>VXBC01009587.1:102620-160035 GCA_013399945.1 Ploceus nigricollis
GTTCCAGTGCCCAGCCACACTCTGGGTGAAGAAGCTTTTCCTGATATCCAACCTAAACCTTCCCTGGCACAACTTCAGGCCATTCCCTCAGGTCTTATCATTAGTCAGCACAAATAAGAGATGAGTGCCTGTCCCTGCACTTCCCCTCATAAGGAAGTTGTAGACTACAATGAGGCCTCCCCTAAGTCTCCTCCTCTCCAGGCTGAACAGACCAAATGATCTCAGCTGTTCCTCACAGGGCTTCCACTTCTAGACCCTAGCCTCATACCTTGGAAGAGCCAGGTCAGGTCCAAACAGAGTTTGGTAGGCAGCATGTTGCACCTTGGGTGATGTCATAATTCTATATCTTTCACTTGTGTTACAGTTACTAGGTTTCTTTGCTAGAAAGACAAAACTGGAACTTCTTTTACCAAAAGAGCTCCATTTCTCTTGCTTTTAACCCTTACAGTTCACAAAGAAGTTGCTTAAATTTTGCTCTTTTACCTTGATGCATTTTTTGAATAATATGCTAACAACATGGTTGAAGATGTTCTATGTTTTAAACAGATACTTATCTTGATGCTTAGGTAAAATTTTTTAAGAGAAGGCTTGTAGTATGTTGAATCAAATACTAATTCAGTTTCCTCTCTGCTGTTCTTCTTTCTGCACCACTGCCCATCAATACTTGTCTTCATTTCCTCAACAAATGCAACAGGAAAGAATTCGCAACCATAAATATCGGAGTCTTGGGGATTTGGAAAAAGATGTCATGTTGCTGTGTCACAATGCACAGACATTCAACTTGGAGGGATCTCAGGTCTGAATGAGTTAATTTCTGTTAAACACACAGGTTTCCCCTATCTAATGTTTTTAGTGCTTGTTGGTTATTATTTTTGTATATAAACTCTCTGTTTCAATTCTTACTTTGAGTAGAGAAAAATGTCCACATTTTTAGAGTCCAGAATTCACTGGACAGTGCTGCAGTGTGTATTTTCAGAAAATTTGTTTTTAGCGCTAATTCTGGGATCAGTTTTTTCTGATCTGTGTGTACTTTAAAGCTGCAGTCAGACTGTTGGAATCTGTGGTAAAAGGCTGTGTGTGGAGTGATACATCAGTTTAGGTTTTCCACAGTGGATCACAGAAGTAGCAGATGTATCAGTACAGCTCTAGGACAGGATGTTGAGGAAATACATCATAGAAGGCTCTTCAGTTCTGCTAACGGAAGATAAAATTCAGGATTGTCCATCAGTAAAGATGTATGTATCCTCTGAAGCCTCTGTTTTTTAAATTTTTTTATTATTGAAAGATGAGTCTCAGGTTTAGAAGGCAAACTCATCTCAAACAGACGTTTCGCACACAAGAATGGGCTCAAAATTCGGAACAGGGTGCTGATACAAAAGGAAAGACTATGAAATCTGGATGGCAGATATGAAAGATAAGACAGATAAGAAAGTTGTCTTACAATATAGTGAAACACAGTCTTGGGTGATTATTTTTATAGATGAGATCCAAAAAGTGTGATGCAAACACAATATTCAACTGAAGCAGAGATCCTGAAGACAGCTTCCCTAACACACAAGAGATTAAAAAAAGATGTTATTTGAAGGCTAAATAAAAGTAAGCTGAAGGATGATGCTGCCAATAACGAATGTTTTCTTAAAACTTCTAAACATTAATTTAGCATTTAGCTAAATTGGGGAGTTTATGTTAGATTTTGAGAATTAAAAATGAGTATGGAATTTATTTTGAAGAATTGTTGGATTCAGTTCATCATTTAGTGATTATTTTTGGTATCAAGAGACAAATTATTTCTATAATATATACATGGGATTTTTTTTACTGTCTTCAATTACATAGGAGCAACTACAGATAAATCAACTGAAAATATTTTTAAAAGTAAATTAATTATGGTAGAATTCTTGGGACAAAATTTTGCTACATGTTCAGATGTAGATTTTCAGTTTACTGCTTATTACATTTAGCAGTAAAATGGCTATAAGTATCTAATTATAACAAGAGGGGGTAAAAAGTGAAGGAAAGTTAATAAGAAAAAGTATAAACGAGACTTCAGAAAATGGTAAAGGTTAGTAGAGGAGATAAAAAGAGGTAAAAAAACTCCAGTAGTGAAATGGAGAAAATAACAAAATTATTCATATCAGAATGACTCAACCTGCTTATGGAAAACTGGTGTCTTGTTAGGCAGAGATGGTAGAATTGAGTGGAGTAATCCTGAGTAGATAGAAGTATTAGTAGATATTGCTACTCTGTTTGGAAATAACTTAACATGTATCGGTGTTACAGTATTATTTTCTGTTCCAATGAATGAACATTAATTACCAGATCTAATATTACTCTTTTATATCATGAAGCCCAAATAATGTGTATCTAAGGTTTTCTTTCCTTTTTTTTTTTTTTTCCTGTAAAGGACACTTCTCCAGTAGCCCTCCAGTTTTTCAGGCTTCCATGATACCTTGTTCTTTGTTATAGTTCTGATCTACCTTTGCTCTGACATAGCAATTGACTTCAGTAAATTAGATTATTTGTGTGTGCACTCAAAACAAAAGGGCTAATTCAGGTAGTTGTTTAAGCACTCAGTGAACTTCAAGTGTTCTCTTAGTGTGGTGCCTGCTGCTTTTCCTTGGCATAAAGTAGTTCCATCTGAAATGGAAGCTTATTCAGGGTTTTCATGGAAGGAATGTCTTTATGTGTTAAGGCTTTTGTCTTCAATGAAACCTCAGTGTTTTGAAAAGCTTTTCATGGTATAGTAGTCAAATGACGCACAGATGCGTACAGGGTTAAAGATGCTTGTGTGTCTCTTCAAACAGAAGATTTCTCATGAATGTTGTAATTTGTTGTGAAGTTCTATTGTTGTTGCTTCTCCCTTTTTGAAGGAAGTTCTACTGTCATTGTTGCTTGATTTTTTGAAACCTGTTGGAATTGGGTTTCTGTCAAAATAATAAAATTTCTATTTGCACAGCTTTTCATGAAGCAGCCCCATGGGGTTTTTTGCGTATCAAAACAGATAGGAGTATTACAAGTAATTCCACATAAAGAAGGTTAAAATAATTTTTGAAATCCCTGTATTTCATTGGGAAACTGTTTGAGAGTCTGGGTCACATTGATGCCCTAAATACGTAGTGGCCAGCATTAAAAAAGTAAAATGTTGTACAGGTCTTTAATTCTTTTTGTCTTAGAAGAGTGTTTTTGGGAGAAAGAGCAGAAGGTTAGTTGAAAGAGCCATTCCTAAGAACAATTAATATGCTAGGCTTATGTCTGTGAAAAATAAATAGTTCTCAAGAGGAACTTGGTAGGTTCTATTAATAGCTGGCTTGAAAAGAAGTAGGTATAAGAGAAAGTCAATTATTACTTGACTTTAAGGAAGGAAGTTCTGGAGTCTCGCAGCTCTCTAATGTCGTAAGATACGAGAGCAGCCTTCTCAAAACATTCAGGATTATTTTTTATACACAATAGATGCATAAAAATTTTACCATGATTGAGAGCAGTCAAACATCTCAAAACAAAAACCACAGAGGGACTCAGAGAGTGGGGAGCAATCCACAGTGAAAGGCAGTTTTTCAAAAAAAGCACTTGGTGGTCAAGTGAAAAAAAGTAGGAATTGGATATTTCATGTTAAGTATTCTGAACTTAACTTTTTCTAGCTCAGCTTGTTGAATCCACAAAGTGTTAGAGCACTTCTATCACATTTAGGATGCAGACCACATAATGGCAGCCAAAAATCCTTCCATTATTTTTGTCACAAATACCTAGTGTCCCTTTATACAAGAAAGTGTGTCATTTAGCCAGAGGAGTAGAATGACAGGCAGCCAAGGTAGATGATGATGATGATGATGATGATGATAAAATCAAATGCAGTCTGTGACTCTGTGCTCTTCTAGTAATGATTCTTAATTTTTTTGTGCTGAATTGTGCAGTGCTTGTCTTCTGACATTTTACAAAGCAAACCACACAAGGTCATTTGTTCAGGCGATGGCAAAGAATCTGATACTCAGCAACACAGCAAGATTTTTACTTTGTTAATCTAAGAAATGTGTTACAAGCCAAAAGTAGTCACTCTTGAGAGTCCCCTCATGCTGGAGGTTAAAGAGAAAATCTGATGTACCCAAGATACTTTGGATACTACAGAATGTTTGAGAACACATGTTCAGTTTAGAGGAAGCCCTAATTTCCTTTTTCAGTCTTTTTAGATCTGAGAGGAAGGAAGGGATGAACTGCTTGGGATAAATTATTTTCCTTGTAGCCTCTTTGGATTTCAGAAAAAACTAAAGACCATTAAATGAGGGTTTGCTATTTGTCATTATTAACTGTATTGCCAGATGATAACTCGTGTTTTAATTATGGTGCTTACTGCTGAAGTCTGTTCCTTTGGCAGGTTTTCAAGGGTGTTACGATCTGATGAAAATGCACAATAGTTCCTACGGTAGTAGAAATAATAAGAAAAACATTAACTAGCTGTTTTAGATGTAATACATTGTAAGAGTTGTTTCTTTGCCGCTCAATACTGACAAATTTCTTCATTTAGACCATGAAGAGTGAATGTTGACATTTCTTCTACAATTCATGCAACAGATATTTTTACTTGGTATTTGAAAAGGCCATGTACTCTGTAGACTTGCACTGGAAATTTAGGTCTATGCTGGGAATTTCTGATTCTGCTTGACTTCATAGTTCTGACAGAGGTTTGTACCTGTACTATAGATCTATGAGGATTCCATTGTTCTTCAGTCTGTGTTCAAAAGTGCACGACAGAAGATAGCCAAAGAAGAAGAAAGTGAGGATGAAAGCAATGATGATGAAGAAGAAGATGAGGAAGAAGAATCGGAATCAGAATGTGAGTCCCCAGCTAGATACTGACAAGGAAATATATCAGGGGATGGAAGAGCAGGTTTTGCTGTTTCTGCATGGAGACTGATTATAAGGTTCTATTTTCTATTGCTGGAAGTAGTTTCTTACTAAGGTTGCTTAGGTGTAACATTGTTGTGGTCTTTCAACTGGATGTTCTGGCTTACTTCTATTTAAACTACTCTTAAGCCAGGAACAATTTGTAGAGGCGCTTTGTGGGCAGCCATAATTGTTTATAGGCCCTTCAGGGCCTGTTCATACTGTTTGTAAATGGAAGTGCCTGGAAAGGCTAGAGACAGTCTTTATCAGCAAGTGGTCAACCTTCAGGCATGATGTGACATGCAAAGTTCATCACATGGTTAAGAACCAGATGATGTTGAAAACAGTGTGACAAGGACTAAGTGAAACTCTGATTGTTTCAGAACACTCATTAAGTCCCTGCAGGTTTGGAAACATGATGCAGTGGAAAAGGATGCATTCTTTCATTGCACTTTGTGTCATCCAGTACATCTATCCAAATTCCAGCTACTCCTTTTCTCTGGTTACAGAAGCTGTAGTACTTGGCCCTGAGTTACCCTTCCAAGTGTGTCACATGTGTGTGCTAAGCATGCAACTGGACTAGCTCATTTGGAAATGAGTGGATATTCTGGAATCAGAATAACATGTGCTTTAGAAACGTGTCAACTCAAAATTCACCAATAATGTCCACACAGTTTCTGTACTTTGAAATACAAAAAAAAAGTCTGTTTATACAAAGGCTAAACATTTCTATGGTAAGGACGAAAATACTTCTAAATGTATATCTTTTCAAAGGACCATATACTACCTGTACACACCATACATTCTGAGAATGTATCAAATGTATCTTTGAGAATCAAAAGAAAATGGATATGGTCTGCTAAAAGTTAGTCTTTATAGTTTAATATATTATTGTTGTAACTATTAAAAGCAAGATAAATCAAAGCAAATACCTCTTGCTTTGTTGTTCCACAGTCCATGTAAAGTCAGAGGGGAATGCCTTTTCAGGCTGCTACCAGAGGTGAATTTCTGTGAACAAGAGACAGCATTTAAAGTTGATATGTGAATATTACATTAATGTACACTGTTGAACTTTTTGCAGCAAAATCAGTGAAAGTCAAAATCAAGTTAAATAAGAAGGATGAAAAAAGTCGGGAGAAAGGAAAAGGCAAGAAGAGGCAAAGCAGAGCAAAAGCCAAGCCTGTCGTGAGTGATGATGATAGTGATGAGGATCAAGATGAAAATGTAAGTTTTGTTCAGTGAGACTGTGGAAGTGGTTGCAGTGATTGCGTCTCTGCCCTGTCCTGCTTGCTGTCAGAATTCTCAACTATTCATGCTTAAGCACATATTTAACTTGTAGTGATCATCCTGAGAGAATTGGGTGGGGGTCTTAACTGTACCTGAGTGTGCTTATGAGATCTGGTCCCAGTGCTGGAAGACAAGAAGTCTAAGAAGTTTGGATCTTATTTCTTCGAGCTGTTCCTACATTCATTGAACCTTTAAGTCTCATGGTCTGTTCGCTTTTGTCCACAGATGAAAAACTTACAGCTTGATTTTTTTTTTACCTTTTTTGTAGTGGGTGCTCCTATTATTGCAACAAATGAAAATAGATGTCTTCCCAGTTGTTTTTAAATGTCTGGATAGAAAGAAAGAGCTGGTGTTTCCTGACTCTCTGTCTTTCCTCTCTAAAGAAGTCTACAGCAATTAGATGAAATTTCATGAAAGAGAAATACTAGATAACACAGTACCTTTCTTCAGGCTATCTTCATTTGTCAGTTTAATTGTCATATTTCTTCCTCATACTTCCTTTTATTTTTCCTTCTTTAACAAATTCCTCAGAATAGCTGGAAAGAATTTCTGACTTGTCTTGTGTCTCTTACCTCTAGGACCAGTCGGAAGCAAGCGGAAGTGATGATGAGTGATCCATAGGGTTTATTTTCTTGGCAGAACTGACCCCTTCCCCTTCTCTTCTCTTTTCTCCTATTTTACACCCAGTGAATTCTTTTTGTCAAATAGACATCGGGTTGTTTCTGTATTCTCATTCTCTATAAATTAGCTTTAGGATAGTGCCAGACAAACATATGATATCATGGTGTAAAAAAGGCAAAAAAATGTAACATATTGTGACCAAATGGGCCTCAAAAAACAACAAAGAAACCTTTTGATGGAAAATGTGGGTTGATAGTATATTTCTATGGGCTGGTTTTGACTTGGTAATGGTTTGATTGTGCCTGGTTTTATCATTTGATGAGGTTTTTTTCAGTGGCAGCAGAAAGGCAACAAAATAAAGTCTTTTGTAGCATTGATAACCAGGAGAAGTCATTAAAAGCCACTGGTTATTTTATTTTTCATCAGGCAGTTTTCAGATTTTTTATTTGTCCTGTATTGGTTTTTTACACTGTGGTACATATATGCAACTTTGTTTAATAGCTTATAAATGTTCAGTAGTTAGCTTTCATACACCTTACCCCATATACATTTTTCCACTTTATGCTTGATGATCTTCAGAAAAAGCCTTTTTGAATTGTATCAAATTTATGTCTACTGTAAACTTTGCTTAACATTTTTTTTCTCTATTAAAAAAGTTGGTTTAAAAAGCTATTGAATATTGCAATCTATATAGTGTAACGTATGGCTTCTTTCATCAGACTGATCTTCTATGTTACCAGTGTGGATTATCACCTTTTCCCTAAAGTGTACTTAATCTTTGCTTTCTTTGCACAATGTCTTTGGTTGCAAGTCATAAGCCTGAGGCAAATAAAATTCCAGTAATTTTGAAGAATGTGGTGTTGGTGTTTTCCTAATAAAGAGATAATTTAGTTCAATAGATGCGGCCTTAGTGTTATGAGTTCCACAGAAATATTTTTATAATAGCAACAAGAGAGCAGGAGTATCTCCTGTAGAGAAGTGCACTTTGGTCCTTCCTCCATGTAAAATTCAAATATCATAGAAGTATCTTCTGAGATGGAGAGAAGATACGCAATACACGTTAAAGGATAATAAAATTGAAGTAGCAGACTTGTACCTTGAAATAAAAGCATAATTCATTAGTTAATTACAATTGAAGTGATAAAGCAATAAAATGAACTTTTTTTTTCTTTCAGGAAATGTATGTCCATATGCCTTAGTGGGCATGAATACAGTTAGTTATGAAGGCAGTCAACCCACCCATAAGTCAGTTTATTTGCAATATGGTGCAGTAATCTAAACATTTGACCTATATATTTGGAGTTAACATTGCTACTCTGCAAAATCAAGACTTAGATTTGAACATACCTTGTGTAAAAAATGTACAAGCCTAGCCTAGACGCCTCTTTGTAAACAGAACATTTCTTTGTTGTATGAACTTCTGAGAGTGTGTCTCCAATATATCTCTTATGCTGCCTTGCAGTATGTTAACTGTTTCAGATTTTTGTAGCTCATTTGAAAAGTGATCAGTAAGTTGGACTGGTGCCTATTTGTTGATATTAGCCCTGCACTGAGAGGAATCAGTTTTGCTTAGCTTCAGCAATTTCAAACATCTTATTCCTAGTGTGAATGGAAGAGCCACTTTTTCACAGAGAGGTATCATTGATCTCAGAGGCTCACATTGATGGTACCAGTGTCTGAAGCAGCATTGCAAAGAACAAAGTCCTGGTGGACACCAAGTGAGCCAGCAGTGCATGAGCCAGTGATGAACATGAGCCAACAATGGGTTATTTTTGCAAAGAAGGTATCCTGGACTGTATTAGGAGGAGTGTTGCCAGCAGGTCCAGAGAGGAGATCCTTGCCCTCACCTCAACACTGTTGAGATGTATCTGGAGTGCTTTGTCCAGTAGTGGACTGGAGCTGAAGAGAAGACATGGACATGCTGGAGACTCAAGTCCAGGAAAGGGTCACTGAGGTAGTTAAAGGACTGGAGCACATGACGTACACAGGGAGCCTGAGAAAGCTGGCACTGTTCAGCATGAAGAAGAGTGGGCTCAAAGGCATCTTGTTGATGTCAATTAGTATTGGGAAAGGAAAGGAGCATATAAGGCAAAGCCAGGATCTTTTCAGGACAGGATCAAGAGGTAATGGGCACACACTGAAATCACAGGCAGTGCCTATGAATATCATGAAACTTTTACTATGAAGGTGACTGAGCCCTGGAACAAATTCCCAATAGAGCTCTAGTTTCCCTTGGAGATACTTAAAAGCCACCTCCATGTGGCCCTACTTGAGCAGAGGGGTTGGACCGGATGACCTCCAGAGGTGCCTGCGTACAGTCCTGTGATTCTGTGATGCAGGATAGTTTAGTTTTCAGTGACGGTTTCATGGGACCATAGAGAAATACTATTTTTTCACTGCAAAATGAACCAAATCTACTCACCTGTTACACGTGACAAAAAACATGTGGCAGTAGGCTCCAGTCACTGCTGGCAGTCTAGACTGGATTTAAACTGCCAAGTTGGATATAAAAGGTACAGTATCACATCCATCCCCAGAGCTGCTGATGACTTTGCAGTGACGCAGTTTCATTTATTTTTCAAGAACTCATTATTTGCACATGAGCGTTTAGCTGGATAATAAAAATTAACTAAGAAGATACAACATTTCTGTTGAAATTAAAAGTAGCTTTGGGTTTGGTCAATAACTGTAAGTCATATGATGATACCAGTTTGCATGAAGACATTGCATGCAATTNGGTACTGGGAAAATTGTTGTCATGTGTAACTTTCCTAATTGTTTACCAAAAAAAAGGAGAAAATCTTAAGTTACATACATACAAATCTGTGTTTAAGGTGGAACTATTTTGTCTTTTACAGCATTCCCTCTCTAGTACAAAGTGACAAGCAAAACATTTCAAATACCTTTTGGACTGTACCCAAGAAAGCACAATGCTACAGTCCATACTGAGGAAATCTAGCTCATTTCCTGCTGTAATTTCAAAAATAGTGTAATAAAATTGGAAATGGTGTCGCTTGGGCTCTGATGAAGACAAGAAAAGTGAAGTTAATAGCAAGATAATTTTCTTGATGCATCAGTTTCTCCTCTGAAGTAGGCAGCAATGTAAGTGAGCCAGACGAAAAACAGTTAACATCTTTTATACATTTCAGATGCTATTAATAATATTTCTTTTCCCCTCACATCTCCAGAAAGAAACAAAATACATAATCTTCTCGTTGATATAAATGGCTTCCTCCTTAAATGTGTCTGGTCTTCAGTGCAAAGTATTTTTCACTCCCTCAGCTCAAGGATTGTGGAGGCATGGAGACACAGCAGATGCTGCCACAGCCTCTGTGCACACTGAGACAAAGGCAGAGCTGATGCAGTGGTAAGCCTCAAAGTTGTGTGCAGTTTCTGAGCTGTTGATACATGCTCAGTCCTGTCAACTATCTAAGCATTAGTAGCTCTGTTAATAATGCCCAAGCTACTCTCACTTTTTCATGAGTGCTTGAATAATCAGGTTTACCAAAACATAGTCTAATGTAGAAAATATTAAAAACAGGACACAGAATATTAAAAACAAAATTAGTTTTTTATAAAGGGATTCTTAGGCTGGTGTCTTGCTTTCCCCTCTGTTCATCTCCTGAAAAACCTCTGAAATATTATTAAGTTCCTGCAGTTTTTGAGTAGGGACTTCAAATGTATGCTGAAACATAAGATCACAAAAGGAGCTAGCAAAAGTCGTTCATGTGGTTGTTTTGACCTTATGAAGAGGAAGTAGGTTCAGGGTAGGCAAAGAGGTAAGTAATACACAATTGTAACTCCTTTGCAGTTGGCTTGTATATTGTTTGAGGAGTCACTCATCCCTAATCTTTCTGTGCTGAAAAAAAGTGTAGAAGGTAGATGAGAAAAAAGCAATAAGCAAAGACTGTGAAACAAGTCACCAGTCAGCATTTACCTAATTCAGTTTTGATGAAACTGGACGTTTCATTCAGCGGAGACAGAACTTTAGGACTGTGCAGCCATAAGAGTTTTTAAACAGCAAGGACCGTGTTTGTGCAGGGGGTAACTTTGTTAATTACATTGAAATGAAAATGCCATGAAGGATTATCCAGACGCAGCCTGCCTATTCTCTGTGAGGAAAGTCAGAAAGTATATTTCATTCAACAGTTATTTAAGCATGATACAAAACAAAAGTTAACTGGAAGTTGGTGCCTCATTGTCTCTTATTTCCTCTTAACAACCAAGAGCTCAAGTGAGAGTAGGTTGGTGCAGACACAACAGTACTTCTTTCTCATGCAGAAGTCATATCTGCTCTCCAGATGCTAGTCCTTGTCTCTCCATTAGCTTGATGAGGAAGCTACAGTATGGCAGTGTTTACCATATTTTTGACTCTATGTTCACACAGAGATTGGTATGTTGAAGAACATTCAAGTCTGTGCCTTGATCAGACTTGTTATGTATTCTCCTGTCTATTATAAAGAGCTTGTATTTCAATCTGTATGGTGTTTCTCCTTCCTTGTTATATTTGTGACCGCAGCAGACACAGTAAGAACAACATTTTTATCCAAATAGATGGTGACAGCTTCTGTTTTCTTCCCCTGTATGCCAAATTGCTGTCAAAAAAGGCTGAATCTCAACAAATTGCTGCAACATGAAGTTACTATATTTTTATATAAGTTATTATATTATTATATTTTCAGAGGGACCAGAAAACTTGTATTGTAGATTTATGCACACAACAAAGACTGTGTTCATGGTAACTTCCAATTTAGGTAGCTGTTTTGCTGTGTTTGTTCTTCGTATTCAGTATCATGTTTTCATGCACAATCCATTGTTGTGGTGACATATACTGGTGTTTCATTATATTTGTCATTTTTGATGATATAAAGGGTTTGAGTTATGTATTGCAGCATCTGCCACCTGTAAATACAAACTTTACATCAGCTAATTCTCATGCCAAGAGATGGAGATAAAATCAAGAGAGGACCCTAATACTAAGACAATACATTGCAAGTTAAAGAGAAGTACTTATATGCCAAATGTAATTTTTTTCTCTCTGAAACAGGCATGGCTTCTGGTAGAGGTGAATTCATATGCACTTGTATTATTTGTATTATGGTTTATACTCCATTTTACACTGCTAGTATCTGTTTTTTGCATTCTCCCCTTGGGCTTCCAGCGTAGCTTCTCTCCATCATATTCCATTGGAATAAATTTTGTATGTACTTGAGTGCCTTACAGACTTAAAGAAGTTAGTGCTTAATTGTGCGGTATTACTTCCCATCTCCTCTGTCATTCTAACATGAAATGAGAAAGAGAAGAAGGAGGAAAAGGCATTGCCCAATGATTCACTTAGAATTTTGCTTTTTCTGAGACCAGAACACCTTGTTTCTATTAATGCAGTTGTCTGGTGGCGTAACCCTAGGGACATGTCAGTCCTCCTGCACTTTTAGAAGTTTCTTTGAGCTATTCTTATGGTCAAAGAGGAGAGCAGTGAAGCTGAGCATATCAGACATTCTGCAGATGCACAAAAGACGGTAAGTGTTCCGTGTCAGTGCACTTAAGCAATCAGAAGTAAATACGTATTTAAAACTTGGCAGTTAATTTCAACTGGATAAGGGGCAGTCTAACCAAAACAAGAACATTTTACTTATGCTTTAGAAAACTTTACTAGACCAGTTTCCACTGCTGTATCACTTCACTGAATGTAACCTTTTGGTCAGTGTCTTCATGCCATCTTCTCTCCTACTGTTTCTGTGTGATAGTGAAGATTTCAGTCATAGACATTTTGAGTCATTACAGGAAAATTACTTGTCCTGGAGGGTGGCCAGGGTGATGCCCATCTTCAGGAAGGGTCAAAGTAAGATCAGTGGAGCTACAAGCCTGCCAGTCTGACCTCAGTGCTGTGGAGGGTTATGGAGCAGATTGTCTTGGGTGCCATAACACAGCATGTACAGGACAACCAGGGGATCAGGCTCCATCAGCAGAGGTTTGTGATAGGCATGCCCTGCTTGTACAACTTGATCTCCTTCTTTTGACAGGGTGACCCATGTAGTGGATAAGGGAAAGGCTGTGGGTGTCATCTACCTGGACTTCAAAGCCTTTGACTGTGACTCCACAATGTTTTCCAGGAGAAGCTGTCAGCCCATGGCTTGGACAGTTGTATTCATGCTGGGTAAAAACCTGACTGCGTGGCTGGGACCAGAGATTGGTGGTGCAAGGAGTTACATCCAGCTGGTGGCCAGTGACCAGTGGTGTTCCCCAGGGCTCAGTACTGGGGCCAGTTCTGTTTAATATCTTCATCAGTGATCTGGATGAGGGGATTGAGTGCACCCTCAGTCAGATTGCAGATGACACCAAGCTGGGTGGGAGTGCTGATCTGCTGGAGGGCAGGAAGGCTCTGCAGAGGGATCTGCACAGGCTGGATCATGGGCCAAGGCCAGTGGTGTGAGGTTCAGCAAGGCCAGTGCTGGGTCCTGCCCTGGGGTCACAACAACCCCAGGCAGTGCCACAGGCTGGGGCAGAGTGGCTGCAAAGCTGCCCACAGGAAAAGGACCTGGGGGTGCTGGTGACAGCAGCTGAACATGAGCCAGCAGTGCCCAGGTGGCCAAGAAGGCCCTGGATGTGGCACTTGGTGCCGTGGTCTAGTTGATAAGGAGGTGTTTGGTCAAGACTGGACTTGGTGATCTTAGAAGTCTTTTCCAACCTTAAAGATTCTATGATTCTGTTAACAGGGTCCATACCTCCATACCAGAACCAAAGTACATTGCAGTAGTGATTTCTCTGAGAAAAAAGAGAAAAAAAAAAAAAAACACACCACTACAGAAAGAAAAATAAGACAAGAAGAGGCAGCTTGTCCTAAATCTGGTGAGTTGATTATTTCTACTTACGGGAGGAAAAAAAAAAAAAAAAAGGCTATTACTGTCTCTCTTTTCCAGGCTCAATTTAAAGCATCCTCCCTGTTCCAGAACATAAATGCCAAGTTCAGCTGACTTGAGACCCAGCCACCAAGCTGTAGGTTAAGGGGAGAAGCTTGAATTTATTACTCACAACCATTCAAGTGATGGATTTTTTTCTTTCTGCCATGCAGTGATTCTGTCATTCTGACTACTTCTGGGGCTCATGCTCTTTGCCTTTTCCAGCTGTGCCATGTTGAAAGTTCTCACCTGAGAGACATTGCTGGAATGATAAATGAGAACCTTCAGTGCACTTTTTTTAACCTTAGTAGTACTGAGAGCTTACAGAAACTCTGTAACCCTTCTGCAAAGGCTGCATTCACCACAGGCGTAAACATTTTCAGGAAGGTCACACATGTATTATCTTTGCTCACAGAAGGGCTGGAACGTATGGAGCTCACATTTGTCAATGCCACAATGGCACTGGGCATTGGGTAAGGATCTGCAAACAATGCAGATGTCATCATGGGAGTCTGCTACAGACCATCCAGCCAGGATAATGATGCTGATTAATTACTCTTTGAGGAGCTAGGAGACACTTCTAAATCAACTGCCCTTATTCTTATGGGGGTTTTCAATTCGGCAGATATTAGCTGGGAATACCACGCAGCTGGCACAAACAGGTCCAGAAGATGGGTAGTACTCCTGGATGACCACTTCATGACACAGGTACTAAGAGGAAAGAGCTAGGAAAGATGCTCTCCTTGATTTGTTGTTTGCCAGACAGAGAGAGTTGTGTTAGTCAAGATTGGTGGCTGTCTTTACCACAGCGACCATGAAGCAATCTAGCTTAAAATCTGTTGACAGAAGGAAAACAGCCAGCAAAACCTCAACTCTGGACGTGAGGAGAGCAGGAGAGCAGACTTCAGGCTGCTCAGGGAATCAGTCAGTAAGGCAACCTGGGAAAATGCTTTTGCAAGTGCTGGCGTCTGTCAGGGCTGGTCGTGTTTTAAGCACCATCTTCTAAGGGCATGGGAGAGGCAATTCCCAAATGCCAGAAGTCAAGCAGGTGAGGCAGAAGATGGCTTGGCTGAGCAGGAATCTCCTTTGGGAGGTGGAGGCAAAAAAAGAAGGTGTAGGCTCAGCAGAAGCAAGGTCAGGTGACGTGGGAGGATTACAGAGATGCTGCTCACCACTGCAGGGGGAAAATTTGTCATGTTGAAGCTCAACTGGAGATGAAGCTGGCCACAATTGAGGGGGACAATAAAAAGAGGGGTTTTACATGCATTAATAGCAAAAGACAGTGGAGAAATAACATTGTCCTCTTACAGGATGAGGATAGTCACCTCACAAACAAGGACATGGACATGGCAGAGATGTTTAATGCTTTCTTTACCTCTGTCCTCAATGCCAATGATGGATTAAGGGGTCCCAGGGCCCTGAGTTGCAGGACAGTGGCTGTGAGAAAGATCAACTCCCAGTTCCCTGTAAATCAGTAGGGCCCAATGGAGTTCATCTGAGAATACTCAAAGGAGCTGGCTGATTTCATCACGAGACCTCTCTCAATGATTTTCTAATGGATTTGGGAATCCAGATAGGTCCCAGCTGACTGGAAGCTGGCTGATGTCCCAGTTTTCCAGAAGAGCAAGAAGGATGAGCCTGGAAACTCCAGGCCTGGCAGTCTCACTTCAGTGACTGGCAAAATTATGGAGAATACTATTCTGGGAGGTACTGAAAAACACCTGAAGGACCATGCAGTCATCAGTCCCAGCCAACAGAGGTTCACGATGGAAAAGTCCTGCTTGTCAAAATTGACTAACTTTTATGACAGAGTAACCCACCTACTTGATCAAGAGAAGCCAGTTGATGTAATCCTTTTGGATTTCAGTAAAGGTTTCAATACTGTCTCTCACCATATTCTTGTGGACAAAATGTCCAGCATGCAGGTGAGTAAACACATCAAGCAATGGGTGAGCAAGTGGCTCATGGGTCAGGCACAAGGGATTAGNCTCGAGTGCTGGGGGCAGTTCTGGGTGCCACAGTATGAGTGAGATACAAAACTATTGGAGAGTGTCCAAAGGAGGGCCACAGAGATGGTGAAGGGCCTAAATGGGAGGCCCCATGGAACAGCTGAGGTAATTTGGCTTGTTCAGCCTGGAGGANAGGCTCCTCCTTAGGCTCTGCACTCTTCAACGAGTTCATAAATTACTTGAATGCAGGACTTGAAGGGACATTATCTAAGTTTGGAAATGATACAAAATTGGGAGGAGCTGTTGACTCCCTTGAAAGCNGGAGCAGGCACTGGTCTCTGTGGTGACCAGTGACAGGAGCTGAGGGAATGGCCTGAAGCCGTGTTGAGGGAGGAACAGGCTCCCCAGGAAAGTGGTCACCAAGCCTGACAAAGTTCAAGCAGCATTTGCACAATGCTGTCAGGCACATGGTGTGATTCTTGGGTTGAGTTGGACTTGATGATCTTTGTGGGTTTCTTCCAACCCAGCATATTCTGGGATATAGTCCTTGCAGTGAAAACTAATTCAAAGCAGCTCCTCTAGGTGAACATACTTCCCTGTCTGAGGCATGAGGATTAATAAAGGGTAAGCTTACCTTTGGGTAAGCCCAGCTGTGTGAGTGGGCAGCTCATCCCCTTTCAGAGCTCAGGTGAGTGCAACCATCTCATCCCCACCTGTCACATCCCTGTTGAATTCAGCAATAGCCTTACTGACTGTTCTGCCTGTGTCACTACTCCTCAGATAAGAGTGCTGCCTGTTTCTTCCAGGCTGGTTTTTTAATAGCTTAATATCTGTCTAAAAGAGATTTCTGGCCCTTGGGAGCAGTCATTACCTCAGTGAGTAACAGACAGTCACAACTGGCTTCCTCAGTGCTTTCCAAGAGTTCCAGGAAAAGCCCATGTCATGCTTTCCCTTTCTATTGCTTGCTGCTGTAGATCTTTTAATGTAACTATGTGATCAATCAGAGTTACATCAGGTGAAATCACACACACTAATCCTACAAAATAACAAAGGCACCACCTACACTGTGTAATGGTGTCTCTCATCTTTAGCCACCTCACCTTTCTGAGGTCCATCAAGTATTCAACTAGGGGTTGTTCAGCCTTTGGAGTCACTGAGCAAAAAGAAGTCTCTAGTTATTTTTAAACTAAATGAGCTTGCACGGCAAAATGTTTTTAACTCATCCCAGAATTGTTTCTGTCCAGACACAGAATGAACAAATACTGTGCCAGTTAGTGACAGCTTCATGAAAAGATAACTTTAAACTCAGAAAAAATACCTACCATACACAATTCACAGTTATCTTTTCAAAAATAAGAGATTATTCATATGAGACCACTTCACACTTTGCTGCTCAAAAAGAGAGCAAACAGTCCTCTGAGAACTTGCTAAGAGAGTGTCTCCAGCACATCATGCATCATAACCTCCTGTCATCCCTCTCAAACATGAGCCCCCACCTCAGTCTTACGGTATACTTTGGTGTAAAGCACTGGGATCCATCACATGAGAGGTCTGTTTTGAGTCTAACAAGGTCTAGCAGTATTCCATGTGATATGACTATAGCATTCAGTCTCAAAAAATGCTGCAAAGATAAACACAAAATTCCAGTGCACTTTTTTAAACCTTAGCGTTACAGAAATGTACAGAAATAGTTTTCTGTGAAAAGTGTAAACATTTCCAGGAAGGTCACACATACATTTGTGTGTTCACTGGTGGGGCTATTTTTCCTTCTAGTTTTGCCTGAAAATACACTCTGTCTCACATAAATGTAGCAATTGCCTTCTGACAGCTTGAACACCCAAGTCAGTGCCAAGGTTTGCATTGGACTCAGTTGTATCACAGAATCAGAGTATTCTGAGTTGGAAGGGGCCCACAAGCATCATCAGTCTGGCTCTGAAGTGCATGGCCTGTACAGGGATCAAACCTGTGACCTTGGCATTATCAGCACCATGCTCAACCAACTGGCAGCAGCCCATCAATTGTGTCCTAAATTATCTTTCTTTGCAGGGGATTGAATTTTTCCTTTGAGATGCTGGATAGCAAGGACAAATTGACTTTCATAAGGGCAAATCTGGGGAGACTTCTAAAAGAAAATGAAACTCAGTAAGTGAGGAATGAGTGGAAAGTTTCAAAAACACCTATTTTCACAACCAAGAAAGTAATTTTTGAGGTCTCTACTGAAGCATCTCTTGCTCTATGACACAGAAATTAATTTCAGCCTTATGGCAGGCCTTACAAGCAGACCTTTGGAAGGCTATGAGGAGCCATGTTAGTCTGTGTAGCCTCTGAAAGCCACCTCCAGCCAACCTGGTCTTCCTATTCTAGCAAGGAGCTTCTTCATCACTGAAGACAGCACAGGGAAATTTGCTTTCTCAAGCAACTGATCTCAACCAGGTTAAGCAACCTTTGTCATGGGGCTCCAGCTTGGGAGACAGGCAGGTAGAATTAATACTAAATTAAATCCCTGGTCCTATTTATGTAAGTCTTAATGCTTGCACAGATTATTGCAAATTGCAAACAGAATGTTTGTTGTGGCAGGTACAGAGCTGAATTTTCATCTTTTCCTTGTAAATGATTACCAGGAATCATGGGTACCCATGAAAATATTTTGAAATCTGAATGGGAGAAACCACTGTTACAGACTGTAGGAATATATTGCTCTTTAGGCCCTTCAGTCATGGATCTTTTTAGTGCATCTCAATCACTGAAAGGTTTGCACTGAGGTGCAGAAATTCAATAGGAATTTGAGTTACGCTGTCAATACCTGATGTAAACAGCAAGCAGATGACAAAATAGTATTAATCCTTGTCTAAATAAATCCAAGCTTAACTTCTATTTCTTCCAGTTTGAGCTGAAGCTACCATTACGCTACCAGGTTGCAGATCTTATTATTGTTGCTTGGAACCTTGTAGTCACCTGTTTTTATTTTTATTGAACAGTACTTCCTTCTGATTCACATGTACATGACTGCTCCTACTTTCATATGAATGTTATATATATGGTCCTTCACGTTGCCTTTCTTCTATGTCATTTGCAGGCTCATGCAACAGCTTTGGAAGGTAACTGTCTGTGGCAAGGATGAAAGTTTCGTTTGGGTTTGGGACTTAATGCTGTCCCAAGATGAGTGCTGTGCTTCTGCCAGCTCACATGCTTCAGCAGAGTTTTGCTGGATCCCAAAAGTCCTGTCCAAAGTACCCGAAGGTTTAAAAACTAATATTTCAAAGATATAGGAGAAATGGGAAAAATAATAGTCAATTAAAAAAAAAAAAAACACTGGAAAAACCACTCTCTTAGAATACTTACTGAAAGGTATTAAAAATCTATTACAATTGGAAATTGGAATATTTACATGCATGTATAAGCCCTATTAGATAATCATCTTGCTCCACCCTGGATACCAGATTTACATCCTTTCCTTCCCTCTGTTTATACTTTTTGCTAAATACCATGCAATATATAAATACCCTTCTCAGGCTCCTATGAGCTTTTACAGAGTTCATTTTGACTGATTCTTCTCGTTGACCGTCTTTCCTCCCAAATCATCAGAAGGCTGTTGTAGCACATGATGCTGGGTCAATATGTCAGGCTTTCCTAAGTGGTCAAATAGCCTTTGCTGCTACAACTCCAGATATCCTGACACAACCCTGAATTAAGAAAGAAAAAAATACAGCAGAACTGCCAGAGGCATTTATACAGTCAACATGAGCACATGCAAACTGTGACACAGGTGGAATCATTAGATAGAAAAGATAATTACCTTTTGCTTTAGAAAAACTTAATTCAAAGTTTTTAAAAAGCAGTTTAGAAGTCTTCTTTCTCAATTGTTAGCTTCGATGTTTTGCTTATGTTTCACTGCTTTCCATGGAATGGAATGGAATGGAATGGAATGGAATGGAATAGAATAGAATAGAATAGAATAGAATAGAATAGAATAGAATAGAATAGAATAGAATAGAATAGAATAGAATAGAATATTTCAGCTGTAAGGACCTACAATGCTTATGTCACCCAATTACCTAAGCATTTCAGGGCTGATCAGAAATTAAAGCATATTGTTAAGGATGTCATCCAAATGCTCCTTAAACAATGACAGGGTCAGTGCATCAACCACACCTTCCAGAAAGCCCATTCCAAGTATTGTTCTGATAAAAAAAAGCATCTCTTCTCTAAGCTCTAAAAGACCAAGGGAGAGGACACCTCCCAAGAATCCTTGTACAGCACTGGTGTATCTCAAGCCTAATGGGAATGTCTGAATTATATCAAATGCAAACATTACCAAAGAATATTGTTTTAAGCAACAAACAAACAAACAATACCTTTAGGTATGTAAGTACTTTAGGTTTTTGGGGTTTCAATGGGAGAAATATGCTTTGCAATAATATTTCCTTAGACAATCCATCAGCTCCTTGGTTTTATGACAGCAGCGATCCTGATCCTGAGTCTAAGCACATACATAGCAAAGGAGCACATTTATGCCATTTCAGGACATTAGAAACATAACCCAGATTTTGGTATGTTACAAAAACATTAAGAAAACATTTAAAAACTTAAAATGACGTTGTATAAAACAAGGACTTCTGCAAAAGGATGGTATTTGATTAACAGCCATGAATTTCAGACTCTGGGGTTTTTTCTCCTTGTAAATTAATGCAACTGGAACATATTACAGGCAGACGTTGAGTCATAATTCGAAGTCTCTGAGACACTCAGTGTTCCTGGAGCAAAGGAATGAACCTTGAAAGAAGGGAAAATGAAGATCAGGTGAAAGGGCAGGGAAGCTGGGAGCTGCAGGTGACAGCAGGGCAGGCTCATGACAGGATTTGGTCACGGGCTGGGGACATGGCCAAGGTCATGCTTAGACCTTGCCCACAGGCTGTGGAAGATCTGTGGGTGCCATGGCCAGGCAGGGTTCACTGGTGACACAGCTCAAGCAAAGACCAAAAACAAGCTGCTTAAAAGCAGCTTCCAGGGCAGGTGGAGATGATCTCTCTTGCTGATGCTTCAACACCTCAGGGTCTGGTTTATCAAAACTTTGAGTTTTGGTTTTTTGGTTTTGGTTTTGGTTTTTCCTTTGAAAATAGAAACAAAGTAATTGTTCGTATTCTTTCACCTTGTCCAGCAGACCCGAGAAAATGCCAGCAAGGCTTCTCTATGTGAAGAACAAACCAAGAGCAACCCTGGTGGATGCCCTCTCTGCCCACACTGTTCTGGCACAGGGTGGGGCAGTCTGAGGATGCACACAGTTCTTGGGCTCTTGGCTGCTGTGAAACAACGAGGGGGGCACTGGTTTCCCAGAGCTCAGGGAGAGCCCCACCTGCAATCAAATATTCATGATTTGGTGCTATCACCAGGTAGCAAAAAGGAAAAGTCAACTCCAGGGTTGCCTTCTCTGTTTACACCTTCTATGCTTTGTCACTAACAAATATTTTGCTGATACAGAACCTTTCATAATGTCTACACTTGAACCCTCTCACACACAGTGCCACTCTGGCCTTCTTAGGATGTTTATAATTAGAAGCCTAAAGTGAAGTGAGACAACATAATCTGTACCACTGAATTTGGGTGCAAGAATTCTGTACCACTGAATTTCTGAAGAGCTCTATCCTGCACAAGCAAGCACAGGCCAGTCAATGTGCATAATTTGTACAGATGAAGTAGTGAAGTGAGACGTGATCATGCATTCTCTGAACAACCCACTATTTTGAGGTACACAAGTACCAAGTCCTTAAAAGCCAAGCAAGAAGGGCCGTTTTAAAACACATCCTCCTCTGGAAGGCAGCTGTGTGTATCAACAGGCTGCTTACTTCAATCCAAAGTTTTACATCTCTGTGGGCAGATGAACTGTATGGATGAAAATTGCTGTTCAGCAGGTAGCTATAAGAGCTAAGGTTTCTTTAGCCATCAGTTTTTAGAGCCTGCTTCCTTATTTTCATGAACATAGTGTCTGTTTCCAGGGAAATCAAGCTTTAGCAGAGAGCAAAAGCCGAAAGTATGGACACCCTAATCAGCAGAGAAGTGCAGAAGTCCCCAAGGTGAGAGTATGGACAGAAATCACATTTAGGGGCTCTTAATTGCAGTTTTTTCAGCTTGCATTAGTCCTGGGCTGTTCCTGATTACTTTCTCTCTTCTCTCTGTTGCTTGTCCTTGAGTCCAGAAGGAAAAGGTTTTCCCATTATGGTCATCTTTTTCACTGGAAAGGCAGCAACAGCTGTCATAATGCAAAAGCCAACCTGTGAAATATATTTAATTCTTAACTCAGTCAGCAACTTCAGATGATCATGACTTCTTATTGATGCAGTCTTCTTGCTTTTAACTTGTAGCATACAGAACACAAACCTTGACTTTATTTCCAAGAAACTCAAAGCCACTTCACTGTATCAGCTCAAAGCCACCTTACTGTATCAACACAAGAACTAAAAAAACATTTATTTCCTTACTTGCAGGTCAAAACAAGCTGAAATATTTCTTCTATGACAGAATTCCAGCTGGTGGTTGACCAAGGAATAGCACAGCAAAGCTGACCATTGTAACCTACAGAGTTTTTAAATTTTGTAATGATACAGAAATCTGAAATCTCAGACAAGAAAGGGAAAGACAACCTTTTTCTGCTTCTTCTGTTTTTTCGGCTCATAGTCTCTAATGACTGTAAAAAGATAAAATCCCTGCAGACATCCCTGCCCAGAACCAGCAGCCTGCACGTGGATGTGGGTCACCACCAGCCCTGGAGTCTCACCCCATGTGACTTGGTACAGTCTGCTGAATCCTGTGATGGCATCCTGCTGTGTTCAGCAGGATCTTCATTCTGCCTGTGTCTTAATTAGCTGGCATACTACAGTTAGCTGACATTCAGATCTTGGAAGAGCCTGTTCAGGCTGAAATAAGTTTCTTCCTGTCCAATTGACCTGGAGTCTGGAAAGAAGTAGATCAGCTGTTTTCTTTTCTGGCTACAGCAAGTCATTCAAATAAAGTGCTTTGTTTGTGTCAGTGTTTTTGTCCCTTAGTGCCAACTAAAGCCTTTCCGGGAGGTCTGTAAGTTTTCTCCTGTATAAAGTTGGCTTTCTTGAATATTTGTGCTTAGAGCTGTATACATAAACTGATTAAGAAAATAAATTAGGTTCATAAAAACTTATTCTGTTAGGAGCCACAATAGTCCTGAATTTTTGTTATGCATTTCTGCCCAAGTTTGGTCAGAGGGTTTGGTTTTCTATTTTTGTATGTGTTCAGCTGAATTGTTTAATCAGGCATTATATGCAGGTGTCTTTTTTCTTCTCTCTCTCTCTCTCTCTCCTTTTGTTCACTTTAGGCTTTCTTGCAGCTTACCATTTCTCCTGCTCTGTCCTCTTCTCACAGTTTCCCATGAAGTGGCTTTGGGAATTAACTCATTTAGTTTGGCATCTTTGGTGAGCATGGCAGCCTGGGGCCAAGTAGGCTTAGTGCTAAGTCTTTGGAGCATACGCTGAACATCACCACCAGACTGTGACTCATTGAAAGTCACCGTAGTGTACAGACCCCCTTGTTGGTCCTGCAAGGGGAATTATACCTCAGATAGCCTTGCTTTTGTCACATCCCCATGTTTAGCCATTTTCATTCTTAGCACAGGTCTTAAAATTTTCTTTCTTTTCTGAATAGTGGAACTGGCAGTGTCTGAAAGAGTGGGGTTTTAGCAGTTAAGGAATTAAATGGCAGGAATATCCAGACCATACTTCCTTCCTGGCACTTCATCCAGCTTTTCTGTACCTATTCAGTTCAGTTTAGTAAAGAATTGCATTCCCACTGGAATTAAATATGATTGTTCAGTAACCTACAGCATCATGTTGAGCTCCTGGTTTTTGTGCCCCATAAGGCTTTCTCTAAGGAAGCTGCCTCTCTTTTCTGACGATGAAGACATGCAAGCTAGAGGAAGGAATTAAAGGAATTTCATCCTTAAGTAGTATTTTTGGTCAGTGGATAAAAGTGAAGCTAAGATTTAGCCCCTGTGTCAGAGTGTCCAGCTGATCAGATGTCATGCTCTGTATTTAGAGGTGCCTCTGTCCTGGAGTCCAGTCCATAGGCTTTATGGATGCCTTAATTGTTCTAACTGGTCTGTGTCTGTAATCCATTTCTGTATGAGATCTGTTCTTTCTAGTCTGCCGTCAACCAGATTTAATAAAAATTCTGAGTTTCTTGTGGAATGTGATCTCAGGAGAACCCTACACTGTCTCTATGGCAAACTTAAGCCAAATTAATCTTAGAGTTGTTTGCAACACAGATGACAAAGAGATTCAGAAATGTAGCTGTTGTGAGCATTACAAGACTGGCATGAAAAGATTGAGATTCCTAGACTTTTCTTAGAGATCTCTAAGGAAAATGGATGACTGAATGTCATTCTGCAAGCCAATGAAGACCTTGGATGGTGATAAATGCAACAGAGGGAGCCAACAGGGAGCAGTGGTTTGTGTAGAAGTACACAAGGTGGTCCAAGAGCCTTTTCAAGAGCAGCATAACTGTCACCTACAACAGCAAGTCAGAGCCTGACATGAGCCTGTGTCTGTGAAGTAACAGACTATTCTCTCTAAGAGGAAGTGTTTTACCTACTGTGTTTTTGCAGCAATAAACACCGTTTTCAACACATTTCAATGCAAGAATAAACAACACTGATCTCTACACGGATCAACAAGACATGGAGCAGAGATGCTTGGCTGGACCTGATACTTAGAAACAAGGAGGAACTGATCGGGAACCTGGAGATCAGAGACGAACCTGGCTGCAGGAACCATGAGATGGTGGAGATTAGGACCCTTAGAAGAGGGAATAAGGCAAACAGCAAGACCACCTTGGACTTCTTGAGAGTAAAATTTGTCCAGAGATCTGAATTCCATGGGATATGGCCCTCGAGAGAGGAGGAGTCTAGGAAAGCCAGTGGATGTTTAAGGTTAATCTCCTCCAACCTCAAAAATGGTCCATGCCAACAAGCAGAAGCGAAGAGGGCAGAGGATGAGCAAGGAGCTCTACAGCAGACATAGGCATAAAAAGGAAGTGTACTGGAGGTGGAAGCAGGGGCAGGTGTCAGGAGGATTGCAGAGGTGCTGTCTGGTTGTAGAAATTGTCAGGAAGGCCAAAGCTCATCTGGAAGTGAGTATGGCAACACATGTGAACACCAGCATGGAAGGTTTCCACAAGGACAACAGCAGCAGAAGGAAGACAAGAGAAAACGTGGCCCCACTGCTCAAGTGGGCAGGGAGCCCTGTGGCAAAGGACACAGAAGTACTCAATGTCTTCTTCACCTTTCTGATTACTGAGCATGCTCTCAGTAATCTCAGGGACCAGTGGGAGAATCCAGGGCAAAGTACATTTAGTGCCAGTGGAGGATGGTCAGGTCAGGGAATATGTGTAGGTAAACTGTACCTACAGAATCCATGGCCCCAGTGCAATGGACCCACAAGTGCTGGGGGTGCTGGCCTGTGTCATTACAGGCTGCTTTCAGCCAAAAGGGTATGGAGGAGGGAGCTGTGAGGACTGGGAAGAAGCAAGAGTCTCTCCTGTCTTCAAGAAGGGAAGGGGAATCTGAGGAACTAGAGCCTGTGAAGTCTCATCTCAGCCCCTGGGAAGGTGATGAAGCAGCTAATCCTGGAAAACACTTCAGGGATGTCTGCAAGAAGGTGTCTGCAAGTAGTTGGTATGGACTTACAAAGTGGAAAACCTGCCCAACCAACCTAATGGCCTTCCACCACAAGGTGACTGTCTTGGTGTATGTACCATAGGAAAGAAAGACTGGGAAATCCTTACTCAGAACAATGGCCAGAGAAAAACTAGGTTTCTGCTGTATGTAATAGATTCAAGAAATGTTTACTTAGCATAAATTTGGATGCCTGCTGGATAACTTTTATATTAGCACTGACAGCTGCTTGCTATAGCAGATGAAAGTACAGTGCTGCTGCCCTCTTTGTGTTTCTTTCTTATTCTGGTACTGAGTCTCCATTAGCATTTCTGGAGGAGTAAATACGTTGATTGGGAAAAGATGACTTTCTTTTAAATATTTGACATGGGTGTGTTATCAAGACATCAAGAGAAAAATGCAAAGATAAAGGAGATGCTGTTTGTCACTGTCTGCATATTCAGACACCCACCACTACGAAATGTGTACTTTATTTTTAGGAAGAACCATAATAGAGCCGACTGCCACCAAATGACATCTCTTTTATGAGTGGACTATGTTCAGCAGCTAACGTGAATTTTGCTGTTAGAGTTGAGGAAATATTCCAACTTTGACCACCTCCTTTTCTGCTTGGGTCACTTTCCCAGACAAAGGAAGGCCAAACAAAGGAAGGCAAAAACATGAGTAAAAACTGCTAAACTAGCCACAGATATCCAGAGTGGGATCTGTCCTGCCTCTGTCTCTTAACAGAAGCTAGTATTAGGTATATCAGAAGAACATGCAAGAAAGGCTGTCACTAACAACTCAGCACAAAAGAGAAGTCTTTTATTATTTTTAGCATTCTCATGGCAATGGCACAATGATTTTTTTGATTGTAATTAGTCTTTGCCAGCTTTTTGTAGCAGGATGCCATGCTGCCACTATCTGTTATCCAGTCCTTCCATAATCCTCCAAGCCTATTGACAATAGATTCCATATGGGCTCATCTGCCTGAAATTATTTCCTAATATTAATATGAAATGCTTTTCCTTTACATTTGTTCTGTTCTACTATTAAAAAGGCCAAATAAAGAAGGCATTTTCCCCAAACTTATCACTCATATTTTACCTTTGTGTGGCTCCCTCTTTTTCAACATGGATGAAATCCTGTCTAGAGAGAACTACTGCAGTGACTTCTTTGAGCCAAAACCATGTATCTTTTTCTCTTGATTCTTGAGCTATTGACTTTCTCCTTTGAAAGAAACTTTGCTTGACACCCCAGTGCTCTGTCATTACTTTTGTTCTTCTGTTACTGTTACATCTGTCTTGAGCTACAGTGAGCAAAATCAAATGTTTTTTATAGATTGCACCATCACCATGGTTATCTGTATTATAATAGAAAAAGATGAGTGTGGCTGAGTGGGAGGTAAAAAAAGACTATCAGATGAGATATATTAGGAAGCATCTAAAAAGACTAGTATTGTCAGGTTAAATTTTTCATTTTTAGTGGATTTCTGTGTATTAAATTTATACGCACCCAATTATGTACCCATTTTCTGTGATTTCTTTCAAAAGTTTGATCTGTGTAAAAGCTGAGCAAGATTGGTGTTTCTGACGAGTTTCAGTGGGTACAGAACTTCAGTACTGGTGCCCAAGTAATATTGGCATTTCTGGCTTAGTGTTGGGCAACAGCAAAGGTGTGAATGTTTCTCTGGAGCTGCAAGTGCCTCTCACTTTGGGAAGTTATACTTCAGCTGCTCCAGGACACATCGTGGGAAACAGGAATCAGCAGACCAGCAGCCTTTACCTGGAACTGATGTGTTAAAAGATGTTTTCAAGAGTTGCTTGGGGTTTTTTGCATGATGTTACCTTTGTGTGGAAACATGTTCCTTGTCGGTATACCAAACTCCCAGGTGACTGGCATTTACCTTTCTCTCACCTGTGCTTTCATGACGGACACCTGCCACAGGGAAAAGATGATAACTTGAAATGTTTTAGTCTTTGTAGGTGGTTTCAGTCCAATTAACAAAGTAGGCTAATTCTGGTGAATGTGTTTATCTTTGTGACACATCCAGGCAATCTAAGTAGGACAAGGAAACTGATGTGCCTCTCTGTTGCTGATCCTGAAGTGATACTTTAGGCATTACATGCTTACCTACAGCTGTCTATGCAAACAGTAACTATATCCTTGCCCTTAGCTGACACCAAAAACCCACTATCTGTGCTGTGACTAACTTTAAGTCTTCAAAACAGACAGAAAATTCATAGGAAGACTTAGGAGAATTTTTCTGCATTTTTTCCATGCAGCTCCTTCTCCCCTCTTAAACAGACAGAGAACCACAGCCACGAAAGAAGTGAAGTTCAGTAAACATATGTGAGCATGACCATGTTACACAGTTTGGAGGACAACCATTTTCTATGAGGCAGGGTTTTACTGTGATACACAGTGTTCCTCAAGCTAGAAGTTAAAAAAAAAGGCAGTAGGAAGTATTTCCTGTGTGCTACTTGAGAAGCCCCTGTCCTGTCTGACGTGCATGATGCTCTCTTTGCTCTCATAATGACAATCTAACAAGGAGGGGTCAAGAGCACAGTGTTCTAGGATTAGAAGTTTATGTGTTGTAGCAGGGACATTGGTGGGAAGGTTGTACAGCTGTCATTTTAAGTGTATGAAAGATACAGACCAGTAAAAGAGCAAACCGGCAGTGCAGGTTATGCAGTATTTTGGTAAGAACTGGATTAACTTCTGGCTGTGATATTGTCGTACAAGTAGTGGTGTAAAAGTCTGAATAAAACAAAATGAAAGTGATTGCCCAACGTGTATCTTTATTTACAGCTTTGTCTCCTAGACTACTTCCTTTCTTGGGAATTTATCTCATACACTGCAATTAAGTCGTGGTCATCTTAGACACAGATTCCTCTTGGAATCTTTTGTTTTGTTGATCAGATACAAATCAGTAATAGGTTTAGGTTTGGTGGTTGGTATTTTTGTTTGTTTTGTTATTGTTGTTGATGTTGTTTTTAATTTAAGGGAAATGCCACTCCAAAGGAATTTCATCCTGTGCAGTGTAATAAAGCTGTGTTTTTGTTACCTGCTTCTATTAAATCCTAAGTTCAAAATGCTCTGCTATGTCACTTGCAGTGAGTTCTTGCTTGATGCACTCCCTACAGTTCTGCTCAGCTACTCTGTGTGGAGTCTTGCAATTTGTCTCTAATGAAAGCATTGCCTTCAGAAAAAAAAAAAATCAATTCTTGAGCAGGAGAGAGCAAGAAATAAAGAACCCACCATTTTTAATAGTTGATTTTGGAATTTAACCTCGGCACTAATTGCAGCAGTGTTATAAACGAAAAGGAATCCCATGTCAGCGAGCTTAAAAATTCCATTTCGAATGAAACTTCAAGCAGCACCATTCCTGGGTAAAGGTGTATGATCTGAAATCATTAGAATGGATTCACTCTTGGAATACAGTTCTGCTGAACCCTGCTGAGCAATGCTGGTAATGTAATAGCCTCACACACACAGTGCCTCATCTCTTGCCAGAGCAAGTTATACCCCGGACTTTAATTCACGCTAACCCAGCTGAAGTTTGGCACAGCTGTGCAACAGTCCTTACCTGTTTCCCAGTCAATCAGACTGTCATTTGCTTTGCTTCTGCAGCACAACATCGTTGATTAAAACCCCAGTCTGTGGGGTAAACATCTAGTGATTTTGCCTTTAGAAAAATTGATCAGCTGATGCATATCCACCAGTTGAAATCTTTCCCTTCTGATGAGTGGTGACAAGGGAAATAAAGTGTAATAGGACTAACATTCCTCAGAAAAATGATTAACATGTACTAAGACCATTGTGAAGAAATAAAGTTCAACAAAACACAGCATTATCATAAGGCTCAAGTTTTGTCCATTGCTAATAATTATCTCTTTCCTTTTGCACTAATCTAACAACAGATAATTATTATTCTGTGCTAACAGCCAGTTGTATTAACATTCTCCCCAGTTATGTCCACAGACATTCATAACAGCATGCTGAGTACGGAAAAGATTTGCAAATGTTCTGACTTAATTTTATCTGTTTAGTGTTGGATTTGCTTTTCAAATTCAGACAGGTAGACCAGTCCTGTTCTCATCAATGATATGATAATTTGAACATTGATTTCAAAGGAAGCAGCACTGGACTCGTGTCGAACATGAAATTTGAGGTGAAAGTGGTGATGAAGGAAGGCTCTCATTCTGACCTGCCAGTCTGTGTGGTGTGTGTGTGAATAGAAGGTAGGTTACATAATGTGCTTGTCACTGAGGAGATACATACCCATTTTCTGGTTTGATTTCACACCCATCCTTTATAGCATTGTTTGATAATACATGAAAAATTCCTGGACCACATCCTCTGCTTATGCAATGGGTGTAAACCCTGTGACTTCCTAAGAACTGGTGTAGCATGGGACTCTCTGGGTGAGGACACAGACTGTGAGGTGCACTGCACTACAGACAAATGAGCACTGTTGTCCTTACAAGTAACTAGCTGTATGACTTTTTAAATGCAGGATTAATTTTGTTGAAAGCAATACCACTTATCATAGAGTCACAGAATGGCTGAGGCTGGAAGGGACCTCTAGAGGTCTTCTGGTCCAGCCCCTGCTCAGGCAGGGCTACCTGGAGCTGGCTGCCCCAGCCTGTGTTCAGATGCTTTGCTGCCTTTAGGTGTTTATACACACTGACAAGACCTAAAGAAACCTTTAGGTGTGTGTGCTTCTCTGAACAGCTTCCTGTGGGGATCGTGTGTGATCCTTTTGTTGTTTTATATTTCCCAGCAAGAGAGTTCTAATATGTACTGTTATGGACCAAATAAATAGATTAGAAAAAAAAAATTTGAAATGCTGTGGATTTGAACTTTGAACATTTCACATGCAGATGTTTTGGTACTGCAGTGTAAGTAAAAAGATTTACAGGATGTCTTTCACAGACAAATTCTGAAGTGCTACCATCTTTTACGAAGAATTAGCTCTCAATTTTTATTCTTTTACTGTAAGCTCAAAATAATCAAACTGATCAATTCCTTACTTTTCTCATAGCAATTCTGTTTAAGAAGCAAAGCACTCATATAACAGCCACGACTAAATTTATGTGCTAATTGCTATTAGGACAAAGAGATAGGCACTATTTGAGAGTCCTGTCCTACCTTCAAACACGTGAATTAAATTTTTGTTTGAAGTCAAGACACTGCTTCTTGGATGCCTGTCTATGAGTGGGCTCAGAGGTACTGCCCTTTCCAAGGGACTCTGCTGAAGAAAAGACACTGCAAATGACATGCAGACTCTAGAGCAGTTTTCCAGAATACTTAAGGAAGGTGGCTATAGCTCCATCCTGCTCCTAGGATCACATTGTGAGCTTGCCTTGTACTTGGGTTCTCACAGCAGAGTGAATCAAGGCCAGGTGGTGTAAAGTGTTCCCATGATGTCTTTCCTGGCCTCTATCACTTCTGTCAGTCCCATTAGGCTCAACTGCCTGGAAATGTTTAAGTGATGCAATCCTGGCAACACTCCCCTTGGCAAACCACATCTCCAGTTGCTGTGAGAGCTCTGAGAGGTCCTTTTTTCAGGAACACGTGTGCAGTTAATTAGTTGGAGAGATTTAAATACAGGATCAGACTTCATGAAAGGGGAAAAACCACAGGAGAATCCCCAGGGTGGGTACAGCTTGCAAACAAAGCACAGGTGATTCAGCTCTTCAGGGCAACTGATGTTGTGGTTTAACCCCTGGAGAGTGCGGATGGGCAGAGAACTGTTCCCAAAGCTTTAATGTGCAGTTAGCTAATGTAAAGCAAGACTAAGCTGGACAGATAAACCATTGTTTCTCAAGCCAAGCAGCTGTTGCATTGATCCTGCATTTGTTCCAGCCTCCTGTCACACTCTCTCTCCCAACTTTCCCAATCCATCTGTCCACCACTCACTCCAGAGTCCCCAAGGACTTAGTGGTTCTCAAGACCAAAGAGAGCACCAAAGGACATTTGGATGGCTCCCAGGCCTGCTCACCCAGGCCTGTAACCTAAATGGCATTTTAGCAGAAAAGTTAACTGTTATGGGTGGGTGGTGTTCAAAGCATAGGCACAGGGACTCAAAAAGAGAAAACAAAACCCTGAATTACTAAAGCATGCAGATAGCGTATCTTCAACATCAGACAGCAAGGTTTGTATGGAGCCTTTGAGACCCATGGGTTTATCCATGGAAACAGCTAATTATCATAAGAAGAAAGGAAGGGAGGTTTTTCCTGAAACAATAGTGGGACAGGGGATGCATAAGCAGAGAGCAAGTGCCACCTCTAGATGAGAGTGAAAGGTGGATGCTTCTAATTTTCAGCACTTAGCAGTGTTTCTTGTTTGTTGTCCCAGTTTGCCTGTCCAGCCTGTTTTGTTGTGTGGTTCCTGGCAGGATGCTGTCTGAAGCTCTCCTGCAGTTATTGTCCATAAATGTGGCATATTTCTGTCAACTGAGGTGGTGGAATTATGTTGTGAATTATGATCTCAAAGTCTAATTTTTGCCCCAACTGTGTCATAAGGTACTATTTTTGCTGGCTAACCAGTGTCGATGTATGATGTAATGCCCTTGGCATGGTAACATTTTTGCTACCAGAGCTGAAAACTGCTGGATGGTCTTATTATATTACGAATCCTATGGAGACTACAATAAGCATCATCCATATTAAAATACAATACTTTCCTTCCTAAATTACTAGATACAGAGTGATTGAATGAAGGACATTGGTGAGTACCTTAGGTAATCAGCTAATATTGTTTCAATAACTGCTGTTTTGCAAGTGATATTGCATGCCTTTTCATCAATCTATTTCCATTTGTGGCATAACCTCCTGTATTTGTCTCCAAGCTCTTTAATGATATTATTGTGATAGGCAAGGAAGAAATTACAGTCATCTCTAGAGAATGTTGAAAATGTTGAAGACCACAAATGGAAGGCAAAATCTAAAAATTTTAGATAAATCAACACAATTCTGTACCACTAAGATTTCTTCAGAATCACTTGCATCAAAGGCTAGAATCAATCCCATGTGTAGGTACAAAAAACTGTAAATACCTATGTGGAAAAAAGGTTCTTTTTTTTCTTATCAAATGTCATCTAAATTCCAGTTGTACTGTGTTCTTGTGCTACTGCTTGCTAACTAGCAGGTCTTTCTGCATTTCAGTTTAAATCAAATGAAAAATAAATTACATGGCCTCTAACACACATCAAAGAAGGAAGCAGAATTGCTTCAGTGGATATTCTATTCAAAAAGAAGAATGGATCTAGTTTCTAGAACTTACTTATCCTCAACGTGGGGCTTACACCTAGGGAAGCTTTCTCTTTGCTGTCACAAGAACCTGCAAACATCCTAATCAAAACAAAACCAAATCAGATCAATTTCCCCTGCTCTCGTTAGCAGGGTTGCTTTGTTATGTTGTGAAAACAAAAAGAGAGCAGTGCAACCAAGACGTGTTACTGCTTTATTTTTCTGGCGTGAGGACGCTGACAGGTCTGTCTGAGACCTGGTGATGCGGCTGTAACACAAATTGCCGCTGTTAGGTTTTGAAATCCCTACAGGAAACACTCTATCATCACCTTCCACTGGCAGCATGTTTCTCACTGGCGCTGAAGAAGTGAGCCAAGGCTGGGCTGCTGCAGCGATTCGGGAGTGACTGCAGACCTCCGGGCAGCGAGGCAGGGAGTGTGTCCCCTGCCCCGGCTGCCTCCTTGCCGGAGTGGTTCTGCTGCCAGCAGGGCCCCTTCCCTTCTCTGTGTCTGCAGGAGCCTGGGGGACCCCAGGCCTGACACACCTACTGCCTCACAGACCAGGCAGAATAATGTTAATTACTTTTATCAAGGAATCCTCCTGGGGCGTAAAATGGTGTTTTGACATTGTGGAGATGATGAAGCTGTTTAGCATTCAGGCTGTAATCCCACAGTCCTTCCCTACCCACAGAAATCCTTCGGTTTGAGCACACACTGTGTTGCATGGACTTAGTGTCCTGCCTCATAGACAATTCATCTTATGTTTAAACAGGATGAGTATGGGGTATGTTTGATCTCCCCTGTTTACTCTCACTAGCCTCTGAAGTCCAAGACCTGCTTATGTAAGCAATCTGCAGGGAGCAAGAGGAGGCTGAGGCATAGGCAGCTCCTGTAGTCCACTAAGTTTGTTGACAACAGGGTAGTTTTTATAACCCCTCAGATGCAGATTTTTTATACTCTTCTCATGAACCCTGGTGTTGTGACAGCCATGGTTTCCTGGGGAAAGCTAAAGCACAGCCAAGTCTGATCTAGCTGTCTCTGCATCTAGACACGACTGACCTAATTATTCCAGGCGTTTGTGCATCTTGAAGCTCTGCTGGTCACAAGTGGTTAGTAACAGTGTGCAAACGAAACTGGCTCCCTCCCCACTTTCTGGTTTTGCAGGCAGCTCTTACCAGGGCACCTCCGCTGTCTCACTCTCTTCCCCAGCATGCACCCTGGTCTGTGGTTTTGATACCCACTGTCATTCTGAATTTTGCTGCTTTCTTATTACATGGCTACTTTTAGACTGCTTAGAAACACAGCGTATCTTATCCTCCATTTTAGTTTCACAGCATTCTCCACTGTCTGCAACTATAGCTGTTGAAAGCACTGTGTTGTGAAAGCTATTCCCCTGAGCTGTGGGATTTGAGAAAATGGTTTCTTCATTGAATAATGTATTTTTGCACACGGCAATAGTGTTTGCCTAAGGAAATCAGATGGAGGATGGTGGGCAACAGGCAGATCACCAATGAAACACATTTTGTTCCCAGGGTCTGCACTTATGTAGGGAGTATGAGATCGAAGTTCAGTGTCTTCTTCTGGTCCAGGATATTGCTACAGAAATTCTGTGGCAAAATCACTAAGATATTGGTGGAGCTGCGACATGAACCCTCATGCTGTCTCTCTGTGACTAGTGTCCAAACCATTTACATGCTGCTGCTTGATGTGTAATTAAAGGTGCCACACAAAGTGGGTGGACTCATAGTGGAGAACACCCCTGCAAAAGCCCTGCCTCAAAACCAGAAAAGTAGACAAAGGTGTATGGAACATGAGTCCCTTGTCCTCCATGGTTAGAAAGAAGCAAGACCTTCCCTCTCTGCTGTTCTGCTCACCCTTGAGCTTTGTGCAGTTTCCTCTATTTTTGTTACACAGGCTGCAAAATCAAACATTTTTGATTGTTTGGAATGCTACATTTAACTGGTCCAAAAAGGAAATGTTCAGGTTTCCAGTTAACTGGTAAGAATAAATGATCAAGTGAAGCGTGAAATGATGGGACTTACTACCACGATAAGGATGAGCAATTGCAGTGCCCACCCACCAGTCTGACTACTCAGACTCCCTCTTCCCCTGAGCTCCACTGCCGAGCCATTTACCAGACTGCCATGGCCAACTGTCCCCATCCATCTTCCTTGCTGCTCTAGCCTGTGGAAATGTGCTAGCATCAGCTGCCCTTCCACAGCATGCCCCTCCTCTAACCCTGCCTGGCTCTCATCTCTCGGTTTGCTGTGCTATTACTCTCAAAGCACTTTCAGATCTCATCTTTCTTCCTAGAAATGTTTATTGCTGCTGGACCTCCTTGCAGGTGCACAAAATGAGGGATACAGGACAAGTCAGTCACCCTGTCCACTCACTTGCACCTCCAAGAGAAACAAGTGTGAGGCAGCTATGCACCAAAGCTAGGAACCACATTTTTGCTTTCTGATTTTTTTTATGATTGCTTTGTGATCAGCAATTGCTTTGTGATTTTATTTTTTGTTTTGGTGTCATTTCTTAACACCAACAGTTGCCTCACCTTTTATATGATTGACAGGACAAACATTCTTCTGGGAAAAAAATAAGAGCATCCACAGAAACATTTAGCTACCTGTTTCATGGATTTCACTCCTCTTTTTTTTTTTCTCCAATTTTTTTTTTACTGTTTTTACTATCACTTCTTTCTCTCCCAACACACAACACTTGTGACCACCCTCCTACACATCGCAGGTGCCAGCTTATCACCATGCCATGCCTGCAATCTTCTGAATTCTGAAAGTGGCAATGCCCAGAACTGAGCAGTTACAGGAGAATTTTAGGGGGTTGTTTATTTATGCAAATACTATGTTTCTGGCACACATGCTGCAGGGAAAGGACTCAACTTCTCACCCAGGCTATGGTTCAAAACAAAACAAAAAACCACAGAAGTTTAAAATAACAGAATACAGCCATCTGTACTTTATTTTATTTAATCTGCTGAAAAATGTGTTTGTCTAGGTCCTGACGTAAGTTTCGTCCCTGGACCCATCAGTATTATAGAAAACAAGCAGATACCTTTTTCTTCCCAATCAGTATATTGTCCTTTTCTTTTACTTTTTTTTAATTTAGGCATTTTGAACTGAAACTGAACTAAAATAATCTGAATATTGTCATAGGAGATCATTAAAAGACGACATGGAATTGCAATATATATATGAAAAGTTTCTGGATTCATTCTTTCCTTCTTCTTATCCTCTCTCTTCATTTCTTCTGTCCAAGAGGCACATAACTGCAAATGGAGATTTGCAAAGCAGTGAAGAGGATTGATTTTAATGGCAGATGCATGGCTAATCCCATGCAATGCTTTCAGATTGCAAACCCCACTTCATATACAGTGGCTGGCAAAGGCTGAAGAGTTAATCTGTGAGCTGATGCACATGTCTGCTAAACATTCCTTTTCAGCACAGTCATGTGGGCACTGCGCATCGTGGCCCAGGAGGGCTGGGCATGTAAGAGGGGCTGCTGCAGGTCTGGCTGCAGTATCACTGCAACCCTCTTCAAAGTGGTTTGGCTTGGCCTGGGGAAAGCCCCCATCTCTGGGCTCCCAGACTTGAGGGCTGGGATGGTGTGCACCCCAAGACTGTGTGTGTCCATCAGTGCAGTTATGCTCCCTGAACTAACCCATGGGTGCTATTGAAGAAGGGTTTGTGGTGGGCCCCAGCGGGGTGCCAAGCACCTACATCAATCTGAGTCCTCAAAGAGCTCCTCTTTTGCCCACTACAGAGCTCTGTGCTTGTGCTCCTTCCCCAGCAAAGGCTGCAGCAAGCCTCCTCATGCAGCAGTCCATACACCCGTTCAGCTTGTGGCCCCTCTGCTGCCACAGTTTTGGCAGCAGTGCCTTTAACTGTATGTAAAGTGACTTTAATGTAGGTCTCACTGTAACCTGCCCCTGTTGTACTACCCGAGTCCGTCAGAGCCCCTCTTAAAATGAGCTTTTGCTGCATTTTCCTTGGCAGATGTTAGCTGCTGATGGGGAGTCCTCACTTAGCTGCGTGTCCTGGCATGGTGATTCAAAGCTGCAAGGTAAAGCCACTGTTAATGGCACAGCAGCAGGAGGACAGTCTTGTGATAAAATAGGAGTTAAGTTGCCTGTTTTCAAGCACGGCACTTAATTGTCACTAATAATGTCATTATTATGTCTATCATATGGAGGTTTTTCTCTGATATAAGAAAGCAACAAATGGTGTTAGCCTTTTGGTATACTATGGTATACACATAAGCTGTGGGGATATTACAGTGCATAAATCTTGCCTTTGTAGTCTGGCTGGTGTGCTGGTGATGATGTATGCAAGCAGAGACAGGAGCTCCAGGGAGCCCAGATCCCAAGGAAAAGGTCAGAAGAGACCAAACAGCTGTGAAGAGTGGTCCCTTGTGCTGTCAAGGGACAGCCCTGCCTGCTTGCCTCTTCAGTAGCTGTGTCCCTCAGCTCCCAGGGCAGCCCTTAGAGCAGGGTGCTGTGGGGGCTGCTGAGATGGTGGCACTGCAGGCAGTGGGTGGGCATGCAAACCTGTTTCTGGGTTAGATTTCCCAGGACACTCATAGCCTGCAAGGTGAAATGAAGTGCTCCCAAGGGCGACTGCAATAACAGCTGGATCCTTGTCCCCAGGGTGCTAGCTCACCTCTTGCCAGAGGCAGAAGACCCTAGACTTGAACTTGCAGGCCTTCCTGCAAGGCCAGGGGAGTCCCAGGAGCAAGCTGGGCTCACCACCTGGTAACCTGCTGGGATGCACAGAGCCATCAGACAGAGCTCAAGCAGAAGGGAAAGCAGGAGAACCTGACATCTGCTTCCCACCTAGCTTCCAATGCTTCTAGCAGCATCAGTGTCCTTGAGGTTTCCATGTCCTCACTCAGATTTGTTTGAGTTCTGCCAGAAGGCTCAAAGTTACTGCAGAAGAAGGATTATTCACAATCAGAAACAGCTGGCTCCCCCTTAGGACTTGTTTCCTTTGGATCTATGCCTAAATTATGCAATTTTTAGCATCTGCACCTTGTTTCCAGATGAAAGGAAGCAGCTACAAAGCTGTGATGGGTAGAGCACAGTTGAATGTCTCTGCAACTTGCTTCCTTGTGAAATGAAGTTCCACACACCTCAGAGATTATCCTGAAGCAGGTGTGGAGGATTTTCCATGTCTTTTGTGCACATTTTTTCACAAGTGAGGGGTGGTATGGTGCACAGACAAGCCCAGCTGCTATCACATCTTTATTTTTTAAGTAGATTTTGGTTGTCTTGTTGTATTTGGGTTTGTGTTTGATGTTCAGGTTTTTTGGCAGATGATTTTGAGTTGTAGAGATGTATGAGAGAGATTTCTCTTCCCTCAAAAGCCCAGGTGATGGGAGGTTTTGTATGGATGAAGCACAAGATATATGAGGTGCTACAGGCAGAATTACACAGACTGATTATCTGGAAAAAGGATAACTTGCAAATGGCCTTTGTCACTTTAAAATATATTTAAGAACAGGGAAATTACTGTGTCAGTGATTCCCAAAGTACTCAACAAAAGCCTCAGTATAATCTTGGAATGTTTTTTCCTGATTGTTGTCAGATGCTAATTAGGGAAATAAACAGGCATTCACCGAAGATGTCTGTATTTATTTCAGACTTAATTATGCCAGCCTAGAAACAGGATCAGACAATAATCCAGAGGCTACTCTTTAGCTTGTTGTTCAGTTGGCAGTAGATAACCATGTTGCATCACATATTTTAAGATATAGTGATTCAGAACAATCAAGTCAGGCTTGCTCTTTAGCAATTTTTGCTCTTCTTTGTGGAGAGATTTTACCTCGGAGTTCGGAGAAGATATATAATCACTCACTGCGAGACAAGAAATTATTTTACAAGAACAAATGCTGGTTGCCATGGTTTCCAAGAGGGAGAAAATCCAAGGTCATTCACTGAAAATACTCCACAACAGTCAGCAGCGAGGATACTCCCTCACCCTGCCAAGTGAGGGTTCTCCCTTGCTTGTAGATACATTCCTCCCATCTCCATTGGTATGCAGCTTCCTGTTTAAGCCACAATAACACCGATAAGAACACGATGTGAAAAGCCTGCAATATGTCTGGAAATAAACAGTCAAACCTGGATTTGCAAGCCTGTGGGATTTCACAGTTGGCTGCTTTCTGGCTCCTCCATGCATCTCCTGGAAAACCTGACCTACCTGCTGCATTTGCCAACCAGAGACTTGCAGGTGCAGCTGTGACACTGTCACCTGAAGGAAAGGCCAGAGTAGCCCCACATGGATGGGATGGCATGTGGACAAGCAAATGGAAAAAACACCAGAGATTAGGACCCTGCATTTACAGTTATGCTAGGAAAAAAAAAAAACATCAAAAGCTACATTTTGTGGGTTACTTCTCTGGATCTGAAGTGCAAGAAAAATCGTGTTTCTTTCAGTGACTGTGATTTAAGGCACCATAACTGCTCCTGAGTGTCACAACTGTGTGCTGGTGACAGTAACAAAGATGGCTTCAAACAAGCAAAATCCAGCTCTGTGACCCTTCAGCATCCCAAAGAAGATGTCAGAAGTTTCTCCTTAAATTGGAACTTCCAGGACAAGTTAATTAATAGATAATGCTATTCAACTGTTTGTTTGAAATGACAAATTTTCATTCTATGGTGAATTTACAGGGGCAGGCAAAAGTGAGCCTTTTGCTCATGTTTTTACAAATGCAAAATCTGTGTGCACATTATGCTGTGACAAACTACAGTTCACTAAACTTGACTCATGAAAAGTAAATGCAACCATCTAAGCTGTGTCCAAAGCCTTATTAGTGTAGCAAGCATATTTCTTGCATGATGGGGTGGGTATGTGGTGCCTCAGTTAGCAGTGCCATAAAATCAGTGACTCTTGCGTACTTGCTAATTTCCGTTTCAATTTAAAAACAACAAAAATGTGTTAGATTAGAAGTGGCAAGGGAAATTGCTACATTTAAGTGATAGAAATAACATTTTGCAATGGACCATTGGCCGCACTTTGTGCACAAATGCAATTCAAATTGCCAAGCCACCATCTCAGCAACTGAACAACTTGGGCAGGGGGAAAAGTCTTTGTTATTAGAGCACTGGAGAGTGTAGAGGTGCCAATGCAACCAACTCCTTTTTTGACAAGGTTTCTGGATCCAGATAGGCAAGAATTCTAGGAGCAGGACTAGAGCTTCTGCTGCTAGCTTGTTATTCAGATCAGAAGAGATCAAAGCACACATTAATTATAGAGAATGAGAAGCACAGATGGAGATGCAAGGGCTGAATTTTACAAAAGATTTAAGGACCTAAGCATTGTTCAAGTCCTGCTTTTAGCATCTAAATTCCCAACTATCTCCCTAACCCTTCAGCACAACTGTCACCTCTGTGGAAAGCCTGTTACTCTCACAGCACCACAGTTTTGTCATAAAGCTGCCCAAATGAACAGAGATGCTTCTGAATTTTTGTACTCGTGCCCCAGTGTAAAGAGTTCTTTAACTCACACTTCACTCCCCTTGGGTATTGAGATGTCTGAGCCTGACTCCCAGTCTTCAGGGGCTTTTATCAGAAGTACAAATAGAAATTCCACAACTGGTAAATAATTAGAAATGTTCCTCATCTAGGACTGGCAAGCAAGTCCGGGCACCCAATAGTTGTGACCCTGGCCTGGAAATCTGAACAACACCACTCTTGTTGGTCTGCTTCTGACTCATTATCTGTCCTTGAAGGAATCATGTTGACCTCCCAGTGTCCTGGTTTTCCCAGCTCTTAGATAACAATGATGTGTTCCCACACTGAAGCTATCAGGTTGGAAAGTGCTTACAATTATTTCTCTGTGACCCCTTTGTGAAAGTCAGAGGGACCTCTCCTGTAAGAGTTCAGATGCTGACCCCTCTTAATTTCCTCACATAAGTGTCTTTTGATCTGTCTTGTCCATGTTTTCAGCCTCAGGTCTAAATTTTTGAGTGAGTCAGATATATGGGTTTTGACCTGTCATATCCCCAAATATGCCATTTGGTCATGAAATCTACTTTATATAGATACAAGTACTTCAACTGAGTGTATGTATTCAAAATATTTGTACAGGACTNAGTGAAACCAAAAATATATAAAAAATATTTTGCCAATATATTTTTGGTTTTAATTACATTTCCTCTGCCTGTAGATGTGAAATACTTAAGAATATGCCCCTCTGTTTAAAACCTAACCATTCAATATAGAAGACTAGACAGTACTGCTCAGCAGTACCAGAGCATTCACATGACTTAGAAACCCTTAGAAACAAAGGGTTTCTAAGAACTAAGAACACAGTTTCAGGCTGTCTGTGTAATAAAACAACAAACTATTTTGATAATATATATAGAAATTACTATTTCAGCATAAACTTTCCTTTCCAAACTTCAAAAAAAACCAAGTTTGATTTCCTTAAGGAGTCTGCAGGGAATCTCTGTTAGGCATTGTACTGATACCTGCTATGCCAGCAGAGCTGGTAATTTCCTTCCCTCTCCTAGTACACATATCTAAGATGAAATTCCTGCAGTTTTCCCTTGCTGCATTTAAGACTGATATCCGTTTTCTGCTCACTAAATCACCGCTTTTTCTATGTCAGGCTGTATCACAGTCTGACACAAGCTGAGCTGAGGAGGGAGGGGCACATCTAGAGACCATCATCACGATGTAATGTTCTTACTTAGTGTTTAAAATACCATTTGGGTTGACTCTATCTTTCCTGTCCACATTGTTCCAATAGAAGTCCTAATTTTCAAAGTCTTTATTTTCTGCTTTTATTTCATGTTTGTCCTTTTCCCATATTTTTGTTTGACTGGGCTTTTTAAAATTCTTTTTAAAAGCTTTCCCTCTCAGAACTTAACTTTCCTCTTGATTCAGTCTCTCTGGTGCAATTTTCTCATTGCAAAATTCTCCTTTCCCAGCATGTGTATGTGCACAATCCATGGCACTCCCCATGCTTTTATCTCTGCATATTTTCTTGCTGTATCTCCTACTTTTCCCTCTCCTTGTCCTCAAGGCCAGTCCCTTCTCCCCTGCCTGCCCAGCAGCACCTCTCATCTCTCCTCCAAACCCCAGCCTCCCTGCTGATGCTCACCCACACACAAGAAGAGGGCCTGTAAGAAAAAAATAAGCAAATTTTCTGAAGATATATATAGGTGTATACATACTCTTAGTATTTTTAATCTTCTGACTAATCATCATTTGCTTACTGTCTGTACATGCTAATCCTCTTGTACAGGTTAGAGCTGATTGCCAGAATTGCTCTACTATCAAGAAAACAGCATTCAGCATGGCAAAAATTTCTCCCACAGTTTCACAGTAAAACAGACTACATCTCCCAGCACAGCTTATGGGCATGAAACAAATTCCCACTTTCCAGCCACCGTGTCATTTTGAACTACAGAAACAAAAGTGTTTTTCTTCATCCCACTAACTTACTCTTGTTCTCCATGAGGGAATTGATGCTGTCATTTTCGTCCTTTAGATTTTAGTAATTTAGATGCCAGTGTAATTTATGCCTTCTCTGATCCTACTTTTCTCCACTGGTGGTGGCTTGGGAGAGGAGTTTGCACATGCATGTACACAATGCATCCGTGTGGAAGATGGTTTATTAACTTATCTATATTGCATCTAAGAATAAAATAAAAAGACATGAGAGACCAGCTGGGTCTGACAATTTTATTGTACTGATTATTCACCTATTCTTGTAGGGGAAGGCTGGCACAATGCCATGAAACAGTCTTGAACTAAAAAATATCCTCTGAGGTAATAAAAAGGGAAATGTGTTTTCAGTTCCTGCTTCCTGCATCAGAAAGGCACATCATGTGGACCAAATCTAATTATATATAAAAATAAGGAAGGAGAAAAGAGCCAGGTATATCTGCTTTATGTCATCTCATAATAAAGGAAAAATTCCCCCATTTCTAATCAACAAGTCAATTCAGAGGAGTATGTCATATTAATAAAATCATAAATCTCCAATATTAGTGTAATCTTTTCATATTTGTTTCTCAACAACAGTTTTGTTCTAATGAACTTCAGTTGATTTTAGAGCCAGAAGACAAAATCCTTTTGTGCTTCACACAGAAACATTTCGAGATGACCGATAAGGAAAAAGATTAAACTACCTGGATATAAAGCATGAGCAAAAGGAGAAGCCATCTGTAACCACATTCTGTCACATCTCATGTGAATTGTGGCCTGGTGAAGAAGGGCTGTTTCTGTGATCCAGGCCCTGAGAACTCCTGTAGAGGTATGGAAACATCATCTCTTTAGTTGACTTGATGATCTCATATCAGACCTCAAAATCTTATTCTATCATTTTATCCCAGATGGTGAATTTCTGGGATGTTTTCAAGATTCACACTTTCACTGGTATTTCAATCAACCACTGTTGTTTCCTCTAGCAGCTGGTCTTTAAAAACTGTCCTTCTTGCCCTGCTGGCCAAGAATACATGTGTTTCTGGGTCCAGAATCCAGGGGGACTGTGGAAAGATAAGAGAGTGAATCCCAATCACTGCTGCCTGGGAACGTCTGATGTGGGAACTTGGCTGTGCTTGCCAGTGTTGAGTTAATTACTGTGAGGTGTAAAGAGCATCTGTAAAAGCTAGAAGGCCAAGATGCTGTGAGAGAACATTGGCAGAAACAATGGGAGGAAGCTGTGGAATGGTTAAGAGCCCTGGAAGACAAGCAAGGGCAGGGGAAAAAACATGGTTTAAACCTACATTTAAACACTGTTTAAAACAGTGTTTTTATACTGTTTTTATAGCTACAGATATGTGAAGCCTTCTGCTGGTGGTGCAGATCAGCAAAGCCCAGGAAGTCACCAGGTTTTCCTAAGCAGGAGGGTTTAACCCTGTTGTGGGTGGATGCCCTGCCACTGGCAATAAGTGAAAGAAAGGGTCGGGAGGCTGCCTAGGCTGTTTGGGAGCAGCTCTTTGGGTGATGCGAGGGTTGGGGTCAGAGACTCATCAGGGTTTTAGTGGACTAAAGTTAGCAGTGGTGGAGGTATTAACCAGCACTCATCATCTGCCCAGTGTGGGCATTGTCAGAAGGGTGGGCTCCCCACCCCAGGGCTCCCGGGCTGCGAGCTGCTCCTCTGGGATGAGCGCCTGTGGGGGCTGCAGCAGGGTCTCTGCAGAAGCCAGGGGAAGAGGTCTGCTCTCTGGTTCCCCTCTTTCCTGGTGTGTCCTTTATGCTGAATGTGCAAAGAAAGGCTGCTAAGAGCAGCCCTCTGGGTGCCTCATGGGAATCCCACCCCACTGCCACATTTCACTGCCCTGTGGCCTGTTGCCTATGGGTACCAAGCAGAACTCATGGCCCAGACAATCTCCTTTTGTCTCATCCTTCTACAGGCAGCTGTTTTTCTCTTGGCTTGCAAAGGACTTAAGTTGGCATTTATCCTCTGTAATAAGACAAGAAATGTGTCCACCTTGGCCTCTGTCCAGCATTTTGTCCAAGGGCAGTGAAGAGATCTGTGGTGGGTACAGCTGGAGGTCAGGCAGTGGGGATGAGGAGAAAGGCTGCTTATAAGACATTCATTGCACTGTATGCAACTCTCTCATGTCTTTCCTCTCTCTTTCATGCCCATATTTCTGGAAGGCCAATAACCACCTTATTGTTTCCGTCTCTACAGCAATTCCATTATTTCTGTTGCTCTTTCTTTAGTTCATAAATGATCGACAAGCAAGAAGCTATTTGGCCTTCTGTGCTCCCTCGGAAGCATTATTTGGTTAATGCTTCATCAGAAATAAAGACACTTGTGCTTGATTTTACACAATTTAAGATTTTTCTCTGTCTGACCCGCTTTCTTCTGGAACAAAGCCTCAGCCTGAAATGCCAGACTGGAAGGACACAAAGACCTGATGCAAATGGAGATAGCATAAGTCTGATGAAGCTGAAACAAAACCAAACACAGACCCTGGTTGTCTGGGTGGTTACCCCTTCCTTCTTCTTGCAAATAATAAATGTGCCTCCTGTAATTTTTCTGCTTTTCAGCTGTCTTTATTCTGGCCAGTTCATAAGACAGTTGCCTGTCACTGGGGGAAACAATGATATGCACTCCTTGCTGACACTGTATGAAACTTCCTGTTTCAGACAGAAATCAGAGTAGGGTTATGTGACATCAATCTCACAGCTACCTTTTGCTGTCCGTACTTTCTCTGCTCTGCCACTCTTCTCCACTAAACTGGATTACATTGAGCTGACTAAGTGACTGTTTACCACCTATCTCCCCTCAGACCACTAAGGTTTGAAATGACAAGAGGTTTTGTTAAGAGGATGTAGGATTCTTCAAGATGCTCCATCTTGGCTTGAAACTAAAAGCAAAGGGTGTTGAATAATTAGTGTTGGCCTGTATATCCATGTGAGGCTAGAGAGACGGGGCTGAGTATGGAAAATCACGTCACTCTGTATAAACATTAACAGCCTCCTCATATCTGTTGGAACAAGTTCACTGAGGTCATGGATTAGCTCACAACTTTTTCCTATTCCATATTGAAATTCTATTTAACAAAATATTAAATAAATATACATACAAGTGTGTTTCCAAGCCAAAAAATACATGATCTCCAGATTAAGGAACTGGAGACCTGGGAAAGGAGAGCCTTTGTTCTTGGGCCTTTCTTACCATATCAAACAGATGATTTCTTCTACTCTCACTTGACAGGACTTCTTGTGAATCTACGTTTAAATGCTTTGTCTGTACTTCTTACTCTCACTGCTGTCTAGAAAATGAGATAAATTTTCAGGAAATCTGTGTATAATATCATGAACATCCTTGGCAAATGAGCCACAAACTGACACTTGCTGGGTTGAATGTTGCTCTGAGGCTAAGCGAAAACACCAAACACTCCTGTGCATTTTTCATGGCTCATGTAAACAAAGTTGGCACTTGCATCCATATTATCCAAAGTTAGCACTCTCACCTGCCATTCCAGGTCAGCTTGAAATTAATATGGATGCCTTTTTACATAAAATCTCAAAGGCAACTCTCCAGGAAAGGGTCTGTTCCTACATTCAGGCTCCCTCCTAGTTACTGTAATGACTCTAGATTAAGATGTTATCAACTTGAAATGCCAACAATGTTGGCAAGCAGCCAATTTGGGATACACAAGTGAATTCGGGTATGAATAAAACTGTTTAACTTAAAATCCCCCATGCTGGGAAGAGAGGGAAAACAAATAGCAAGCCTGCTGTGCAATAAATCCATTCCACTGAGTTACTGCACAGAGAGAACTGGGTGCATATTTATAATTTATCCTCTATGTATTAGGTCTGGTTTATTCCTTTTTTTTTTCCATGGCCTAATCTTCTTTTAGAAGCCCCCATTTTGTTCTGCTTTATTACTATTAATGAAATATGACTCTTGCAGTGATTTGGAACAAAGAATGAAGCTTCCAACATGACTGGAAGACAGCGACACGATATCAGTGGCTGGAATGATCGGCTGGTTCCCATAGAGAGTCTGCAAAAAAGAAGCTCTGTCACTGCCCTCCAAGGTGGACAGGAAAGGTTGTCATTCAAAAGGCCCTATCACAGTGCCCTGTGAATTGATACTGGCATGTGCCACGTACTTCATCTACAATTGCAACACTGAAGCGAGCCATGGTGAAATATCTCATCACTGATTGTGCAAGACAGATCCTATTGCCCCTAGGACAGCAACTCAGCACTCAGACAAAGTGTAACTCAGTCCCCCACACCAAACTGCCTTTGCTCCAGCACTATGTAGTAGTTGTCCTTGGGAAGTGAAGAGTGAGTATTTTTTTCAGGGATTGATCTCAGTGAATCTTTACCTTTAGCCAGGTCTAAAAATCAGATGTTGTTCAAAAAAAGACTTAATGATGAAAATGCAGCTATCCTGTAATGAGCCTAACATATTGTTCTTGCATCTCTTGCAATTAGCAGGAAGCAAGAGGGTTTATGATGTATAAATTACAATTTAATCATTACTTCAAAGAGCAGGTGTATTTACATTGTATGAAATATATGTGCTTTTCACCTTTTTTGTCTTATAATAAAGACTGAAGGGTAAGTTCTGAGTTGGGCATTTAGAAATATCCACTCAGACTTCAGCATCAAATTCATCACTGACATAAGCATGTCACTCCATGATTCTAGGATGCTGCTGGTTTTGTGTGTAGTCTGACACATGTCTGGTTCCAAACAGAGGTGCCCCAGCCTTCCCTGCTGCTGAACTCCTGGAAGCTGAGTGGACACTAGTGAGTGTGCATGGGTTTGGTACAACTCTTGCTAGACCCATGCGTGAGAACATGCTTTATCTGCATTATGAGTAGAGGAGGAGGCAAAAACACAGCCTGCCAATTTGATGCAGCTGTGTTGTGTAGGAGTCTGATTTGCCTTTGTGCAGATGAATTATACAGCCAAGGAATTTCCAGCTCTTGGCACAGGCTGCTGAAGCATGGATAAGCTTAGTATTTCTTTGCTTCCAGCAAGGACTATCCTTATGAGCTGGAAAAATGCAATATAGAGGGGAGTCCAAAGACTGCCTCTAAGTCTGACTCACAGATTGGAACTGATTCTCCCTGAAAAAGAGGTAGAGAAGTCCTTTCAACACCAAACAATTAGCTCTCCTCCCAGAACAGTGCCCATTGCAGTTGACTAGGCTTTATGCCTTGGGCAGAAGAGGTGAAGTCTGCTTCACACTGATTTTCTGGTTCACCTGTGACTTGAATTGGCACAAATCCTTTTAAGCACCTTCAATAAACTTGTGTTTTGCTAAATACTTGAGGGCAATGACTATCTCAAAGTAGAAGCTTCATTAAAATCTACCTGTCAAAGACTACTTGTTTTGGATGAAGTCCATGTTTCCTTTAGAATATACTGGCTCTGTGTCCAACAAGCAGTGAAGCCTTCACATTCAGGGTCTCATATAGTGGAGGGAAAAGGCAGCTCAGTCTTGCTTGTCATTACAAGTTCTGACTAGCCTGTGCTACGCTTCAGACAAAGAAAATATCAGAGTCAACTAAAAGCATAAGGGTTGTGGAAAAATAGCTGTGGACAAATACAGAAGAATTCAGCCAGTCTTGGAACTTACTATCCTCAGTTTGATCTATCTGCTTCACAGATTTGAGGATTATGTTTGAGGTTAAGTATGTGTCACCTGTGCTAATCTCTAGCTTGCAAAGGAAAAATTAATTGTAGCATACTTCGAGAACAAAACCTCTCTGGCACTTTGATGTCAGCAGCAACTTGAATCTTGCTTGCTTTTTTTCCTTTTTTCTTTCCTTTCTTAGAGGGGCCCCATGTTGAATAGCATCTTCTGATGATGATGCAGATAAAGCAAAGATTCTTGTATCTTAACTCAGAGACTGAATTCCCAGGAAGTATTTAGATCTTGGATGACTAGGATGTTTTGTTGAACATGTCACACTAACATACTAATGCATGCTAACAATCCATTGAGTTCATAAAGTTTGAAAAAGCACTAACAAAGGACAGATGATGCAAGACAGGAAAGAAAAGGAGCAATTTGCTTTCTCAATACAGTTGATAGATGCTTGGAAATTAAACATGACATACTTGCTGGAAGCCAAAATCTTCCATTGTCCTGCTGATCTCCTTCTCTGTTTGCTTTCTTTTCCCTATTACAAATGAAATGTTGGAGGAAGTGGTGCATTTAATAACTTGCTGTTTTGTCATTGTTCTACTGAAATCCTGCAAGAGTTTCAATTTTTTTCTTTCCCTGCTTAGGATCCGACCATTATATTCATGTGGAAGCTGGGATATATGAGAAGCAGAAAAAAATGCACTTATCAGAACCATTCAATAAGGCCAAGTCCTTCACTTCCACACAAGTCTACTGAAGCCTTCATGGGAGCATCCTTAGGGAAGGGAAGAAACTTGACACCAGGAAGGGATTGGTTCTGCACTACATGGCTTTAGTCCATGTCAGGATGAAAATTAATTTAGCAATAGTGCTTAGGACAGCTGATTGGCTTACAGATGCCTTCTCCCTTCCATTCTGTTACTTAAGGCTGCAACTCTTACCCATTTGGAGACTTAAGTTGGTAGAGAGTCATCAGGTGGAGTTTGCCAAGCAAATTCCCCTCTTCTAATGGAACCATTGACTGTGAAGCAATTGAGCATTTAGTTTTTGTTTTGTTGTTTTTTTACTTAGTTTTCGTGTGTTTTTTTCACCAGAAATAGGGAAGAGTTCAGATTAAACAGATTCAGAATTGAGAATTTGCTTAACTAAATGGAAATAATGACTGAGTTAGAAATGTTACCCTAAAACAACTGTTATTTTCATTCAAAAATCTAGCTGCATTGTGAAATAGAACAAGTTGTCCAATTCTATCTGAAGAAATAAAACATGCATAGACTTAGACTAGTTTAGGGCCTCAGCTAGTTCTGAGAGTGTTTAGTGATTAAACAGATTTATTGAAAACTACTGACAAGTAGAAATGTTGCAAGCTGCTTTTCTATGTCACGTGCATTTTAAATATTGCTCCATGACTCCACACTGGTGAACAGAAGTCCATCCTGTTCTTTCCTAAACTTTTATATTTGATGCCTTAGTGTAAAACCTCTGAAAAAGGCTGCATGCTTCAGAGGCAGGACCCACAGCTTCCTGATTGTGGGGCAGCATTTTAGGAAACAGCACTTTGCAGGTGACCTTCCAAGGTGTGATCTTTGTGACTATTTGCTGATCTACATTCCCTTCTTTAAGGCAACTGGCTGCAGCATCCCACCCTTAAGGGGAAGGAACACAAGGAACAACAAAAATGAGAGGGTCCACCAAAGCCCACAGATTTCATTAGTAAATTACACACTGGGCATGGAAATTGGTATGTTAGTTTCTGACCTATATAAACACAGGCTTGTTGTGGGGGGCAAGGGAGAGAAGGGAGGCAGGCAGGGAGGCAGGAAGGCAGGCAGGCAGGAAGGATTCAGCAGTACTGGTGGCTCCAGCATTGATCCAACCAATGGCCTGTCCAGGCTCCTGGAGGTATCACCTAGGCTTCTTGGGGGTATCTTTTTATAGACAGGTTTTCCCCACCCTGGAGATAAGTTTCTTGCTTTCTATGCAAATTAGTCATCATGCACAGTTCATTCTTTCAGACCTTTCTGGAATTCTTGATTCCCCCCTTTCCCATTTCTTTGTCTCATTCCTGCACTTGAGCTGTACCTGTACCTGTGCTTATCTGTGGGAGCCATAACAAGGATGTTTGTTCCAGAAATGTGCTGCCCTACCTCCGCATGGCCCCTTCTCCAGCCACATATTGTTCTGTCTTGCAGTTTGTTATAACTAACAATTCTTGGCTGACTCCACAGTCTATCAGTGTTTAAGACAGACACATCAGTCTCCTTATCTTCTAGGCTTCTGCTGGAACCAGACCTCTGTTTATTCCTTGCTTTATTCTTTTCTTGCTGATTATTTAAAACTCTACACAGAACAGTAATCAGTGAAGAGCTAAACTAGGCACCTAGATGAACAGCAGTCTAATCCCATCTGCTCTGCTGGAGGCTTCCAGTGCATCTGGGTGAGATCAAGGAAGGGGATTCAACAGTATTGCATCCCAGTCCCATGGCTGCACAATGCAGTCCTTCCTTTCTACTGTCTAGACCTCCTTGGTTACTTACTTGGATCTGAGAGCTTTGATTTAAAATTCTTAGAACATTAGCAAGGGAACACTCTGGGAGGTTGTTTGAATGACACTTCACAAAACTTGGCAGCAGACTTTCTCTATGACACAGTATACAAACCAGTGAATCAAGGTCTTTGCATCCCTTATCCATTCCACAAGTCATCCCATCTCCCCTCTTCCCTTTGCACCCTTGGTAAGATTAATTCTTTGTCATAATTCAAGTGGTTACTTGTTAGTAGGTTATAAATCCTTGCTAAGTATCCTTGCTCAAATACAGTAATGTACATGCTGATGTACACAGGCAGCAGATGTTTAACTTCTTCTTTCACTTCATGAACCTCTGTCTGGAAATATAATGCAAAACATTCAGGGCAAAAAACTATGCTTCCATTGTGGAGCAACCACAAATCTGGTAAAATCAAACTAGGTGGAACTGCTCTTCTTCTGATGCTATTTTAGTATGCTGTTTTCTTCAGCTACTAACCTGTGTACAGGAGTAGATTATTTCTTTTAATGATGATCATTAACATGGAAGACAATTTGTCCCTCTCAGAGAAGGGACTTAGTGGTCATGGTCAGGTTTTCCACTTTTCCTTTCAATTACCAAAAATAGTGATAAAATAGCACAATCTATGTTCTCTATATATGACTCTAGTTATTGAGTGAATGATGAAGGGCTTACACTGTACATCTGACTTAAAGGGATGCTCAGATTACCATGTTATATAGAAAATAGTAGAAGACATGGGTGCTAACTGAAGTTAATGAAGTTACAGCACAGTGACTAAATTATGGAGCTGGAAACTACAGCAATAAGGGAATGGTTCTATCTTTAGCACAGAGTAAGATGCAACATAAATCTCATGCACGCCACCAGTCAAATATTTAGAGTCCCTACACAGAGAAGACCAGCCTATCATTTTCTCTCTTTTTCTGGCAGAAAGCACTGAGTCCACGCAAAAAAACACCTGTGCCAGTGAAGTAAGCACCAGCATTTCACATAAATCTAAGTCTGAGATCTTCCTTTTGTTCACTGAGGTGGTGGGGGTACCAAGGAGTACAGAGAAGCACAGTTAAAAGGTCAGTACACAACAGAAGCTGCTGTAGGGGCTGAACCTGTCAAGGTCTGTGCAAACAGCCACAGAGCCTTTGGAGTAGGAGCTATCATGAGAAAGGTCTCCCAAGCCCTTTGGGTGACTCTTCTGTTTTCTGTGGATTTGCTTCTCAAAATTACTTGGAGGAAGTATGTTTTAATCACTTATAAAGCCATGGATCTGACACTTCTTAGACATGGCATAGAAACATGTTTTCTGCTACCACTCACATAAACCAACTCAAACAATCATCACTGAATTCATCAGGTGTAAATTGTATAAATTGTACAGCAGCTTCTGTGCATGTTGTTTGACTCATTCCATGGTTTACCACTCCAAGAATTTATTCAGACCTTCTGAATGCCTCCTGAGGAGACTATGTTTCAGTAACAAGACCAATATCTATGGCCATGTTTAGAGGTTATAAATTCTCCCTGGAGAGTTAAAGACATCTTGAAAATAGGACTCAGACCCATACTGATAGACGTGTGTGACTGTCAGTGTTAAGAACCCCAAAATAGGTTTTAAAGGTGGACTTGCTGCTTTTTTTCTAAGAATTTCATTAAAACATGTTTTTTCCCATGCTAGTCTAATGCTTTGTACTCTGGATTTTTTCACAGAGCAGGAAAAACAATCTATACAAATTTTATTGTGAATATCATTACAACTTTATCCAAAATGTCAAGACTGAACTTCTCTGTGGGACAAAACTGGAAAGATCCAAAGTATAATTACGGACTAATATTAAACTTGACTGGGTTTAAGTATCCTTGAACTACTAAATAACTTGGCAAGTTGATGTCATATTTCAAAGTAGTTAGGAAGGCTAGAAAAAAAATCCAGGGTCCCTGATTTCTGCACAAAAAGCTGAAAGGAGGTTGCTGGGGTAGATAATCTTCTTATTAAATTGCCAAAATTATTTCAGGGATTGTTTTATTGAAAAATTTGGCCTAGATTTATTCACATGGAAGGTCTTCTGTAGCTGTCCAGTTCTGTCCAATTTCATCCACTCACTCTGCAAGCTATTGATAACATAGACTGAATGTATAGTAACTTTGTCACTACCTCTGGAAAGGTTAATGTACAAAAAATTCTGAAGAAACTTGAATATTTAATAGGAAAGGAAAATATTCTGGGACAGTTAAACAATAATTTACAATTAACCTGGTAACTTTACGGGAAGTTGCAGCACATAGGCTTTGGTGACACAGAGACATCACTAAGACATCTGGGAAACACTTTATTGCTTAGCTGTATCAGCCACAAGGTGTCTATCAAGCAAATAAAGTGTGTGGTCACTTAAAGTAAGGCTACAGTGAGTAGAATATTGGATACTGTCTTCTGTCTTTACCAAGGTGACACGCTACTGCTAAGCAACAAAAATTTGGCCTTATGGACTGCAAATAAAGGCTGACTAAGAATGAACCCGTAGCTTGCTCTCCACACTTTATTGTTGTACATTTGTTGCTCTAAAGAAAACCTCCTTTCTTTTCCGACTGTTGATGATTTTTCTCTTAAAATGACGTTGATAGAACTTACCTCACTTCTTCTGAGTCCTGGTTTTACAATGCGTAAGTCAAGGCAAACTAATCTGGAGACCTACCCTGCATGATCTTTGTTTGCACCAGTACTAGTCTGAAAGGCATTCTTTACTTCTTTACATTATGCAGTTACCACAGATTTCTTTTTTCTCTGTAGTCTGAGCCTTTACTCTATACAGATTGTCTGAACATATTTTGCAGAACTTACCTTGTTCTGCAGAGGTGGTTTGGTTTGGGTTTTTACTCTTGCCAGTAATTCAGCACTTCTGTGTAGAACTGAGCTGCAAACAACCTCCAGTGAACAGATAATACAGAATGGTTTACTTTAGTTCTTTGTCATTTTTAATGCAATTCCTATTCCAGTGATGTGCTCAGGTTCTTCCTGAATAGCATATTTTTTGTCCATGTCCTTGTGATCACAATGAGCATAACTTTCCTCATGTTTGGAGGCGGAAAGTACTCAAAGAAAACTCCAACATACTGCAGCTATCTGCTAGTTCTGCTCAAATGAAAGAGATTTATGGCACGATGTCACTGTCCAACACAAAATGAGCACACAGAAGTCTGATGGAGTTTGACGAGGGAAAAGAGAGCGTTTTATTTTGACTCTGCAATTTATACAATTCTAAAGATGACTGTAGATTGGAGGATGAAATTACCACCTCTCCAACCACACTGGTCAAAGCATTGGTCAATCATTCTTTCTCCACCCACAGAGAAGAATGTAAACTATTCTATTTATACATTATATTGTGTGGGAATCTGACTCTAAAATATGTAAACAGAACAGAAGGCTGAAGGATTTTTAAGAGAACTTTAAAACTTTCAAAAGAACTATAAAAGAAAACTTAACACTAAAAATCAGGGCAATAGCACAAAGCCAGACCAAGCAGCCTTTTCATAATCCATGCAACAGAAAACCTAAAAAGTCAGTGCTGTCTGTTCTGAGAAGCAGTAACTAACAATCAGAAAATCTCCATCCACAGATATTGTGCTCTGACAGTTTTCTTCTAGGACAGAGATATGTCTGGAAGGCACTCAGGTGCCTTCTAAGGTAAGGTCTAACTTTCTTGTTGAAGCACCAGGCAGGTCAGATGTGGATTTGGCTACGTCTGGAAAATTTCCAAATGTGGAGGAGAGCAAAGGGACCCCTTGTGAAAATTTTGCACAGCCTATAGTGATAGTGCACAGACTGAAGGTGATGAGGGAAGTGCAAATGTAATTGCAACAGCACTTTGGTAGCACAAGAACCACCATTTCTCTTCAATGTTTGCCTCACAGATGTATTTAATAATGATAAAGCATAACTGCTGTGCTACCTCTAATATTTTAGTCACACCTAAATTAAACCAGTATTATTTTGTCTTGAAGTTCTTGGAGCCTAGTAGAAAAAGCAGGGAAAGATCAGCCTGTTCCAGTTTGGTGTGGATGTCCAACCTCAAACTTTATGGGTGCTGCCCTATCTGGGCTATATGGATACAGCAAAACCAGAAGACTAATCGGACTCTAAGATGTTGAAAATTGGAAGAATAATGAGTGACAGGACAAAGTCTGCACAAGCTTTGTTAAAATCTGAGTAAGTTGCTAAAATGGTCTGGTAATATGCAGCTATGCAGTGTGTGCTTGTGATCAGACGAGCAAGGTTACAGAAGTATCTTAATGTTTTCTAACTTTTATCTTGAAAATATTTCATCAGCCTTTTATTGCTACATCTGAAAAGACTAGAACCAAAATGACTGAGGGATCTCATGCTTTACTGGGAGCACAAATATGAATGACAAATGATTGAAGTAGGATGATTACTTGGGATGAAGAACACTTTCAGTACTAGGGCTACAGACACTATACCTATATTTTTTGCATTTCATATTGTCTATTGATGGAAAAAAAACCTGAAACATAACTTCAGTCCCTATGACTCTCTCTTTTTCAAGACAGAATAACTGTACTTTTCCTCTCTGAAATACTGCCATGTTAGAGGTTATAATTAAAGAATAACCAGCAGAAAAGCTCCATCTAAGCTGGCTTTCACAACCCACCCAGCTGGCCTTGGCAGAAAATGCAGAGATGCTCTGCACTCATGGAGGATAGCACAACATGTGCAATGCAGTCAGAGAATTGTACTGGAAAATTTTAATCCAGAAAGTGTCTACATTAGATTACATGTCATAAAAACGCCTATAATTCACAAAAGTACTTTGGTTAAGATAAAAAATAAGCTCATCTGTTCAAGTTGATGTATACTTGGTGGAAACACCTGATTTTGCAAAACTGAACTGAACAGCCTCAAACATCCCATACATTATCTGCATGTTAAGTTCAAGCTAACAATTCTGAAACTTCCATTCCTCTTCCATTTAGTCATCTGGTTTGAAATAAATCTGAAGAATACAAAGCCAAAATGCAAATTCTTGTGTGCTGGCTTCCAGATCCAACGTACTCCAAGAAGAAATTCCATGTTCTAGGAAAATGTTTTCCAAAGGCTTGGATCAGAAGTTTTCTAGAAACAAGCACAGAGCTGTTTAAAGTACAAACCAAGGAAAACGGCACTGGAAAACAACCTCTGTGCTGTGCTTCATTTCCTGGATGCAATTGTTCTGCAATGAAATTTCCTTCCCTTTGTTTGTATTTAGAATCATAGAACATCTCAAGTTGAAAGAGACCCATAAGGACCCTCAAGTCCATACTGAGACCAACTCCATCGAGTCCAACTCCAGTTTCCAAATACAAATGTTATCTGGGATCAAATGGACTTGATCTGGATTAAATGGATCTGTTAGGTGCCTATCAGTTCTTAGACAGTTCTGCCTGCTGTAAAAATTGAATGAGGGGTAAATAAGTATTAAAACTCATTAAATATTTCTGTTTGACTTTTATAGAGAAATAAGATGCTTCTCTAATGCAGAACTTTGTACCAAAACTGTCCTTTTAAAAACTGTTTTAAAAAGGTTTTTTTTAAAATGGTAGCCATTAAACTTCACTTCTGTCTAGAAATTTCTTCTGGAAACTGGCATTCCTGTCCATATTCACAGCAGGGCTAATTCTGCGGTTCTTGTTTTACAAGATGTAAACATGTTTTCATATGGTGCTCATCCATACCTGCTGCTTCCCCTGACCTTTAAACTCCTCTTGCTGAAACTTGTTCAGCACTAAGGTCATATTAAATGTCAGTAGATGGGGATACCTGCATTGAAGCATTGAAGTTACCCATCTCTCAGAGAAAGAGGTGGACAGTATTTTATTGAACACTCTGTCATGCTCCATGGCAGTGAGTCTCATTGCTATGTACATGATACCAGTTAGGAGAGGGGGAGGACAGAGCTTCTGTCAGAACATGGGGAAGTATTTAGGTTAGTGACTGCAGCTGCCTGGCTGTTTTCAGTTGCATTCTTGGCTATAGAATTTAGTATGTCAGAGGAGAAGGCTAAGCCTAGATGAATCTTGAACTTGAATAATGTGTTAACAGCATGTATGAAATGCACCTTCTCCTCAGCTCTGACATCACTGATAAATCTGTGGATCTGTGAAACCAAGTGATGAGACACTCTTAAGAGCTTTATCATGGGATATCTCTGTCGTACAGAAAAAGACAGCACAGATTTTAACCTTTACACAGACAGAACCTAGCCAGTGACAAGAAATATCAGTTTCTCATCTCAACACATTGTAGCCTGTACATAGCTTTAATTTCCAGAAGTCCTGAAGAAAAATGGCTGTATGCTTGTATTTCTATGCATTTCCCATCTCCACACAAATTCTGTAATGCATACCAAGAGTTGGATAAAAGCACAACAAATAGGGAAAGAAGAGACACACTTTAGCATGGTGGTGGCTGAATTATAGTCCCATGAGACCTTATGTGTAAAACCAGCTTCTGAAGTGTTTCCTATAGCTGACAGCCTCAACACTGCAGCAGGCAACTAGTTAATGCAGATAAACAAGCAATTCCCTGACATCATAAGTTTTTCCAGGAACAGCGTCATTTTGTTTTATTTTCTTACCAGCCTTGAATAGTAAAGACTTCACATACAAGTCATCCTTACATTCCATCTGTTCTCTACTCACTGCCTTCCACTTACTTTCTTCTGCATGAAAACACTAAAACATTATTTAAATCACAAAATCATCAAGGCTGGAAGAGACCTTCAAGATGATCCAGTCGTCCACCCAGTACTACCCCTGTCACCCCTAAACCACATCACCAGATCCAGATGGCTGCTAAATACCTGCACGGATGGTTACTCTACCACCTCCCTGGGCAACTTATTACAGTGCTTGACCACCCTAAAGGTGAAAAAAATATTTATAATATCAGAATTTCCCCTATCTCAGCTTAAGGTCATTTCCTCTCATCTTCTTACTGCAAGCACAGAAGAAGAGATGAACCCTTACCTAACTGCAGCCTCCTTTCAGGAAGTTGTAGAGAGCAATGAGGTCCACCCTGAGCCTCCTTTTCTCTAGAGACTAAAGAAAAACAGCTCCCTCAGAGGTTCCTCTATGACATGTTCTAAAGCTTTCACAAGCTATGTTTCCATTCTCTGGACACGTTCCAGGAATTCAGTGTCCTTTTTAAAGTGAGGG
>VXBC01009587.1:160086-175705 GCA_013399945.1 Ploceus nigricollis
CATCCTGGTAGTTTTTTACCCAAGGAAGAGTCCACTCATCCAAGCCACAAGCGGTTTTCTAGGAGGATCCTGTGAGAGATGGCATCAAATGCTTTACTGAAGTCTAGACAGACAACATACACGAGTCAAGATACTAATTCTAGATTTTTACCTTATTAACCAATCATTTACTAATAAAGTTTTTTGCTAACATATTTTAAGATGTCAAGCTATTTCACAAGTTGAGTCACAAGTTGAATGCTTTATCAATACATAGACTTTGCTCCAAGGTTTAACACAATGGACAAAACTGTAGCTAAGAAAATGGAAAGTGTGCTTAATTTTTCTATGATAGATAACTTGCTTGGAAAAGGGCTTAGATTTTGGACTCTTGTTGCACATGTGTAGTACTACAAAAGCACTTGGAAGTTATATAGCTCTTTAAACTCAGCAAGTGACACCTTCTGTGCAAGAACAAGTGCAGTATTGATTGTAATTTTAGCAGAAGCTGGCAACATGCCAAAGGAGCAAGAAGACTGGAAAATTGGTAAAATGAAAAATAAAACGCCTCTTGAAGTCTTACTCAGCAGTAAAATCTGCATTGTCCCCTGCAGCCCCCATTCAGGACATTTCAGCCAGTAAGATGAAAAGATTTTTTGTAAGAACATCACACTAGCAAGGACTGTTCCTCCCCAAGCAACTGCTCCTCGTGTCACAGGGCTGGATCTATTTTACAGCATTAAGACCACTCTCTAAGTCCATGCCATTGCTGTCTCCCCTTTTCTTCAGTCATGTTCCTTTCTCCACTTCCTTCTCCAGCCAGGGACATGGAAGAGACCTAGGGAACCTTATAGCCAGTCAAGAATGCAGAGCTAAAAATGGTAAGAGGGTAATGGTAATGCCCTATCCCACTTGGTGATTTTGCATTCACTGAAATAAAAAGGCCTCATCTCCTCTTCCAGATAAACTCAAGTTATTAAATACATATTGGCAGAAAAATTATTCCTCCATTTTGGTTTACATACAAAACAGCCACATCATTCCTCCCACCTCTCTCAAAAAGTCACAAACCAAACCCAAACAAATCTCTTAAACTACTACTGCAAGTTAAATATTAAGTAGTGAGTAGAGCAAAAATTAGTTCTATTTTAGAGACTATCACTGCATAATAGCACCTTCATGGATGTACTATAAAAGTCTTCCTCACAGCAAAGCTACTAGAATAAAAAGCAAATAAACCTAGTGCAAACGGCGAATTAACTGTAGTATAATGAGATGGCAAATTAATATAGTAAAAATATAAGTTTCAAGTCAATGTAATTGAAAAAATTCACAAATCTGTGCAGCAGAAATCTTTCAGAAATTCAAAACTATGTTTATGTTTTTCTGTAAGTCACAGTCCAGCAGAATATATGTCTTGCTCCTAAAATAGAGAACTTGCTGACAATCTGAACTGTCATTCCACTGCTTGATGAGGTGGAAAACCTGATATCTGTGCCAATTTCATTCGAGGAATAAGTCACTGTAATCCTCAGTCCTGTATCCAAGTCTCTATTCTCCTGATTGTGCATTAAGCAAACATTACAGATGAGTGTTTCAGGTTGGGGACAGCATTTTTTCAGTTAGGAAAAAACCTACATCTGTGAAGCTACATGATATTATCTCCAAAAAGATGTATGGTTTACTTACTTTTTGTTACCAATAGACCTGATATTCAAGACATTGCCAATAAAATTGTGAACAACAGCTTCCCGACACTGGTGATTGAGGAGTCAAGAAAAAACATGCTCAGCTGGACCAGATACTCACAAACCAGAAGGAACTAGTTAGGAATATGAGGTTTGGTGGCATCCTTGATTGCAGTGACCATGAGATCGCAGATGTCGGGATCCTGAGAGAGAGTAGCAGAGCAAATCACAGAATCACAGCCTTGGACTTCTGAAGAGCAAAATGTAACCCTGCTTGGAAAAATCCCATGGGAGACAGCCCTGGAGAGAGGAGGAGTCCAGGAGAGCTACTGGGCTCCAAGCTCAACAACAGCCCCTGCCAACAAGCAGAACCAGAGAGGGCGGGAGGCTGCGTGGCTGAGCAAGGAGCTCCTAACTTGACACAGACACACAAAGGACTGTACAGGAGGTGGAAGGAGGGGCAGATGGCCCAGGAGAACTACAGAAATTCTGTGTGGCTGTGGAAGGATGGGTTCAAGAAAGCCAAAGCTCATCTGGGGTTGAATACGGAAACACATGTGAACACCAACATGGAAGTTTTCACAAGGACATCAGCAGCAAAACAAAGACCAGAGAAAATGTGGCCCCACTGATGAAGTAGGCAGGAAGCCTTGGTGAAAAAAAGATGTGGAGAAGCCTGAAGTTCTCAAAGTCCTGCTCCTTTCTTTCTTTATACCCTCAGTATTCCAGGCTTCTAAGACCAGTCTAGAGTGATGTATGATCACCTTCTGTGTACATCAAGCAGGTTCGAAGTCATTTTAAAAGAAGGGACCTACCCTTTGTCCATGATGTGATAGAGCAACTAATCCTAGAAACCATTTACAGACAAAGAGGTGACTGGGAGTAGTTGGAATGGGTTTGTGGAGGAGAAATCAAGTCTAATCAATCTGATGACTTTATACATCCCCAGCAGACCAAAAAACACTTTATACAAAGGGGTGACTTTCTCGATGAAAATGGAAAGAGAAGTGGATAGTGTTATTTTGCACTTCAGCAAGGTGTCCAACTGTCCACCTCCTAACATCCATGCTAAGACTGGGATGGTGGGTAGAGAATAAAGATAAATGGTGCTAAACTCCTCTTGGTCACAGCCCTTGAAGGAACCAGAGGAAAATGACAAAAATTAAAGTATATGAAACTTCACTGAAACATGAGAAAACCCTTTGAGGGTTTTTCCATGAGTGTGGTCAAGCACTGGAACAGGCTGCCCCGAGAGGTTGTGGAGTCTCCAGCCTTGGACTTGACACGCCTCTCAGTAAGCTGCCATGGCTGATCTACTTCGAGCAGGGGCTTGGACAGGGCAATCTTCACCAACACCTCCCAACCTCAGCAGTTCTGTGTTCCTTTAATCAGGATAACGTTCAGAAACTTATAATAAGGTCTAAACTCAGTGAAGGTTATTCTTTCAGACCTTGCTTCAAGCAATAAAATGTAAGCAGTACCTATTTCCCTAGAGGCTTTCTCTTTGTCTCAGAGAAAAGTGACCCTGGCAAAATTTTAAGAAACCTAGTGGGGGACAGTGGGTTGGGACAGAGTTCCCAAATTCAGATGCTTCTACTGTTCCAGTTTCCAATGACTTTTTGACTAAAATCTTCCAAACATGCATTTGAGTACTTAATGAAAAACCATGTAAGCAGCTGCTACTAATCACAGTGACTAAAGTAAAAAAATCTAAGTCTTGCAGAATCAAGGCTATGCAATATTACTTGAGCCTGTAATACTGTAATTTGTCTCCTTGAAAGCTGGAAATTATTTCTGACCTGGCAATGATAGCCTGTACTCCACAGATGAAAACTGTCATGAGTACAAAGCAGTGATGTGCTCTGGCATGTTTCCTGGGGGTTTTTTGAAGTGTTGTGGATTTAATATCAACAGAATTTCATACAGGGGGCACTTTCTGGTTTATCAAAAGGTTTTCCATCCTCCTTAATTGCAATATTTGACTTTATTTTGTCTAAACCTTAGATTAAAAAGGCCTGAGTTGTTTTTGCAGTCTGTAGCTTAGAGGACAAAGAATTTCTTGGTCAAGATACACACAGTCTTCACTTTATTTTGTCTATCAGTCTGCTGTGTGGCCTTGGGCAAGTTATTTCATCATTTGAACTGCCTTTGTAAAATGGGGACAGCGATACTAGAATGCTTTTAAAAGAGCTTTCAGATGTACTCCATGTAGAACCCAGCAAGTAAGAACTGAACATACTGTGCATTGGTGACAAAGATGCAGCTTCTGTGTACCTGGGAAGATCAAAAACCGTCTGTCTGACGCATTAATCAATTCCAGTAGAGATAAGAACATATTAATGTCATTATAAAAGACATTGGCAACATTTCCCCAGCACACTGTGCAAAGAAAGATTCTAAACTGAAAAGGGTATAAGACTGGAAAAATTATTAGGAAGAGGCAACATAAATTACTTCAACTTGTTTAATATAGTAAAACCTTTGTTTTCTTAGAAGGTTTTGACTTCTCAAGAGAAATAAACAAGAAGTGAGGAGATCTGAACAAAAAAAAAAAAAAAAATAGAAGAAATCAATTAACCAGTGTTGGCATGGGAACAAATGGCCAGTGCCCACAGAACTAAATCAGAAATGAAAGGTTTCTCCTTTCCAGACAATTGAGGTTATGTGTGCTTAGGCTAATAGCATAACAAGATCAGAGAGAAGCGCCTGGTTGCTTTGTAAACAGTATTGCATGCTGTGGTTACTGGTGATGCCTGGTACAGGTCTGAGTCACAGGAGAATATGTGTTATGGATCTGTATTTTCTGTCCCCTTGCATCTCCTGTTTGCTATTGCTTCTCACTCCCCTCATCCACTCCAGTCTCCTACCTCTACCTGAGAGCAGTACCCACAGTGACCTGAGCAAAGGTAAATCAGGGACATCCAAACCCATGCTGTATTTCAAACCATGGTGTGGTAATATTTTATTACTACTTGAATGAGGGCTGTAGGCACTGAATAATGTCCTGAAATAAATGGTGAAAGCTTTTAACTGTAATTAAATCCATGGAAATTTAATTTTTAAATGTGTTGTCAAGAAGGAAAAACTTTAATACATATGTTTTGTCAGTGCCAAACTATTTGCACTAATCCGTATAAAACAGGCTTGTGTGATGACTAGGATTTACTTTCCAAGTTGATAAAATAAAAAACAGATGGGATGAATGTAGCTGACACAGATGTGGCTTCTATTTCTTCATAATCTGCCTGCCTTTGAGCAAACTGTAACATAGATGGTGAGATGCTGGCTCCTGTCCAATAATGAAAAACTCTCCTCAAAGCTACAGTATGCTTTCAAGCTGAAAGCTAGTCTGTGCTCTGAAAAACCTGCTTTCACAGTCTTGGTTAACCCTGTCATTGCTGGCTTTACAGTAGCCAAGACCTAGGATTTCTATGGAAAGAAACATGCATTCCCCTCTCCTCTCACCCCAAAGAGCTGGGGCATTGGCTATCACAGCAGATGTTGGAGGCAGTGCCTCAGGAGCCAGCTCAGGTAACCCATGGGCTGTGGGACACCCAGAAGTACACAATTCCATCCCCACACAAAAATGAAACAGTGAGGAGAAAATGAGAGGCTGGAGAGCAAAATTACAGAGGACATCTAGTCCAGCCTCCCTACTCACAGAAGGGTCAGCTCAAGCAGGTGCTGAGAGCTATGTCCAGCAGAACTTTGCATTCCTTCACTGATGGAGACTCCAGAAACAACATCAGGCAACTCTCTCAGCACTGGGTGCCTCCCATCAGAACCCATGAATTTCACAGAGTCACAGAATATTCTGAGTTGGATGGGACCTACAAGGATCATCAAGTCCAAATCTTATGTGAGCAGCCCATAGAGGGATTGAAGTCACAGCCTTGGCATTAACAACACCATTATTTGTGTAAGAGTAGTTTGTTTAATGTTTCCTAACCTGACTGTCCTCCATCAGGGGCGAGTCTTCATTGCCCTGGCTTTCCTCTTTGTCTCGGGACAAAGGATTAACAGCAATTGAATTTCTTTTGAAAAATCTTCTGCATAGCAGAAGACTTTTAAAAAATCACATCAATTTTTGTGCTCTTGCAGAATGAGGGGACAGGAAGGGGTTCTCCCTACTATGCCAGCACTCTTCATCCTAATGTCATTGCTTTTTAGCACATTTTCATCTCCTCTTTCAGATGTGTCTTTGGAGTTAGTTCATTTTGGCAATTAATATGCTAGGTGTAATGAGGAAACTTCCAGTCTCAGCCATATTTCTGGGCGCCACTATCTCATGTCACTGATTTTGTATGCTTCACTTGGATTACATCTTGTTAGCCATGGGCTTTCCCCTTCTTCCAGCCAGTATGCACTGAAGCTGTGGTACAAGCCAGAGGCTAGGGTCTGGTTTAGTCCTGTCTGCCACCCTGCAACACCTCATTTAATTTATCTCTGATATTTTAAAGCTCAATCCCCAAATTCTTTTTTTTTCTCTCCGTCTCAAAGCCCCTGTAGATCTACAGACAAGGTAGTTCAGAATAGAAATGGTGGAACCCAATTCACAAAAGCTTTTATTTTTCACAGATAGTTGGTACTATTCAGTCACTGTCAAAGTCAGAGGTGCTGTCACCTTTGCACTCAGACCCAAGCAAGACTACAGAGATAATCAAAGCACAGAAAAACCTAGTGGGAGGGATGGATTGCCAGGTCCACCAATTTACTGGTGAAAATAAATTTTCTGTATAATGGCTGGTATTCAATGCTATTCACTGGCTTTAAATAAAAGTGTCTTTAAAGAGTTTAAGAGTCTGCTGTCGGCATAATAATCTCTTTACTAGCACATCTTTAGGAACAAAAGGAAAGAAGGACAATTTTGACATCTTTCTCTTGTAAAGGAGTTGCAGCTAAAGGTTGGTGTTTAAAAATACACTTTATCAGCAGCCAACTGACAGTAGCTAGAAGACCAAGATGTTTAATTCTAAGTCTTGTAGTCACTGCACAGTGCAGTATATTTCCAGTCACACACAGTCAGTGTTGTTGATTTGCAGGCAGCTCTGGGGATAATACATGGGTTCTGCAACAACCAGCATATTGTTAGCACAGGCTGGTGTCTCTTTCAGAGTGAGAGGCCAGCCCCAAGCTCCACCACTGTTTGGTGAAAGCTGTTCCAACGAAAGCCTTCAGAACCACTAGCCTGGACCATTTTTAAATTCAAGTGTTTTTTGGTCTGCTGGGGATGTTAATACAAGAGACAGACAGAGCCAGGGCTCAAATTAATCCCAGACAAGGTTGGTTTAACATGCCAGAGAAGTGATGAAAGCAGAGTTCTCTCTCCCTCTGTCACTGTGATCCCACAGAGCTGAGCTATACACATGAAATATCATCTGCTGGATTACCTGATGAGTCCAGCCCTCTTTACTCAGAAAGAAAGACAGAGAGATGTTAGTGTTTGTATAATGGTAAAGCACTGTGTGCGTTTAAATAACTGAGGTTTTTCCATTTCTGCTGATCTAGGGATGGGGAGAGGGGAAGGTGTGTTAGTTTTTACCTGGTTTTTCTCAGTGCTACTCACAACACTCCAACACAGGTGGGGTGTGAAAAGGAGTGTGAGAAGGCCGCTCTTCTCTTCATGGAAACAGCTTTTATCAACATGGATATAGCCTTAAAGTCTCACAGGGTAGACAAGTAAGGCCAAAATGAATTCTCCTGGAAGGTCAGATTACATTTACTCTTCTTCATGAAGTCAAGTATTTTCAAAGCTTTCCTTCCATACAACAACTGGTTGATTCCCACAAGTTTAGGATGCATATCCTTCCATTAATATGAAAGTTAGAGTCTCTCTCAAATTTCTGCAAGGAGAATGCTTCTCTCCTTTACAGCAGATCCAGCTCTGCAAGGATCAAAGCCATCTTCAGCTTTGCTTCTGGCTTTGCTTTGAAGCAGGGTTAAACTCAGTGTCCTGGAAAATCTGAGCTGGGAAGCTGTGTGGAGTTATAACCATGAACAGAGGGCCTCATTAACTCTTCTAAAAACTGTGGGTGGTCTGTCCTGGTCCACAGCAGTGTGGGGGTGGTGTGGGGCTGCCTGATCCTCCCTTGGGTGGGAGATGGGACCACAGCCACCAGTGGGAAGCTGAATGTAGCAAAAAAACAAAGCTACAGGGAGCAGCATGTCAGAGCAAATCCACAGCAACTACAGATGTATGACAGAAAGAAAGCTGAAGCAAATGGCAGAGCTGCCCCAGATTTCTGAGAATGGAGTCCTGGCAAGGGGGTTGCTCTTCACTGGGGGCAAGGCATTCCTTACCCCTGGGACTGCAGGGAGGTGCTGAGAAGATGGAGGGCGTTCAGCTGCAGTGGCAGCCCAGTTTTCAGCCTGCAACATGAGGGAATGGTGTGGACAAGGAGGCTCAGTATCAAATGGAGCTGCCATAAATTATTAGAAAAAAATTTTTGCAGAGGTCACAGGAGTGGCATTTCCTTAACCACCACCCAGCCGAAATACTGTCTGCAGCATTCAGACAGGCACCTTATTGCAGGAGACATTTATTTTGCCACAAGCATCTTCTGGGAACATGCTGACCTCCTCTGACACAGGGGCACTTTCTAGAACTTCAGATTTCAGAGCAAGATGCATTTGTCCTTTTACTGAACTACCAGGCCATCACATCCAGAAAGAAGTTTTTTTTCAGGGAAGAATAAATTCAACATCATTAGTTGTTTACATTAAAGTTGTAAATAACTCACAGAACAAAAAGCACAATGCATCCTGAATATTTGGAAATTACACAGACATCAGGGCGTTTTACTGGAAGTGTAATGATTAGAATATTTGTTTCTAGCATTTCAAATTTTACAGGAGAAAATAAAGCAGATGTAAAGTTCTAAAGATTATTATGATTATTTCATCTGGACAAGCAGTGGTACTCTGTCATTTCTGGTATTAGCAGTGTTTTGGGGGTGTTTGTGTAACAGGGATGAAGAAAGTTTATATGAATGTAAGATATATCATGCAGATATATTGACATCAGCAGAACATAAATGTATTCAGCTGTGCTAGGTAATTTAAAATGAGGGAAGCATCCCAGTGTTTGCTAAGAAAAGAAAGAAAACAGTGTACAATTCCTGCCTATGGCTAAAGGAAAATTTCCCATTTTTTCCTCAATTCTCCAGTGACATGTTCAGAAGAACTTGCAACAGCTAACAGGAAATGGTAAAAAAAAGGAAAGAGAAAAATGAAACCTTACCAGTGCTCCAGTGGTATGTTTCTATGTTTTTAGTATCTTTTCTGCACACATTTGATACTACAAGTTGCTCAATACCTAATATATGATACACAACACCTGACTTCAGGCCTGGAGGTTTGCTTCACTTCATTTAAGTGATCTCTCTTTGCCCCTCATTCCCAAGATTGTTAAACAGTCACTAAATAATTTTAGAAGTTGCTGTCTGCAATTTCAGTCACAGTATCCTCCCTCACTTTGTGCTCTAAATGGAAAGGTGGTGTTATAGAATACACTTAAAATTGCATCAGGCAATGTGCCCAACAATATCATGAGGGAAAAGCCAGGTTACCAGGTATGCCATGAGCAGGATCTTGCTGGAGACATCCTGCTACTGCTTGAGGAAGCAGTCCTCAAACTTGTCTGCTTTACAGTTTTTGTAAGTACACTGCCTTGTCTCGAAGACGACTCTACTAAATATTTATATATACCTACCTAACATTTGCATACCATTTGGAATTGTGTAGGATGAGCGTGCAGGATGAGCCATCCTGGACACCTACTTGTAAGACAGCTAATACCTCCAGCTGTATCCTGTTTGCTGGCATATCTTCCTATCCATGAGGATCAAGCATAACCACATCCTTCACAGTGGATGATGTTTTAAAACTGAAAGAGTATGAGTGGTGCAATAAACCCACTTTGTTCTCCTACTTGTCTGACTGGCCTTCCAGAACAGCTTCTTTCAGAACATACAGGATTGCAGCCTACAAGTCTCAAAAAGTTTCCACAGAGCATATAGCCTATCTACTGAGAGTAAAAGCTCTTTCCCTAGTCCCACCCTTAATGGGAAGAGAGTACACAACATTCACAATTGTTTGTGGTTCAAAAGAAATGACAAAAGTCAGAGGATCACACCAAGTGGTGTTTGCAAGTCTGTTGAAGTGAATAGTTGTAGTCTTGTCAAAAGCAGTGGTCCTGTAGAACTTCTGGTCCTCCTCCTGACCCATTGAATGGTGGTGTCCCAAATCCCCAAACCCAAAGATTATATGTGCACAGGTTCAGGTGGGAATGCTCAGCACCACCCATAGCATGGGGAGCTTTCACAACGGATGATGTAACACTGTCGTGGGATATTTGGAAGTCCTTGATGACCTAAGTCATTGCAGCTGCCTATTCTGCTGGTGCAGAATAAGTCCCCTAGCAGAGATGACCCCCTCAGGATGGATGTGACTGTGCTGGTCCCTTCCCCTCCCCCCAGGGGGAGTTACCACAGCTGAGTCATTTGTGAAGACAAAGAAACACTACCCTCCTTCACAGGGTTTGCCTTTTCTCCCTTACCTTGTTTAACAGTCGGTATAGCAATGAAAAAAGAAAGAATCCAGACCTCTAAAATCTTAATCCAAATCATGAATCAGGCTCATCCTTTGTTTCTGCTCACAACAGACAACTGGTGCAATCCTCTGGATTGTCACTGCATGGCAATGAAACGAAAAAGTAAATCTCTCAAGAGATGGAGGTTACAGGATCTTTACTGATAAAGAAATGTAGACTCAGTGAAGTATTAACGAATTAGACATCCAGTCTACCTTCATAATTTTCCTACCACTACTGGGCACCGCATTAAAAATTGGCTGGTGTGCATTTTCTCTGTCATACATAAATTTTCTGCAACTAGTAGGTGCTAAAAGTGTAGTATTTTCCTACACACTGCCTGCCAAAGGTGGGAGCCATACCACACAGTCACTCCACTAGAGAAAGCAATGTCAGCCTTGTGTTTACTAGGATACAGAGACAGCTCAATTTGCAATGGCTACACAGTGCTTTGTGATTTGCTGGATAAACAGACCACTCAGCACAGCCAACAGTACAAAACCAGCCTGTGCATAACCACACCAGCTGCAGCTGCACCTCTGTCTGCAGCATGCATGGACTTCACTGCTAATAGACTGCAGACTGAAACCAATTTAAGGTTTGCTGTATCAGCAATCCCTTCCAGCCAGCAAACTTGTTCACTAGAATGATTTATCAGAAAGGTAAACAAAGAGAAAAAGTACTGTTGACAATAATCCATTTAAAAATGTGAATAAATATTGCAGAACAGTTTGCTCCTGTGTTTACCCTGTGCTGAGCAGGACCATCAAATTAATTTGAAGATTAAACGTTCTGGAAAGCTTTGCCAATCAGGCATAATCCTTAATGTAGCTGCAGGGAATGGACCAGTTTTAGTGTTTTCCAGCTTCTCTGAGAAATACATACTTATGTTTCATGGTCTGCCTAGTAATTTCTGACAGCAAAACACCATCTTTAAGGCTGTGATTCAAAAGCTATTCAAAGTGACTGGGAACCTCTCCATTGACCTCAATGAGTTTTGGATCACAGCCTGAATTGTTTCAAAGTAACCCAGTCTGGTCTGAAGCATCCCAAGCTGTAGATTTGTGTTATTCCAGGATGATAAAGTATGACAGTGAAGATCCTAAGATATTTCTTGCTCTGATCTCATCATGTCCTCCCTGAAAATTTGCTGTAGAGACTGACACATCATGTAAGAAAGCTGTTTGATTGCCATTTTTATAAGAGATCTTAAAACATTCAGTTGCCTTCCAGTCACCAGCCACGTTGAACACATCTCAAAAGTAGATCACTAAGATACATTCCCTAAAGCTGATAAATCTGCCATGCAAGGACTTTTTGGAGAAGGAGATCTAAATGGGAAATCTATGGTTACTGCTTGATTTGTCCTCAATCATCGTAAAGGATTTGCTGTCATGCCAACAAAAAAATCATGATGACAAATTCATCTATAGACCTAAACTAAGAACCTGTGCACCCCTCTCTTTCCAAATATTTCCAGGGAGCTTCATAACTACAAGTTTCCCCTCTATAATTTTTACTTTATTTCTACTTTTCCTAATTGCTCTATTGTACAAGACATATTAACACATAAAAGAATTTGTCAAAATACCTTTTAGAAAAAATGTTTAGCTGCAAATCTTTCTGAAAACTTCGAGACCTTTTACCAAAAGCAATTAGCCTTATCTTAATATCGCTGACAGAATATGGATTCAGTGCCTCCACAGCGTAAATTTTCCCATTATCTTACCACTTCAGCTTTGCTTTATACAGCAAGAAGATCCATTCACTCTAAATGGCTGTATCAAGACTGTCACTTTCTACTCACCTCACAGCACATATTGTTTGAGGAAGTTGTGTACCAAATAAAATTCAGCAAGAGCAGGGAAACAGACAGATCCAGAAAAACTCAGTTGTAAATATTACATCATGTCCTTTCACTGAATCATCCTCTCTCATCACTCACTGAAAGTTCTTTCATGCCAGTACTTCATTAAGCAGAAAGTATTGTTGCTGTTGTCTGTCCTAAACTCTTAGCAGCTTGTATGTAGTTTTAGAATAATTATAATTATTTCTTTTAAAAGATAATGGTATTTTAGAATGTAAGTTATTGGCACACAACAGAGTTTGAAAAGAAATTGAGTCATGGTCTGAAAGGTTTCCTTGTGGACTGAATAGCAATGGCAAATAAATACAAAGAGCATGTGTTGGATTGCAGATTTTTGTATCACACATCCAAAATAACCCACTTTTCAATGGAAAGATCAGGAAGAAGGCAAAAGAGACATCTCTGTGTAGACTGAGGAAAAGCCAAGTGAAGTTTTTAACTGAAGGCTGGATGAAAGATTTTTTATGGATGGAAGCATGAAAATGTTCCCCTGCAATTTCATGATTGTGGCTCCAAAGTGGTGGATGACATACACTTTTCACTTAAGTAAACAGGGTTCCAGCATTGATTCCTCCTCCACCTCTTGGGAAAGCCATGAGGAGTGCTGAACTTTAAAATCAATTCAAAAATGGTATGGAGAAAAAGAAACTGGTTTCCTTCTGAGTTCCACAAAAATATGCTCCATGTCTTCCCAATTTCCATACCTGTGTTTAGCACCAACATACTTTCAGTGTCATTCAAACCAGGCTTGGACCATTTTCAAAATTTTGAAAAAACTGATTTGAACAGTTCACAAAGCATGAAGGGCTTTGTTTTATAGTATCTAATAAAATCGTAAGCATACTTTTTGAATGTTATTTCACATATCCTCAGAAATACATAAATACTAAGACAACTGAGATACCTAGTGTGCTCTGCTTCTAGAAAAATCAACTCTTTAGCTGAATGATGGAGCTATTTTTCAAGGAAGAAACAGGGAAAATTAAGTCATTAAATATTCAAGTCTAGGAAAAAACTTAAAGGTAACATACATTTTGACAGCATCCTTTTAAGTAATTGTGCTTTTCCTTGAACTATTTCATCACTTATTTATAAGCCATATCACAAAAATCATAAACCATATGAAAGAGCAATTTACAAGCAACAAAATCTGTATTAACATCTGAAAAAGTATGTTTTCTAAAATATCAAAATAAAATAATATCATTGCATTCTTTTCAGACTTCCTGCTCTTCCTTTGCCTTCCCCACTACCCTTATTGATATAAGAAAAGAAACATTCATAGAAACTTTTCATTACAAGCCTCTGATTGTCCTCTGATTTTTAGTCTGATTCTCTCTGTTGTCCCTTACCACACAAAAGAGCAGATGTTTATTATGCATACAAAGAGAAAACCCATTTTCTTGTGGGTTTTTTTAGCTTTAAGGGACCTGCAATCTCTTGCCAAAGTCAATGCGGCCCCACAGATGCACGTCTGCCTGCAGAATCAGAGAGAAATCCATCTGCATTAAGAGAGACATATGACAACAACTATGAATCCTCCACAGAATTAATCTGTGATAACATGGAGCGCCTGGGTTTTGAGCTTGGAGGATGCTTCCATGGCTTTAACTACTCGTTTACTACTGCTGCTAAGTCAGAAGACATTAACACTGTGTTTCAATGTGTATTTGCACCCTGCTTAGAGATGCTGATTATTGCTGATTATGGATACTTTACTGGGCCAGAATATTTATATGCTAAAGTGAAACTTGCTTCCTTTGTCTTCCCAGATGTTAAAAAAAAAAAAAAAAACCAACAAAAAAACACCCAAGAAGAAAAAGCAGAAGGAGCTATTTATTTGTCTTTTAGTGAGACTGGCATTGCAAAACTCTCAGTCTTGTTCGTGCTACTTGGACAGTTCTATGCCAGAACTGGTGCCTAGCTCTGTTGTAGGCCTGTGAATCTCATGATCAAGCACAAAGCTGACAATGTGAGTCAGAAGACAAAGCCAATTGCTTGGCTGGTTGAAGAAAGTGTTTGAAGCAGAGCAGTGCCTTGTAGCAGAGGGGTGCCTTGGCAGGCTGTAAGACATGTAGTAACACCCTTCTACACAGCTAACAGAGTAACAAAAGCTGCAGAGAAGTAGGTCCTTAGTTTAGAAACACAAATTATTCTGCATCATGTCTGCTGAGCTACTGCTAATACCAAGTTTGCAGGATAGTGTTGTTTTATGCACCAAGAAAATCCTAAGGGATTCCCCCACCCTCCTATTTTAGGAGCACAAAATACTTACACAGATTTCCCCATGCAGACAGCATTTGTTATATTGCAGCATAAGGCTATCTAGTGTGAGGACATGAAATAGAAATGCCTTTACCTTTCTGGATTGCAGTAAGTAATATTTTTTCATTAGACACTGAAGAATTGCTGTCACATGTCTAATTATCCAAGGCATAATTACACTTGAAAAATAAAGATTTATTTTTCTGGACTATTTTTCTCACACCTGCTGTGCTGAGAGCTTTTGCTCCATCTCTGACCAACACAGTGATGCAAAGGAGAAGGAAAGCACCCAAATACCCTACCCTCCATCCAAGGGTACGGGGGGAACTGGTGGAAACACTCACTGAACCACTTTCCACCATAATTCTGGCTAAGCAGGGAGGTCCCAGTTGACTGGTGGTTGGCAAATGTGTCACCCATCTACAAGAAGAGCTAAAAAGAGGATCTAGAGCCAAAAAGATAAACAGAGGAGTGGAGGACAATCTTATGAGGACAGGTTGAAAGAATGAAGGTTGTTCAGCCCGGAGAAGAGGAGGCTCTGGGGAGGCCTTATTGCAGCCTTTCAGCTCAAAGGGGGCCTCTACAGGAGAGCTGGAAGGGGACTTCTCACAAGAGCATGTAGTGACAGGACAAGGGGGAATGGATTCAAACTGAAAGATGGTAGGGTTAGATTAGAAGAAATTCTTTACTGTGAGGGTGGTAAGACATTGCAAGAGGTTTACTGACAAAGTTGTGGATACCCCAGCTGTGGCAGTGTTTAAGGCCAGGCTGGATGGGGTTCTGAGCAATCTGGTCTAGTGAGAGCTGTCCCTGTCCATAGCAGGGGAGTTAGACTAGATGATCTTTAATGTCCCTTCCCAGCCAAACCATTCTATGATTCTATGACTCTGTGATCTGGGAACTACAGAGGTCTGTCAATCTGACCTTGATGCCAGGGAAGATCATAGAGCAGCTCATCCTGAGTGCCATTACATGGCACATACAGGATTAACCAAGTAATCAGGCTCAGCCAGCAGGAATTTGTTAAAGGCAGGTCTTGCTTGACCAACAGGATCTCTTTCTATGGCAGGATGGCCAGCCTAGTGGATGAAGAAAAGGCTAAGAATGTTTCCCCCTGGACTTTAGTAATGCATATGACACTGTTCCACACAGCATTTTCCGGGCTGGCTGCTCATGGTTTTGACAGATGCCCTGTTCACTGGGTAAAAAACCACCTGTATAGTTGGGCTC
>VXBC01009587.1:175817-228188 GCA_013399945.1 Ploceus nigricollis
TCCTGTGTTCAGTTTTGGGCCTCTCTCTCACAGCATGACACGGAGCTGCTGAAGCTGGTGGAGGGTCTGGACCACAAGTCTTATGAGGAGCACCTGAGAGAGTTATTTAGCCTGGAGAAAAGGAGGTTTATGGGGGACCTCATTGATCTCCAAAAGGACATTGTAACGAGGTGTGTGTCAGTCTCTTCCCCAAAGGAACAAGCAATAGGACAAGAGGAAAATGTGGTAGCAGAGGAGGTTTAGAATGGGTATTATGAAAATTTCTTCACTGAAAGGGTTGATGAGCACTAGATTAGACTTTCCAAAGAAGTCATCATCCACTGAAGTGTTTAAAAGATGTGGATATGGTTTAGTAGTGCGGGGTTAATAGCTGAACTCAATGATCTTAATGGTCTTTTTNACATACAGGATTAACCAAGTAATCAGGCTCAGCCAGCAGGAATTTGTTAAAGGCAGGTCTTGCTTGACCAACAGGATCTCTTTCTATGGCAGGATGGCCAGCCTAGTGGATGAAGAAAAGGCTAAGAATGTTTCCCCCTGGACTTTAGTAATGCATATGACACTGTTCCACACAGCATTTTCCGGGCTGGCTGCTCATGGTTTTGACAGATGCCCTGTTCACTGGGTAAAAAACCACCTGTATAGTTGGGCTCACAGATGTAGTGGTGCATGGAGTTACATCCAGCTGGTGGCCAGTGACCAGTGGTGTTCCCCAGGGCTCAGTACTAGAGCCAGTTCTGTTTAGTATCTTNGGTCTGGACCACAAGTCTTATGAGGAGCACCTGAGAGAGTTATTTAGCCTGGAGAAAAGGAGGTTTATGGGGGACCTCATTGATCTCCAAAAGGACATTGTAACGAGGTGGGTGTCAGTCTCTTCCCCAAAGGAACAAGCAATAGGACAAGAGGAAAATGTGGTAGCAGAGGAGGTTTAGAATGGGTATTATGAAAATTTCTTCACTGAAAGGGTTGATGAGCACTAGATTAGACTTTCCAAAGAAGTCATCATCCACTGAAGTGTTTAAAAGATGTGGATATGGTTTAGTAGTGCGGGGTTAATAGCTGAACTCAATGATCTTAATGGTCTTTTTGGACTTAAGTTATTCCATGAATTTATGATTCTAATGTTATATCTATTAAAATACAAAAGACAAAGCTATAACAAGGGAAAGCTGGTGTGAAACTAAAACTACTTTTCTAGGAAAGTCAAAAGGTAAAGTTAGGGAAACACTAGAAAACATTAAACTCTTTTTTCCCTGTGTCTACTACTTACATTGGTACATCTGTGATGTACCATGCTGAACAATCTATAGTGTGTATAAAACTTATTTTTAATTGTGTTTCTGATAGGTGTGGAAACAACATCTGACATCAAAAGCATCAGCCTTTGGGGGTACAATGGTACAAAAAATGTATATTTGTAACTAGTGAAATAATTTCCCTATCCTGTTATATTTCAAGCAGTCAGCTGTATTTAAAAGATGAATTTTCCACTTGGCTGAATATGGCAATATGTTCTCAAAACTCTTTCATTATATCTCACATCTAATGTGCATGGAAGCACAGCTGTATTGCAGCAATTCTTCCTGTGGAACTATTCATGAATTCATGTAGCTTTAATATGATAGCTTAGTTGCCATTAGGCAAAACATTGGGATAGAAGTGGAGTGGCAGCATTACCCTCCACAGGCACCTTTGGGCTGAACAGTTGAGCACTACTGAAGCATTTCCAGTTCAAAGATCTGACATACCCTGTCTTGACAGCCTAAAATATTTTGGGGAATATCTGTTCTCAGGGATTAGAAGTTGTCTGGCTTCATCCTACTCTGCAACTCTAATGAATAGTGGGAAAGCATGGATGATCCTACAAAAATTTGGTTTAACTCACACCTGACATACAGTCCTGCAACACAAGGCCATAACAGTAGTACCTGCAAAATACGCTTATGTCTACACTAACAAGAGCAAGTTCTTCTGTCAAGCCACAGCTGTGCCTTGCCTCTTTCATGTTCCTTTTGCTTTTCTGTTTGTCTTGAATTCAGAAATTGTGCTTCAAAGTACATCAACAGTACCTACTAGCTTTCATGAGTAGCCTCTTCTTCCCATGGCACTTTACGTTACAATCCCTTCTCTCCCTTCTTCTTGCACAGCAAATCTCAATAAAAAATCAGCTGGGTGAGTTGCAGGTATAATACACATCAGTGCACCTTTAGGGTACTGAAACTAAACTAATCTAAGTATGATAGGAGAAACAAACCCACTGATATTTCAAGCAGATGTTTAACAAGGGATAAGAAAGAGGGATAAGCTTATGATCTCATCTCTGAACACGTCTTCAAATTATCTTGTTTCTCTAGCTTGTTCATGTGCAGGATAGTCACTTGGGAATGATGTAGCAAACTCAGCCATGATTACTGCAGTTCCAGAGTGAGTCAGATGGACAGTTTATATTAGCAACTACTGTATAGCTTAAAGAAAAAGTGATAGTCCCTCACCCTGCCTCAAATCATCCAGAAAACCTAGATTTAGTAGGAGCTCCAAGCAAACAGAAAGAAATTATGTAAAACCAATATTTTAAATCATCACTGTTCTGGGAAACGTTCTTCTCTGATAGGAATAGATCTTATTAAAATAAACTGTATTGTTATAAAATCAAGCATTGGTCCTCCAAGCCAGACTTACCATCATCTTGGGCAGACTGGTAACTCTTGAATAGAGGATAATATAAAATCACTATTCAAAATGTCAGAGTTGATGTATGGGCAGAAATTCTTCTGTGCTTAGTGGAGAAACCAAAGGACCTCAACTTACTGTAAAATGAGCATTTGATTGTCGGCTTTTAGCACAGGAAAATTTAACACCAAATCCCATCTTTCATTCATGGGCTTCATGGAGTTTAGCTGAAAGAAGGGGAACAACCATTCATCACCATATGTTAATAATAACTTTCAGTTAGAATCTACCAACCAACATCACCAAGAGCACTCCCAGGTCCATATTTCACAGAGCAAAAAGAAAGATCTTCTGAAGTCATGCTGCTATAAAGAGTTGTTCTCTGCTTCCATTTAAGCTGACAGCAGGACTTCCACTCTGATTGTGAGTAGGTTAAGATACTACACAGGAAACCTCCCTGACCAAAGGGAGTAACTGGTGAGTGCTGAGCAGCTACTTTTCCTCACACCAGGACTGCACTGCATATCTTTTCATAAACCAAAAGTTCAAAACAATTCAGTGGCTTATGTAGTTTCCAAACATAGAACAATTTTTAAATATGGCATGTACCTCTGCCAAAATTCAACTCACTAATTCAAACATCATGCTCACTTTCAGAGTAGTAGCAGTGTCAGGTAATTGTATGGATGAAAGTTATGAATAAATTTCACAATCTGATGTTCCTGGGCAGCTCAAAGTTTCAACTAGTTGCTTAGCTTGTTCTCTAGCATGTTAATCAGTTCCGGGTACAAGCTCACTTGATCTCAAAAACAAACCTGTTATTCTTCGTATATAACCTGAAAAAAGAGTGTTTGAACTTCTTAGCTTGTAACACCTTTTTTTTAGAAAGAGCGTGCTCAATATTTGAAGACTGTTAGTAAATGTAGCTTGATTGCTAGGAAACCACATTGCATTAAAATGCTAAACAACTTCCCAGGCTGCTTTTAGTGTCTAATCTGCAATTTCTATTATTTAATGTGTGTGTTAGCATACCCATCAGGCACTGATCTCCTCCATTGTCAAAAACAGAGCAAACAAAAAAGTTTGTTCTTGGCTGAGTGGTTCTCCAGAAGAACAAAATACAGAACTTCACAAGACAGCAATCTCTCAGGAGACAGCATTCTACTATGAAAAGTTATTATCAAATGCAGTAAGTCTATGCCTACTGAACCCCTTGACATGAGAAAATAGGAAAGGATCCAGTTTATGAACAAGATATCCTGATAACTGATAATTAAGTTACATACTTAAGAATTACATAGCCACCTTAAGAACAAAAACTGAGTAAGGGTCATAAAATGGAACCTGATATGGTCCTAATAATTGGATATTTAATATTTAAAGAAGAAGTCCTCAAGGTTTGAGCTATGCAGTAATATTCTTGTGCAGGAGGCTGAAGGCAGATGCACAGAAAGCAGAAGCATTCTGCTGACCGGAATTTCTTCTGCCTCATTATCACCATCTTATTTCAGGTTAGCTGAACTATAGCTAATCTAAGACAGTCTTCACCAGAGACTGAGATGTTAAAGAAAAAACGTCTTAACTAGGTCAGAGACATAACACCAAAAAACTCTGTTGGGTCTCTTGCTCTCTTTCCAGGTGTCATGACACAACCTTAGATCCAATCACTACTTGCTGTAGCTTGTTCTAAAGCCAGGCCTTTTGTGTATGCTACAGCAAAATGAATCTCAGATTGTTTAAAAGCATAAGTTTATTTATGTTGGTGGTTTAAATTTTGTATGTTATAAAGTATTAGTCTTTTAATATGAGAATTCACATCCTATGCAGAATGGTACAAGTCCTGGTAAAGAAGTTATGATAAGGTAGGGTCACAATGTTTAAGGTAAGATCAGGACTATTATTAACATTTCAAACACAGCTGAAGTTCAAAGTTCCTTACGAACTTAAATTCTACTATATCCATCTTTTTCACTGTCTCAGGTCTGATTACCTCTTTCTCTTCAAACAGTTCTCTCCAAAGCAGCTATGGATCCAAATATTAGTTTTGCTTTGCATTGCATGTGCAGGGTGCATATTTCTGGGCTTAAGAGAGTTATTTATGCAAACCTGAAGCAAAAAGCAGCAGAAGAGGTGATTTGGTTCTGTGCTCAGCTGCTCAGCAGTGGTCAGGGTCTGTGTCATGTATTTTCTTTTCAATATGACTCTATCAAAACATTTCCAAAGTTTTAAGAAATCAGTTAGGTTTTTACTCAACAAAAGTCAGCTTTGTCCCAGGATTTGGCACTTTAAAACAGCATACAACACTCTAAGTGAAAAACATAAGGTTTCAAAATGAAGCATGTGGCATGAATATTAACATCAGTTCCAGGACTGGCCCTTACTATATTTATAAAAAACAGCATCACGTCCTTGAGATGTTTTAGGAGCACAAGACAAGGAAGGGCTTCACTGCCCACATTCCTTTCAAAAGCAGAAAGATTACAAGATTTCGATTCAACGTGTAATGCCAGCTTTTATTCTGTAAGAAGACAACAGCAGGGCTAGAAGCTGTACACAGCAGTCAGCCCACTGTTCCTGTTGCTACAGAAAATTCCCTATCAAGCAGCCTAACCCAAAAAGAGAGGGAGTAACAAGAAGGTCCTGCTTTCTGTGTGCAAGGCAGAGATATGGCAGTTTGTCAAAATTCAAAATCAGACAGTGTCAAAGCTGACCACACACTCAGGAAGGCCCAGCCCAGTGCATAGCCACAAGATTCCTTCTTTGCATGAAAGGAAGAGCCAATAGGAAAATGCCTTCCTTTGGATTAGGGTGTGTGGTAGGGAAGTCTTCACTGAAACATAATCTCTGCATTTACAGGCTATGTGCTTCAAAGGCAATCCAAAAAGCCCCACAAAATTAGAAAAGCAATTTGCCCACCTGTCTTGAAATACTGATTTTGTTAATTGCTTTTATTTGAGTGCTTAGAGCCTTCTAGCCAGTAACCACCTCCACAGCTATTATTTGGGCAGCAAGTGAACGTGACATTGCTTATCTGCCGAGTGTCCTTGTAGTGAAGGTCATTCTACAGCTGGGAATAATGTTCAAAGAAGGGCTAAAAGAATGTTCATCCTCCTGCTTCCCTCTATGTGGAAAATTTTGTGGGGCTATAAAGCAGTCATCTAAGATAGCAGTTGCTCGCAACAAGGCAGACAAAGGTATAACAATTTTCTTGAATCATTGCAATTAAAAAAATTAGTTGCTATCAAATTTATCAGAGCTAACTTACTCTGATTCCCAATTGCCAATCAATGCACAAGAATGACACATTTCAAAATCCATTATTAAATCAAAGTCAGACGCTTGCCATGTCCCATACTTTATTAGTTCAAGGCTTTGCAGTATGCCTGCTCTTCAACCCACCACCCTGAGAGTCATATCTGCCCTGGATGTAAAAAGTAGAGCAATGAAACTGGCAATCATCTGCATGTTTAATGCCTGAGCTGTCAAACAGCACAGATGAGTTTAGACCATGGGGGACTGAGCTGTGATGCAATTCTTTCAGTGCAGTAGAATGGCAGGTTAAGTGTTTAAGGAAAAAAGGGATAAGATACTGCATTTTATGGGTTGCTGACATACCTAATGGTTAGGATTGCGTATAACACAATATTAAATTAATTGAGCTCAGATGTTTGTAAAACCACTAAGGTGTACTCTGCTGGCAGATAACATGGATACTTCCCATGACTTTCAACATGTTCAGGAAACCACATTGATCTGGACCATTAAAGTTCCCTGTAAGTGACATTTGCAAAACATTTGTTGTTGGAGCTGTTGCACAGACTACATTTAAATGGTGGTTAGAGCAAGTAGCTTTTCCAGATAAAGTACATTACAAGTCTCATGGTTTATTTCTAGCCTCGATCCAAGAATTTGAAATTGTTTGATTACATTTAAGAATTGTGTGTAAGTATCATGTTAAAGTCAATATCTATTCTTTTCCTGCTGAGAATCCATATATATTTTGATATACCAAATATCACTGGACATTTCCCTTCATTTAAGAGGAACATAAATGTTTCTAGGGCTGACTATCGTTCCATAAAAGATTAGCAATTTTTATAGAGTTTTTTGGTTATCTCACCTTTCAGTTTTCCCTTTCTGATACCCTTCTCCTTTCAGGCCTGTAAGTTATTGTATGTATTCCTATACATCTGACAAAATATGTGTCAAGGAGAATGTAGGATATTATAATGTCTTGTCACTGCAGCAGGGTTGTGACAGGAAGGTTTTAAGCCTACCTCCTTTCACTACATCTGTGTTGAGTCCATTCCAAAAAAAAAAAGAGTCCCTATAGTCTCTGCACACTTTTCCTTGCTATTTGTTCTTTTCGTTGTCAAATTAATGACTGTGAACTATCTTTTAACTCTTGTCATAGAGGGCTGGCCAGAGGACAGATCCCTAAGAGGAATCCTGGGGTTTTCCTAGAGCAGGGAGGTTTAAAGTTCAGAACCCGCAATGCTATTTTAAAAGCAAGAGAAGTGCCGCAGGACAAGCGGGGCATTTGTATGCAGCATAGTATCTTCCTTTTATTGGAAATAACCCCCCTTACCCAAACTTTTGTGTGCTTTGCATCAAAGCATGCAAGAGTCTCTCTTACTGTGGACATGCATAATCTTACAGACAGATCTGAAAAACTGTGGCAAAACTGATTTAATATGACAAGCTAAAATGAGAAGAGGGGAGAATACCCATAGCAATGAAACCCAATGAATTTAGTGGGATTTCTGAACAAGGGGAATACGTTAACAATACTGTTCAGTTCTGAAGGACAGTGGTTGATATATGTACAAATAAAAACTGTTTAGACTACATGGCTTTTATTCTGGGCACTAGAAGATATTATTTAAAAATATCTTCTACAAAAACAAACAAACAAACATACAACAAAAAAACCCCAGACCAATAATTCTATCATCTTAAAAAAAGCCTGCAAAGCAGTGTGTTTGCAATGCTAGAAATTATCCCTGAGCACAGCATTGCCCTGACGATTATAAAGACAGGCAAGAGAGGGCACCTGGTTTTCCCCTGGCATACGTATTTCCAGGCCAGAACTGTATAAGCACCACAGTTTTTCACAACAAGGTTAGACAAGTTGGACCCTGACAGAAGTGCACAGTATGGAGTGTAAGGACATGCTGAGTTTTTATCTGCACAAAGGCTTTCAAATGGCCAGGCTGAGCAGCAAAGCCTTGTGCACTGTACAACATTTCAGCTGAGGCAGAGGAAATACCTGAGACCTGATTTGGAGACCTCACTCCCACCTCCAAAAAGAAACATATAAATTGTTGAGGGGAACCAAAATCAGCCACAGCCTTTCAAAGCTGGAGCTGAACCTACATCCTTTCACATCTGTAACAGTATTCTGAATGTGGGAAAAGCATGTGTGGGTACCTGTTTTTCCACAGACTCTCTGCTTTACTGCATAAATGATGTGGGTCAGTGAACTTACAGGTCAGCTCAGCATGATCATGTCTCCTTGCCCACCCAAGGGCCTTTGTCAAAGCTGAAATAACCAGGCTGAACATAAAAGGATGCAGTATAAATGTGTGAGGAGTAGGTAGTATAGATGAGAACAAAAGACATTTATCTAGAAATCTTTTTACAGATAAGTTGCTGTTTCTTGGAATGACTATTTTTGTATTACAGCTTACCTACCACAGCAGACTCACAGAAATACCACTGGAGTAATATCTGTAGATTAAATGTTCGATACGTTGTTGTTGTACTTCTTGTTGTTGTTGTTGTTGTTGGATTTATCTTGGAAAAGGTTATTAGCAAAGATTGCTTTTGGCCCAGATGCAGGGAAACATTATTCTCTCCCCTGCAAATAATGCAGCATTTCATTTGTCTGTAGGACAAAGCAAACACAGCACTGCCAACCCATAGAAGCCCAGTTCTGCCACTGAAGATATGACCAGTTCTAAGAACACAGTATTTCCCCAGACAAATTTAAAATAAGCCATCCTGAACAAGCAGCTGCCTAGAAGCTAGGGTGCAAAATATCCTGATAAGAGTTATTTTGACTTTAAAGTACTATTCAAAGAGATAAAGAAAGGAATAAATTTCAGCCCTTTTGGTAAGGAATCCCTGTCAAATGAATAGTCAAATTCTTTGGAAGAAAACAACCAGACTAGACAAGGTGCTTTTGTATCAAAGATCACTCCCAGATTTGTCTCTAATAGTTCCAGGCATGACAGAATTTCAAATACTTCACACTTAGAAAAACGGTGTGGCTTTCTAGAGTTGCTGGAAAATATACAGAGCCAAGTCTTGCAGTCATCTACTGGTCTGTGGCCAGAAAGACCAGTTTTAACTTTGATCTCTGGCAAAAGCAGACTTTTTGCAAAATAACACGTGCATGCATGCACTGAACAGTCAAAATTAAGGTCTTGCATGCAACAAATGGTGTTACAATACTGCAACAACTAAGTAGCAAATTCTAACAAGAGACCATAAAGAGGACAGGCATGAAACAAAACTTAAACAGAAGGGACTTCACTCTCTTGTATCCACTTGCTTACAATCAGCAAGACATTCATATCAGGGTGGCCTGCCCAGCAGTCAGTCTCTGAAGTGCTTGTATCTTGTAGTTCATTGCCTGCCAAAAACTCCTTAAGAGGACAAGACATATAAGGGATGTTCCCTGTTGAGTTTTCCCCCTGTACCCTGGATTCCTCTGAGTTTGGAAGCAATATCAGTCTTTGGTTTGATCTTTTGTACTCATTGCAAGCTGACAGTCCATCTCTCCAAACATTCCAGCTCTGTGGATATTTAGGATTTGCTTACCATACTTCATGTCTATCTGATTCTCTTATGGTTCGTACTCTGTTTTTCTGCTGTTTGCTATGCTCTTTAAGTAGCTTGGGTCTTCCTTCTTCTAGGCTGCCATCCCCACACTGTGTTTCCTGAAAAACTGTACCTACTGATGATGGGGTCACAGTGACATGGTAACAGAGGAGCCATGGGACAAGGTATGGCATTAATAAGGACCTTCTCCAGCTGTTCCTTCCTCCTGTTGCTCCCAGAACCACACATACCCATTCACATCAGCCCTGGCATTTCTATCACAACACTCACACAGATTTGTCTCAGTACAGCTACCAACATTAAAGTGACTAGGAGGGAAGAAAAAGACTTTTTACTTGCTAAAGCGTTTTGAAAGCCTAGTTTTGGCACTCTCCTAAAGTTTTAAGCTTGACTGAAACCTGTGCCTTGATTCCCTGCTGTGTAAATAAAGATAATTACCAGTTTATCATCTCTCTCTATTCACTGCAAATTACTGGGAATACAGATTTGTTGTGTGTGATAGGGTGCTGAGCACAGGGCGGCACAAATTTTAGCATGAAACTTCCCCCTCTAACCAGCTCCCACTACACTGTTACGCTAGCCCAGCCTTGGGGATTCTGAAGAGGGAAGAAGTTCCAGGAAACCAGGCGAGATGGCAGAGGCTCTGTTCCAGATGTTTATTCTCCGGGGATGAGAAGGAACACAGAAAGAGCAAATGGCGGTGTGGGGGTTTTATCTGTGGTCTGGGAGGTGGGAGTTCTCTGGCCTCGAGCCAATAGGATACAGATAGGTGTAGGGTTCAATCTAACAGTCACAGCTATAGAGGGTCTCAGAGGTTCTTAGGATGGGTCAAACCATTCTCAAGGGAAACGCAGCACCAGCAGGTATGTCTCAGTGTCATAGACATAATGAGTCCTTGCAGGGAGGCAGGGACACCTTCACAGTGGTGATGAACAAACCACAAAGATAGAATAGATCTGTTTCATGGGACTATTTCTACCACAAATGTTTTTGTATTTTGATGTGATTACAGTTCCTGTGCAAATACAGCTTGCTATCCTAGTATTTTTTTTTTTAAGTATTGAAGCAGCAAACATCATTTAATGAAGTTCCTTGCTTTCTTGTGCTATTTCTCACTGTATGTGCAAGCTGGGATATTTGAAGCAGGACAGGGTTTTTTCTTCCTCTCCCCTTTTAACTGAATACAGTGTTAAGTGTTTGAAACAAGCAAAGGGATGGGTCTTCTATATTCTCCTCACTGCACACTTCGTTCTTGACCTCAATGAGCAGCTCTCAAAGCATCAAGGCAGCATTGGTGCTCCCTGCACTCAGGCCTTGAATTCTGCCTATGGGTTAATCTCCATGGTGGCCATCTTACTCACAAGCCATTTAGTCACAAGGAATAGGCTAACAGTACTTGATCATTTCTCTCTGTCTACTGAAAATCTGTCATCAGGAAAGACATTCTACCACTGTCAACAGAGGCTGGAGATGAACCACTGGATGGTGGGGCTGTGCCTGGTTCAATCCCATTACTCACTAGCTCCCATTAAGTACACATCAGAGCTTATCAGAGATGTATGATCATCTGCACCTCACTGGCTTTCACCTGCAGTTCAGGTGCAGAGGGAACAGAGGAAGCAGAGAGAGGAAACAAACATAGAAAAATGGTAAAAAGTATGGAGTTTTTTTTCAGGATGCCTAATGTATTAAAACTTCCAATGCTGTTCTGAATTCCTGAATTTTTACTACGTTAGAGCATTTCTCTTCACTTCAGCCCATTCCCCTGCAACATTCAGCTCTAATTTTAAGGTTTAGATATATGGCATAATTTTAACCATGTTTTATCCATAAGATTCATGTGGATAGGGTACATGTGAGCCATTCCAAAACGTTAGTTTAAAGCACTGCCAAAGCCATTTTGAGCACCTGATCTGTAATGTTGACTCAGGTTGTTATTCCAGGATAAGTATGCCAAGGAAGCTCTCAACAGGTAAACTCAGTTTCATAAAATTATATTGAGTTATGCTGTCAAAATGTCACCATACCACTGAAAAATGGATAAGAATCACAGTGCTTAAGCTTCAGAGGATAACTGGGAACTTGAATGGGAAATTGAATATTTGCTGACCCATCATGTTTTTGAATGTCTCTATCTTAATGTGAATTATATTTATAGCTCCATATTAGGTATTTACTACAGTGCATCAACACAAGAACACTACTTTTATGCAGCCAGAAGTACATTCTGATATTTTTTCTCTTGCTTTGTTCTACTTAGAATTGTTCACGAGTGTTCAGACTTCAATTAGCATTTGCATGTACAAGACTCTCTGTAGCTTTGTTGAAGTTCCACAGCTCCTATTTAACCTTCCGAGAAGGAGGTCTAGCTTGCATCTGCATGAGCAAGTAGGTGCAAAAAACAGATGTGAAGAAACAGTGATGAACATTGCACAAAAGCATTGACATGGTTTGTTTATCCTCTTTTCAATATCTGGGAGCATATCCTACAATCAACTCTTGGAAGATCTGAACAAAAGCTATTGAAATGCCCTTATATGAATATACACACAAAGCATATTCAGTGTATCAGTATAAGGTATGGAAATTCTGTATAGCTTATTTATAGAAATTCTAAACTGCATACTATTCATTACAAACTTGTAAAGATGCATGCATTCCACTTTACATGAGAATTAAATTTGTTTCCAAAGTTATCAAAATGTATTTTCACATGCAAAGATAACTTTACATATAACCCTCTATACAGAGATTCCCCAAATCCTCTCTATTTATGTAATTGTTATCATAATGACAATATTTGTATAAAAGAATGCACAAAAATCACAGTTTAGGAAGAAAACTCAGTCATGCCATCCTATATTCAGAGCAGCTCCCATAATGTTTTGCCATAGAGATTTGTTTCATTTTGTCTATATTTCATTATATTATTCACATTATGTTACAGAAAATTGTCTGGGCTAGTAAAGATTTTCTCATTTTAACTTGCAAAAACCATTTTTTTATCAACTTAAACTGTTGTATAGAGCTGTCATTGGCCCATTTATTTAAGATGTGTAAAAACAATACTTTATACAATTGTTTTTAAGAAATAAAACCTTGTGTTCTCTCAGGTATTCTAGGGTCAATTCCCCATGAATGCTAAAGTACTGCTTGGTACAATTCAAGAATCCTGAAAAGACACTGGAATTAGATCCATGTATATTTTATTTTTTTCCAGCCGCACCAGTACAGAGCTGCAGGTTTAGTATATCTGGTTTTTTCTGTGGTGATCAGGCAGTGCAGCTGAACACAGCAGATCCTTCCACACATTTGCTACACACTTGACAAGCCTATTGAAAACTGAAAAACAATTGGTTTTGAGTGATCTTTTTCATAACTGCCTACTCTGCCAATGTCTTTGGATACCTGTTAGCAGCAAGAACCACATTCAGCCCATTTTATAGCAATCATCTACAGAATCTGACAACGTGCTTGCACAATGGAAGTTGCCAGTGATGGATTTTTCTGTTCTTGTCCCATTTGATTGAACTAAACTCAACCTTTCCTCACAAGAATCAATAGAGTATTTGACTTAATTGATCCCTCTTGATAAATATGCACACAAGGGGTACACTGCGCTTTTAATAGCTCTGGTTCCACTTCCAAATTGTGTCAGAAATGCATCCGTCTCCTATAACACTATTTTTAAAGTTCAGAACACAAAGAAATTGGAAGATAAACAACTGAATAAATGCCAGTCTCTACCAAGCTGCTCATAGGTAGCATAACTTCAATAACAAAATATCTCCCAGTGTCGTTTCAAATAATAAAATTCACATCCTACGCTGTTCAGTGCTAGGCTGTCTCAACTTCCCCTACCTAAGCACTTGAAAAAAATAGTATCACTGTGTTTTAATGAGGGGCTGTTCTTACACCTGCCCTCCAGTGTAAAGAGAAAAGCAATACCACAGAGCATAAGCATAATGCACATAAATTGTTCCTTCTTTAGCTTCAGTTTTCACCCCAGGCAATTGTCAAGGTCCTGTTTTTCTCTCACTAATGCTTTTGACACTGTTTACATGGCCAGTTTTTTCTAGAGGAATATTATTGAAAGGGATGAGTCCTAATATATTTATAGCCAAGAGCTGGTCTATCAGATCCAGTTTTCTCTTTTGGAGGAATCTCCTCTGGAATGCTTTAGAGCATCTTTGAGTAAGGCTAGTAATGCCAAAAATCCAATGCCATCTTATTATCCAATATTTTTGGTACTGATTTTATAATCCACTTTATGGCAATGTTAGAGTAAGTGTAAAAAAGAAACTAAGCCTTCTCATTATATTTTGCCTCCTGAAGATGATTTAATAAGCATACCCTTTCTATTAATTTACAGGAACATAAGTGACATCCATTGACTTGATACTTAACCTGTATCATTCTAAATTTGGAGGTTGTATTAACTTACTGAGAAGAGAGGCATCCTTGTCTTGCTACAGAAATGATCTCATTAAGTAAGCAAAGACCTGGCCAAAAGGATAAACTCTGCACAAGTATTCACAGGCAGCTCCAGCTTCCTGGCAACCCTGACGACTTAGATCAGGAGACAGAACACACCCTTGTGCCAAAACCCAGCTTTAAAATTCATGCTTCACTCCAACACAAGCTACACCTTAAGGCTAAATTATACCTGTGTGCACAGATCAAGCACAAGGTTTACAAACCCCTTACATCTTCAAAGTGACTTGAGAAGAGCACTGGCCCTGTGGAGTCTCTCTCTCCAGAGAAGACTACGGTAAACACTGAACAGTGCTTCCTAAATGATGGTCTGAAAGTCACTTTAACAATTTATCTTCTCTCCTACACATTCCCATGAGATTTTCCTATAAAATCTGTCTCCCTCCAACAGACTATTTTGAGATCATCAAGAATTGTGTTGCTACAATAGGAACATACTCAACTGAACAATTGGAGGCAAAAATTACATTTCTTTATCACAGCAGCAGGATGTAGCGAGGAACTAACAGAACACTTCTTGGTTAAAGAATACTTTCACATAACTTACCAGTAATAGATTTTGGCTGGAGTTCCTAGACTTGAAGAACTCCTGTCATCTGACAGTGCAAATATATTGGTACATTCCTCTATTCTTCACCAAGCCAAAATTGATTTACTCTTCCCAAACCATCTCCTCTAAATATTAGAATTCCCTTTTCTCTGAATTTTCTTGCTTCTCCTAACTCACTCTCTTCCCTCCCATCCAGATTTCTATTCCCAAGATAACCCTATAGACATTCACCTGAGCACAATCCCCTTTCCACATCTCATCTCTCAAAGTTACATGTTATTCTCTATACACATGCTTGTCTCAACTCTAATCTCTCCTTCCATCAGCATATCACTTCATTTCACTCTATCTTTCTGCTACTCCATCCTGACAGCAGCTGGTGCCCAGACCAAGGACACCATTCACCATTTACAAAAGTTTCCTTTTCTGTAACATACTCTGAAGGTATGCATGCAGCACACCAAAAAAAAAAAAAAAAAAAAAACACAAAAAAAAAAAAAAAAAAAAAAAAAAAAAAAAACCCCAAACCAAAAACACCACGACCAAGCGCAACAACAACAAAAAACCCCCACACACTCCTTTGGAGCAAGTCACATACTGTGACACAAGACCTCATTCCTAGGGGAGATACATTAGACAAGACAAACAAGACATGATGAATATTCAGAATAAGATAAGGGGAACATTCAGGCTGTTTCAGAGACCGTCCTATTGGGATCCAGGAGGCATCTCCAGTTAAACCTGTGGAGAGTTCAAGAGCAGGTTTTAATCAAAGGGTATATGAGAAACTGAGCACAATAGTGTTGTAGATATGCTAGACACCATTAAAACAGGAAAAGAAATAATTCCACTAAACCTATAGTTTCAAATTTCTTTTGGCTGGTATTCCATTACTTCAAAAGCCAATAAATCATGCTCAAGACCAGTGTTCTGGTCAAACACCAGCCCATAACTATACCAAGTGTAAAAAGTTGAGCATAAAGATTTATTTGAACTTCAAAAGAATTTGCTGACTGTCAGTCACTGATTACAAATTTTTCTTCTGTGTGAAGCACAGTGTTCTTCTGCAGGTCTCCCCAGAATGCAGATGTAGACGTTTCTGAGATTGTGATGTCTTATTTATAAAATCAGGAAATGGTCCTTTTACTCCTCTGATATGGATTCCAATGCCTTATCAGTTTCTGCAGGGCGAACCTGCAAGGTCATGTGAGAAGGTGTTAATCTACCAAAACACCCAGTGCCATTAAAACCAAGTAACTGCTACCCTGCACACTGTCTGCTATCTAGGACAGACTCCCACTGGCCATAACAGATCTCATTTAGAATTTCATTCTTCCTGTGTCAGAAATTACAAAATGCTATACACAGACACAGGTTTGGAAGTGAGTACTGTCAAATGGATTGCAGTTTGAAAAAAGAAGTGCAAGCCCAAGATAATGACCTGTGTAGGTGTATTTGTCTCATGAGAACCCACACAGATAGTTGTAGCAGGAAGCATGTGAGACCCCAAACTTGGTGGTATGTTTGCATATAGGCTGAGAAAGATACGAAAGACCATGCACAGATAATACTAGTGGTCATCACTTCTATCAGCTCGCAGGGAATAAAATAGAAAACAACAAAAGAAAAGCAGAAAATACAGTAAGACCTTGTTGGAACAAATGCATATTCAGAAACACATTGTAAAGGAAGCAGCTCAAAATCTTTCAGCACAACTCCTTGAGGGTAACCATGGTGCCTTAAGAACAGGTGTACTGCCAGAGAGAACCAAAAAAAAAAAAATACTACACAATTTGGCGACTTATTGCCTCCTACCACAGCACTTCACAGGGCTAAGAGCTCAGTTCTTCTCGACACCAGTTGACGGCCACATCTTCCTGCTGCCAGGAGAGAGCGCCAACAGGTTTGGTCTAGGACGAGTGAGGGAGAACATACCCTCGGCCTTCCCTGTTGTAACTAACTGTGCTACTCGCATGTTATGAAAAGAAAATTATGACACTTGGAAAGGATTCTAGGGCAAATGCATTGGTCCTCCATCTGCTGTGCAGGCTGTTAGGCCATCCAGTAAAGCTGAGTCCAACAGAGATGGATAGGATTTCAAATACCCATCCATCCTATGTCCTAGTTGTTGTCTCCCCGCAGCTCTGAGCTGAGTAAGCACCACTGTTCATCTACATCCTTTGCAGGGATGGAGAGTACAGACACCTCTCTCATGGTCCCAGACTGCAGGGTCTCAGATCAGTGCCAAGGGCTCTGGGACCCCAGTAGAGGGCTTTAGATCTGGTTGCCTCAATCATAAAGAGCCTCACTGACCTTCGCTCTGGGATGAGATGAAAAGCCTCCATCTTTTGACTTAATATGAGCCAGGGAAAAAAGAACTGACAAATAAAAGGACATAACAGGGAACAATCCTGCATAATTTAACTGAAAGTGGTATCCATTTTTAATCCACTAGGTAGCATTTAATTGCAGACCTTTCCTTCTTCCATGGCAGGAGACACACTCCCTTGGAACAAAGTGAAAAAGTAGGATGTTTTTTTGTTTCAGAAAAGCCCACTTACATTCCTGTAAGCCTTCCCTGAGTACCTTGAGAGCCCTCAAGATTACTCTAACTGGAGGAATGAAAGGAACATTCAAGGCTTACAATAATCCTTTTCCTCAAGAGTGAAGAAAACATCAGATGTGGCTGCAGCTTTCAATGCATTATTAATACCAAGCACTTGGCAGCATTTGTTTCAGTGAGATAAATTTGATCTGTGAACACAAAAGAAAGAGAAGGAAGATAGATGGTCAGACTGGTCACAGGAATATCTGCTGAGCCCAATCAAAACCCAATATTTTGCACAAGGACCCAGGAAACATGGTCATAAAATGAGTAGTAATGCTTCAAGAAAATTTATTCAGTTAGCAATCGCAAAGAATAATTGTAATGCAAATTACATCAGCAATTAAGCAACAATGCAGACTAATTAGAGATATTAAACCATATAAACAAACCTTTTATCAAAAAAAAGCAGGCACTAAAGAACATCCTGAGGTATTTATGATGGCACTGGATTTACTGCAGGGGTTTTGAATCTGGGGATGTATAAATGTTTCCCAGGAAAGCTGCATACCTTGCACAGTGATACTGATCCTTCTGCCAGCAGGCTCTCTTTACTTAACTACCTNGAAAAAAAAAACGGCAACAGCAACAACAAAAAGCGTCAAGATGAGAAACCTGTTTTGGTGGTTCAAGTCAGCAGAATAGAGAATAATCACTCACACAAATAAAAGGTGCAATTGCATGTCTGTGATCTGCAGAGTGCCATAGCTCCATTAGTCTGCTGGGGGTTTGAGTCAAGTGAACAGTCAATTTATGACATGATATGTAACAGGAGCTGGGCAGAACAGTAAAATGACCCAGACGAGAAGGTCAGACAAAGCTCGTCATTCAAAATGTGTGCTTTCATGTAAAAAAAAGTCCCCGTGCCAGTTTAGAACAGACTTATTTCCAGACTCCTGATGAACGATTTGAAATGGGAAGAGGGATTAAAGGTAAAAACTGAGACATAGCTAAGTGCCTGGTGCTGGCATCTAAATTAAGCAGGTGACACAAAGGTTCTTGTTTGTCTTTTAAAAATGCATCACTACCAATAGTAATAATCAAAAAACTCAACATGGATTCTTTGTGGCATTTTGTGTGGGTTTAACACACAAGGACAGGAGCAATTCAGGGTATAAATTAAGCTTATTAACCCTTCACCCTCTGTGAGGACTCCCATTCACTCCCACACAGTTGTTCTTCAATCACAGTAAATTAATCTCCCCTGGAGTAGGAGAAAGCTGCTCCAATCTAATAATGTTACACCTGTATGGGAGCTTCGTGGTTAGCATAACATGGTTCAATTCAACACTACATCTTCACAGCCTTGGCTGATTTTTCTCCGTTTTCTTGAAAATCAATTACTTTAGGGAGGGCATTGGTCAGTGCAGTAGTCTGCTTTACCAGCTAAAATAGGCAATGCCTGTATCTATGGAGAGAATAAAGGTGGTGTGTAGGAAAAGAAGTGGATAGTCTGGAAGCAGGTGTGCAGCTTTCCTCCAGCCTCATGGAGAGGCCCCATGAAATGATATGGATGCCTTGGGCTCTGCTATCTCATGGCAGAGCGTGCTGTCCATCCCAAGGCAGGCTCAGGGAGCAGCGCTGCTGGTGCAGTGATAGGGATTCTGTTCGGCTCAGTAGGTCAGGGTGAACTGCATCAGGGTAACAGGAGTATCTTCAGAGACGGAGGAGAACTGGTGTTCTGCAGTGTACTTTTCAAAAACCAGCTCCATAGCTTCACAGGGCAGTAGGGAGGATGGAAATTTCCTTAAAAACTCCGTACAAAAGGACTTATTCTGTATTTTCCTTTTCCTTACAGAAGAAGGTCTGCTTGATACTGAGCACTTTTTTAGTGGTTGCAGCTAAACTTTTGTCACTCGGCTTGGTCATTCAACCAAAGTTCTTAATGAAAAGTCATTTATTTTATGCAGCGGACATCTCCCTTTACTTTTCTTCCTCTCCCACCTCAGATTTCTGGGAGAATGCATCACTCTGATGTACCATGCTACTCACAGAAAACTTCTGCAAGCAGCATTTACATAACCACCAAGTGACCTATTCATCCCTGATGGACCTAAGTCTTTCTTTAATCAAATCTGTAGTCTCTCCATCATGTCATCTTGTTAAGTAGACCAGACTTATCGTGAGATGTCAAGAGCCACTGTGACTAATTAATTATTCTACATTATCAGTCTTTTTAAAAGTAGTTCAAAAATCACTGAAGATTCCACTTCAAAACTATATTGTCAACTATTAGAAAGTTAGCACACAAAATAATTGAAATAAGAAAACTTTTTATTCAGTGCAGAAAGTTCACTCAGCCCAAGAAATGGCATTCAGTACAATACCTCCAGCTTCCCAAACTTTAAAGGGCATTGCTCACAAAGAATCTTCCTTTGTTTTTTGTGGTTTGCCATGTCCTACCTTGCCAAGCATAAATGCACATTTAAATAAACTTTCTGAACAGAGAACAACCTTCAAGAACAGCTGGCAGAGTTTTTTTTTTTTCTCTGAAAGGAGGCATCCTTTTCTACATCTTACAAAATCTTTTTCAGATCCATACAGGTTTTTTTCCACCTTCCTTTTTCCAGCTTAGGAAACATGTCACAATGCCAATGTGCTTTGATCATCAGTACAAAAACCTCTTTATAATCTCACTGTTATTAAGACAATCAGACTCTGAGTGAGATAAAAATAATCAATGCAACAGGTTTGGGGTTTTTTAAAACTAGTGTAATCCACTAACACATGCAAAAAGATGCATTCATTCAACTGTAATAGAGGAAGACAACCCCTTCCTAGAACAGTAATAAAATGCCCACTTATGCCTATCCCAAGGATTGAGCAAATGCAAAGACTGTCACCAATTAGGGTTTATGCTTACTAATATTTATCAAATATTTCCAACCAGAGAGTATTTTACATAAGAATCAGTTGAAGAAAACAAACCGTCTCCTAACTGATTTCCACATCAGTCCAGCCAGACCATGTCTTGGGTTGACATGCATGTCTTACCAAACACACTCAGAGCCATTCAAGATGCTTTAAAAAATGCTTTTAACAGATGTTAGAGTATCTGCATTAACTTTTATATTTCTTAATTACACATACAATGTGTTCTTTGTATCAAATATCTTCTGTTGACTGGGAGGAGCATTGCTATTGTGGAGCATTAAAAATAACTCGTCTTCTGTACAAAATACAGCAAGTGGAACTTAAGGAAAAATGTCAAAAACCTACCTGTTTGCTTGTCATATGTACCCCTCTGTCATTCCAGTTTTTTTATACTGAGATTATTTTCCTTTGTATACACAATAAATCTTACAGAGCATGTATTGTCTTCCATACAGGGAGATTCCGTATTGTTTTAGTGGAATTCAACTGAAAAAATATTACCTTAAGTATATATTGACAGCTAATGGTAACATCAAATGGAAAACATTCTGTCTGATTTCCTCCTCTGCTCCTCCCACCACTTTTAAGGTGAGAATTGGCCCTTGTTATTTTTTCCACGCCTACAAAATGCAAAAGCCTGTTTTTAGAACCCCGGGAGATTTTCCTGCTGGAAAATCCCACTGTGCTGTGAGGATGTTTCTGCTGCCTGCTGTAGGAAGCATCTACATGCAGAATAAAAAAATGCCCCTTTCCCAAGCATATTGCAACTGCACAAATCTGTACACTTTGTCAGTAGAATCAGATTTGTTTCACATCTTCAGTTCACTATTAGCACCTAGAGGAAGACGAACAAATCCTGTGCTCTCAGAAAGAATAGAGAGTGCTTCTTCAAAATACACTGATTGGTTTGTTAAATGTATTTAAATTTGATGTATTAAATTGAAAAGGTACTCCCCTTGCTATGTTGGTTAGCTGCATGAGGTTGAAAATTTTTTTTGGTGCAAACCTTCAGCAACCCAATTTTGTTACAGAAACAGCTTAATTTCCACAATTAAGCCTGTTCTCTTTGTCCAGCTGCAAAGGGTGGCCAATAAAGCTCTTACTGCTTAGAGATGAGGTAAGCTACCCTGGCTGTAACCTCCCAAATCCTCTATGAGAAAAGGGGAACTGGTACATAACAGAGCTGACTATTTTCTTTCCCAGGGCTTCAATTAAGGACAGAAAATGGTTCCTCTCAGAGCAGAGGAATTGGTTGTCCAGTAAATACACACTGAAAAACAACATACTGTGATAGAGACTGGTAACAGTGGACACCATACACATTGCAACAATAGCAATATAACAGTGGTCTGGATAAACACAGGACTGCCCTGGACCTCCAGAACTTGACTGAGGAAAGAAGCTATTCGGAGACTAAAAGGGAATGATGAGTGACAAGCACTTATGGAAGAAGATGCCTTAGAGGAGTTGTGAGCGCACTCCTGACAGCCTGGAAATTTATCTTACAGCCTGCAATACTGGATTTACTCGTGGTTTTTCACAATCTGTGTCAGGATAGGAACAGAGATGCTCATCCCCTGGAGGAGCCGCAACAGGAGTGAGTCAGGCCTTAATAGCCTTAGTTCTCCTCCTTTCCTCAGGGGAGCATCAGTTTGCTGCTGGCTGTGACTATCTTCTCAGCTCCATGCAGATGACCAACAGCTTGCCTGGGAACATAACCCAGATTTCGACAGTGTAACTGTCATGTAGGCAGATACTGTCCGTGTGCACAAAAACCAAAAGATGGGTCCCAGAGGAAGCACAGCCAGGATTGCTTCAGGCTTTTCAATAAAGGAGTTCAACAGGGCCCGTGGCTACTGCCAGCAAACACTAAAAGCCTGTTCATGACCAGTGATGTCCCTCAGGGCATCAGCATGCCTCCGAGGAGGATCTCAAGAGGAGCCAGTATGGCTGCGTTAGTGCTGATTAGGGAGTTGAAATCCTTTGAAGAACTAGCTGAACAACTGGCCTTATCCTCCATACAGCATCTCACAGAGCACATCTCGTTAAGCCCTCAGGATATTTGTAATAAGCCTGGAAGAAGGCTTTTTATCACCTCCAGCTGAGCAGGAGTCACCCCTTCTCTCTAGATAAGCAATGGTCACAATGACCCAGGCATGATCACTTCTGAGCTGGATTACTCTAATTCTCTCTCTCAAAGGCTGGATGCAGACTGCACCAAATTTCTGTTTCTCAGGCTGTGACCAGAGTAAGTGAAGGCTCTGCTCAGTTTTATCCACTGAACTCCAGTAATTTTCAGAAGATAGATTATAGCTTTGGTCCTTGTACTCCACACAGATAATGTGTGGGCCAAACAATCTGTCAACAGCCAATATACCTAAAAAGCCAGTTTTCAGCCCACCATCTACCTAGAGACTTCCCTGGAGCAATGAGCAAGGCAACTCCATGCAGGCACATGGCAGCCAAAACCAAGAGCATCTCGAGTAAGAGGATCCAGGTCTAGAATAAGGCACTATAAAATATAGTTAAATTAGAAATTCACAGTTTTAAGTAAATTTTTAGAAATTCAGGAAAAAAACTTCTCTGCTCTCATGGTGTTGGAGATATTCTGTAAAAAGGAACAGCATCTCATCCCCAGAGACTGCATGGCCTTTTCCAAAGTTTGTGTGGATTTGTCCACACAATGGCAGACACTTCTGAACTTGGAAAGGGAATTATTCTGCACTAGGGACATGACAGAACTCCAGTGGAAATTTTCCCAGGTAGGCAAGTAGCAGCCTGAAGTGGGGCTAGAACTGTTCTCCCACATAACCTAGTGCCAGCTGATGGTGCTGGGATGTAACAGGTAAGGGCACTCAGCACCTGACAGAACCTGCCTGTGACTAGTCCCGAGCTGCTGGCCCCATGCAATAGATTTGCTGGTTTCTTTGGAAGACTCTCCAGGATCTCCACTAGCTGTACAGTTTACAATTGGGTCAGAAATTTATGCATAAAAATCATCTACCTTGGCTACCATGCCTGGAGGGCACCTTCTTGTTTGCAAGGGTGAAACAGTGCATTACAAGGGCATGAGGCAGAGTGATACACAAGCTTGTTGAAATAAAGTACCATGAGAGGGTTACAAATTTACTGAAGTACAGTGCCGGATAAATAAAAGAGGATACGCCCTCATTTTATTAAAAGAGAAGGAAGAACCAAGCCTGCAGGAATCAAGAATCATGACTCAAGAAGTAAGAACAGGACACTGTAAGTGAAACTATTGAAAAAACCAAACTGTTGATAAAGCTAAAGAATAACTTTGATTGAATTTTGTGTTAATCTTAGTCACTAACACAGTAAAATATCTTCCCATAGGTTATGTTTGCCCCTTACACAGGCCTCTTCCTTGTAGAGTATGTGCCATGTAACAAGTGTGCACTGTGTTAAAGAGAGACAGAAGAATGCAAAGCTGAGGACTACAGCTTTAGGCTGTTACATATATTCTCATTTTAAAAGTCATACTGTTTTCAGTTTTTAATTTTAAAAGTCATACTGAAGGTGTGCTAGCTTTGTGGATTTACCACCTAACACTCATCTCTGCACAGAAATGAAATTAATAAATCTCTCGGCTCTGTCTGTGAATTGGTTTCATACACACTGATGTATGTGGTTTTCACTGGGTGAAAGAACCCATATTTGTGGCCACAAGCTGAGAACATCATCTTTAAGGGTGTTGTGGATGGTTTCCAAGTAGATAGCCTATACCTCTTCAGGTCCAGAAAGCCAGTTTGGTTTCAAAACACATCTTGTGCTTCAGATGAAATTAAGAAGTTGCAAAAGACCCTTTAAAGTCTCATTCTTGCTAAAGGTATCACTTACATAGACTTAACACTTCCAGCAACATAGTGTTTGCTACCCATATACATATTATCTTACATAATTTCTTCTTCTTCTCCTCTTTTTTTTTTTAAATTTACCTGAGTACTTTCTCCTTTTGCCTTCAAAATTCCCATTTATGTAAGTAACCTCTGGTCTTTTCTGGTTTTCCTCTTCCTTTTCTCTTGCTATTTCAATCGTTTTAGATATCTGTCCTTTGAATGTTCTTTGCTCATTTCAGAAGCAAGATAAAAACCCTGCGGCAAGTCAACAGCACGTAGTACTAAATGGAGATACTTGTTCCACACCACGACATACCCCAAGTGAGCAGCAAAGCCTTTCCCTGTACCCAGGCTCCTACTTGGTCTGTGTGGAGGATTTCAGGGGCTTGAAGCAAGGGGTGCAATCCCACATGTTGTGAAGATGGAGTTGCGCTGATGTGGGGGGAAAGAGATCGGATCAGGCGGTGGTTATGGGGCGTTTTGAGTTAAAGGATACTAAAAGAAGACAATTGTGCTGTTGGGATTCAACAAGAATCATGAAATGCACTGAATCTATTGTTTCTTCCACCGCTTTGGAGTTCAGTATAAATAATTTTGATCGTTCAGTTTAATTAAAGAAGAAGTAGTCTTTAAGGTATATCTCCTCTTGTGTAGTCACAAATACCCAACAAACAAAAACAATTTGACAAATTGTCTGCCTAACAAATTAATTTAGCTAAACAAGAGGCAAAGCAGAACCTGCTAGATGTAGCTGGGTAGTAGTCCCTCCACAAGGACATTAAAATCTCAGATATGCTGCTGTCTGATCCCAAAGGAAACTAAGAACATTTAGAGCTAACTAGTGCTATTGCTTACACAGTTAGCAAGCAACTCAACAGGCTACGGCTTGAAGAGAATGCACAGCCCAGCTCCCTGAATAGCTGAAGTCCAAGCTGCTGGCTCTCAGGAGAGTGTGAGCCACTGGGTGTGCTTTGCTTTCTTTTCTACCTATGCTATCTTAAACTATCTGGCACAGATAAACCAGCACAACACTGCCACAGCACCTTCATTTAGCTGTGGGGAGACACTCCTCACTAAGTGGTAAGCACCACCTCTCTGCCTTTCCAGAAGTAAAAAGCTAAGTAACAGCAGAGGCTATTATAGACGTCTGTTTATTTTGACACTCTTCTTGTGTATATTCCTTTTTGTTACTGAAATCGGAAAGGTTCTTTCCTAAGCAGAATCAAATCCCTCTACGCAGGCTACAATTTTTCTCAACAAAGCAGTTGTGACTACTGTTGTTACTTCTCTTAAGCAAACAAGCCTCACTAGTCAGCTGTACTTTAAATTCAAAGTGGCTGGAGAGGTCTCAGGAATATTATAAACTAGTGGGCTTTGAATCCTGGCTGCGTAAAGAGTTGGAAACAACACTTATGTTTTCAGCAGTGCAGGAAGGAAAATTAAGTCTGAAGACAGAAGTTCACTGAGTAGCTTCTCCTATCAATATGGGCCTTGAAGCCTGTCCGACTCAGATCCAGAACAACTGCTGTCTCCAAAATTCCTTGGATCCCTAAGGTCTGTAGCTAGAGAATTGAACTTAATGTCCCTAAAAGTGCAAGTATCTAGTAAGGTTCATCAGTCACACCTGACAGCATTCTCAGCAGCTTTTTGGATATCCATTGAAGATAGCCATCAGGAAAAGCTGTATAGTGTGGGCACTGAGCCATGCCCTGATTGATTGGAAGTTCCAGTACATGAGGTAAATGCAGACACTTTGACTTGATCAGCACTAATTTGTATCATGTGTTGTGGGAATAGCCATAAATCCATTTGTTCCAGAGATGTGCTTAATTAATTACTGATTTAATTTTTCCTATCAGTTAGAATTACATTACATGCTACCTATGTAATGTAAACCTTACAAAATGGAAAACAAGTAACTACATTTGGCTCACATTACCAATAATCATTGTCTGTGAATGCTTTAACAGACTGGCCCATCACAAAATAGATTGTACATCACATCAAAAGTGCCCCAGATGAATATCTGAAGATTGAAGGTGTCTTTTCAAAGTGTTTTAATAAATTTAATTGCTGTCTTACTCTCCTCTCAGGTACACTAATCTGTTAATCTGTAGCTCAGCTTTGGTACACTTAGGCAGAAAAGACCCATATGCAGCTGTGATTTCCTTGGCACACCCAGGAGGACAGGAGAACCAGGACAAATGCCCTCTTGTTTTACTCCTCCACCTAGTATGCTGGTGGAGTTATCCTTAGCTCTTGGCAAGGTTTAGAGAAGGCCTAAAATGCTTTTTCACTCTCAGGAGCATCATCTGCCAGCTCTGTATCATTCAGGGGCATTCTTGCATCCTGTCCTGGTAATGCTATGGCATGGCCTTTGGCTGCAGGCCTGTTCAGCTTCTGTCTTGACATTGTCCTTTTCCAAACACTTTAAATAATCTTCCCAGAAGTTAATAATTTGTAGCTCCTAACACTGATGGCTTGAAGTTCATCATCTTAGAAGATGAAAATTTTATAGTCAAAAGAGAAAGATATTTTTATAATCAGTTCCTGCCAATGCCATAGCACCATGAACTGAGAAACTGAGAACTGAGGAATGTGTGATGGTTTTAGTTAATTAAGTACAGTGCAAGAGACAGACTCTGTAATCCATATTTCAAAGATTTGGTGAAGATTATAATAAAGCCTAAGATGTTTGTTTTACAATGTTGTTAGCCCTCTGCTTTTCTTTGAGAGTTGTTTGAATAGAGTGTCCTCACAGCTCATTAGGAGCTGTTAAGCATGAGAGCAATGGCTGCTTTCCTGATTTTGGAGGTTCCTCTCATTTCAGGTCAAGGAAGTTCAGGATCTGGTCTGAGAATCTAGGAGTGAATAGTTTGGAGTTGCTTGAAGACAGTATTATTTCACAGCTTACCCCACTCAGAAACACACAGGCTGTATCTCATGTCACACTTTTCTACAGTGCTGGAAGTGATGTGTGTTATTAGCACCATTTCCTTACAGGCTTACACGTGGCTACTGCTTTTCAGAGAGTCTCCAGTGCCTATCCAGATACCCCTCCTACAAAACACAGAGGTAGTCTTTGATTTTTGTTCTGCTACCATTGGCATCCTTAGTAAGTGGTCCACAGAAAAGGACATTTCAAACAGCAATTTGAGATAAAGTCTGCAGCACATTGCACATAACATCTGTCTCAAAGTCCTCATGAAAATAGCCATAAATAGCTCATCTACGTGTGATGGACTTTTGTTTGCTAGTGATGATGACGGTGGTGGTGGTGGTGGCAGTAATAATAACAGCAACAACAGTTGATGTGAGATAGGCAAGGTTTGAGCCAAGAGAAAGGGATTTGTTGAAAGTTCTGCCTTGGAAAAAGAGGTGGAGAAGTCAACTCCTCTCCTTTTTTTAAGCTGAGACTGGCGGTATTAGACATAGTGTTAGACACATTGTAATGATGAATATCTTGAAACTATTCATTAAATAATATGTTTCTACACTTGGCTTGTGGCTCCCATTGAGACATTAGTGGCTACTAAAGTACATTACAGTCACTTGATGAATTTTATAATCTTTCACACACTGTTTTCTGGAATTGCATGAAACAATACTCAAGCAATGGATAAATAAAGAGTATGTTCACTTGTGCCTTCTCTTTTGAACAAGAGCTCTTCCACAAAAAAAACTGTAGAAAACACCTTCAAGAGTACATATATAGTTATAGAATTAGTCTAATCTGGTGGTCCCAAGATGCTGTATTCTCTAAGGGTTTTCTTTAATATCTCAGTTAATGGATGTTTGAACCAGAACATAGCCTGCTTGGCATGTCCTGCTCAGTTCCTGCAGGTACTTCTCAATTCATTCAAAACAGCACAATGAGAGTGTCCCTGAGTTTAGATCACACCAAATTTATTTTGAGAGACATCTTGTTTTCTAGCTCTTGATTCACTCCATATATGAAAGAGAGGGTTTTAGTATTTATAAGAGTAAAAAAATAAAAATTATCCCAATATAAATAAATATACTAAGGTGTCTAGAAACAGTACTCTGAAACTTTCTGCCACAATTAATTACATGAAGGATGTAATCCTTCTTCTTTCTTATTACTATCACCACACAGTCTACTCATCCATCTGCAAAACCCAGTACACCAAAATTTTTGTAGTCCAGTAGTGCATGGACTTCTACCAGGGCATTTACCAGGGCATGCTGACTGGCAAAAGCAAATGGTGGAGTTCCTTCATCTCTGGAAAGGGTGTCTGTACAATCCTGTTATATGCAGTAGAATCAGCTAGAAATGGAAGACGCAGACAGAGTAGGAATTTAAGGAGCTAGATGTTAAGAAAAAGAAGAGCCAATATGCAGAGAATGAACATGAAGAAGAAGGACACTTGGGAAATGCTGTCAGGAAACACACAAATCACTGGCAACTCAATCAGTGGTGAAGGTGTTAGAAATAGAGAAGGAGCAGAGAGTAACAGCATGCCCTAATAACCTAAGGCCATTTATGTACCTTTCTGACTGACTTACTTTTGGCTGGTCGTCCTTTCCCATGCAGAACAAGGATGAAAGAGACTGTAAATATGGGCTCACAGTACTGACAGACACTTCTTTTCTTCCTCACCATCCCACTAGCTGTGGGCTCACAGTCAGTATAACCAAAGCAATGTGGAATGCTCACTTATGTTGCATAACATTTATCCCACTAAAAAAAGAAAAGCTTCATTTTCACAACACAGCCACAGTCGCTGCTAATGCCAGCACAAAAGAGGCAGCAGGAATGTATGGTCTGGTAGTTGAGACCATTGTGAACTTGCACACTGCTTAAGGACAGGGCCATTGTACTGTCACTGCAGGAATACTCTGTAAACAGAGAAATGCATGACTGGCTTTTGAGAAGCCATGGTTCATCATTTGCCAAACACTGCTTTGTTCTGATGTAATGCTCCTCCTTGCTCCTCCAAGAGCACATCAAAGTGATGTAAATCGTAAGAAATGCAAAAGGGGTACATATCTGTGTAAATCACTGCTGGTTACATAAATCTCTTCACCGGTGTGACACAACCTGGAGGAAATTACAGCTTCTGAGCATTTTATGGCTCTTTTCTTTTATGGTTCTTCTGCTGAGTTCTTTTCAACAGAATGAATTTTGAAGAAAGAGAAGTAGAAGAAGATATGTCAGAAGATTCCTATAAAAGTATTTAATTTAGTAGATAATCTATGAAAAGCTGATTTTAAAGCTCCTGCTGTGTCAATGTCAGAGGTTAGTTATTAAATGAATCATATTGTCAGTACCGAGACCTGCCAAAAAAAAAAAGTTTATGCCACTTAAATGCTATGGCAAAAAAACCATTAATTTGGCAGATGCAAAAATGGACTATTTGAGGTGGTGTTTAACTTACTTTCACTAAGATGTTCCAAAAGTATCAGCAGACTTTGATAAACAAGGCTTAGGGTGAAGAAATTTTGAGCCTCACTTCATTCAGCATTCTGGTTAACCACAGATTTTTGANCATATAGAGATAGAGAAATAAATCCAGTGCTCAAATCGGTGGTTATTACAGTGAAGTCATTCTCTTAGGCTATGACCAGAAGTGAGACAGGAGGAGTAGGAGCCTGCATTAAGTCCTGTTGCTAAAATATCTTTAATGACCATGCAAACAGCTGATGAAAGTGTCATGTGCCATCTGTTCATGCTACCTAATAAAACAGACAGATAAGATAGCACATTTCCCTAATTTTTGTCACCTCTATGTGACAAAATTTCTTTGGATCGCCAGAGCTGAAGCAACACCACAACTTAGTAACTCTGGAGAGCTGTCTCAGCATTCCTAATGGAGGATAAGCAGAAAAAAATCCCACAGCTTCATGGGCAGCCCCCTGTCTCAAAGTCGGAAGGTATAATCATTCACAAGCTGTACTTACACACAGACTAACCCTAGACAAAGTCACAAATAGCTCCATTTGTGGATAAACTCTCAAATTGAAGGCCTTTGTTTAGTGTTCATGCTTTGGAGGTCTGGATTAAGGTGTGGGCTGTGTGCCATACTTAGAATTCTGTTTGGAAAACTGGTCTCCTTGAATCTCAGCACAGCAAGGCAGTATGATACACCTGGATATGGAGATGGTTACAGGCTGTGGCAGAAAGCATCTGTTGGGCCATGCTCTGAGGCAGAGTTTTACATTTTACATTTACAGCCTCAGGGGAAACAACTACTAGCAACTGCTCCCAGTACTGTGTGAACTTCCAGTGCAAATAAAAACTGGGGAAAAGAAAATAAACTTTTGAAACTGCATCTTAGACTAAAGTCTTCCATTTTAAAATTACATATACATTCAAAAATTACTTTAATCAGATGCAGGACTTGTCCATTTTTAAGCATTATTTGTCAGGAAATGTCTCACTGACCAAAAATCTGAAAGAGTACCTCATGATCTGACTTCATAAAAAGAAGCTCTGATAGTATGAATGTGCATGATTACTTTAGATTTTTGTTTTCTAAAACAGTGATTTAGAGCTGTTGTGTTGTTTGCTACTAAACTATTCTGGAAGATAGCTCAGAAGATCAAGTCTTTGCTGCATAGAAACAAACCAGCTGTCTCCTTGTCTTTTCTATTAAGGGTTTTTTAAAAAATTATTTTTGGCAACAGAAATAATGTTATTGCTGAGAGGAAAATTGGTCTTGTAATAAAAACAACTTCTCACCCATTCCACCTATAAAATTTTTCATTCTTACAATAAATTCTTCTCAGGGAGCTAATTAGAAAGTTCTTTAATTGATGAGCATTCTGACCATTAGGGCATTTTCAATTTCTCACAGCATCCCAGATGACACTGTTACAGAGAGGCATAACTGAAAAGAGACTAATTGGAACAATTAATTGAAACAACATACAGTTAATTTCAATTATAAGTATCATCCTGACTGCTCCCTTGTCCCTTGTTGTGTGGCCTGCTGCACTGGGGTGATGTTCCTACAGACTCCTCAGCAAAAGCTGTGTGAAAATCTCATCTGCTGCTGATTATTCCTGTATTTACTATTTGTATTATCATAACACACATCAGCTCTATTACTGCACACTGTACCCAGTGTGAGGTGTTCTATAAAAGCAGAAGAGGAAGATTTGTGACTGTAGACAGGAGCATGGCTTTGCATGCTTGAATTACCATTCAGTCAGGAAAAAAGTTAAGCCACTCGCTTGAATGCTTTGGTGTTAAAATGTTCTCATCACAAATTTCCTCAAGAAATGTCAAAGAATGCTTCTAAGCAAGAAGTCTGTTTCCAGCTAAATATCCAGATCTGATACTTAATAAGCTCTGGGAAAATGTTTTTCCAAAACGTGCTTTTTACAGGCGAAGGTTTCATGCTCCAGTTTGGAGGCTCACTAACATTGAGCTACAAAGTCTTACCACCTGTTCATCCTACAGCAGGAGGCTTCTTGCTGTCATTTTTACAAGAAACAACTGTGTATCAGTGTCTGTGGCACCTGCTAAAGGGTGTGTGCTCATACCCTGTCAGCTGATCTCAAAGTCATCACACTCCCTTTCTCCATCAGTTTTTGCTAGCCATAATGCTTAATAATGATTCTGTTATGATGGTTCTGATTCTGATTCTGATTATGATTCTGTCAAATGCATGCCAAGGCTTCCACTACTTTCTGTGGGGTTAGGATTTCCTGCTGCATCATGTAGTGGATGCAGCAGCTTTTGTGCAGTGTGCACAAACACCATATTCACATGCAGAAGTTCTCCAGGCTGTAGCTTGAAACAGCAAATGACTCTTTCATCTTTATAGAGCTGGTTTTGACCCCAAGACTTAAGCAGTGCTACAACTTCATATGGGAAAATCTGTTTGATTTTTTATACTAGCATTCATTTCCTATGCCATGACTCCTAAGTCTGCTACAGGGATCTTATATAAACAGCCTATTCAGCAAGCTGTGCTGAGTCTGGGACATGACTAATTATAATTTTATATGGTTGAGAGAATCAGGACTGTTCTGTCAAAGAAAGGGCTGTCTGGAGAGTTACATTTATTCATAACATTCACCGATTATTTTACCTCACTTTCTCACGGATTGTCCTCCCTTCAACAAACTAGAGAAGCCATTCTTACTCACATCAAATTAATTTTTCCTTCTGTATGATCCCCCATGCCCTTCTCATGGACTTTCACAGCTCCCTATAGGAAATACCATAATTTCACAGTTCCCTTTGCAGGAAATATCATCTGAAGCTGCATTTCACACTGACATAATCTCTTCTGCTGGTAGCGAAGTGAGCAACCATCTTGATTATCAACTGGATTAACAGCTCCTGGGCCTTTGAATCACTGTGAAGACACAACCTGTGGAAAGTCTGAATAACGATACTGCCTTAAATGTATGTCAAATCCTTAATCTTTAACTTTGCAAACCCCTCTCTTGAAAAAGTAACATTTCTTTGTCAATGCAGGCTATGTGGATGGGCTTTACATTGAAAAAAACCTAGTCTTGTAATGACTTTCTGAGTGAATAAAAGTAACCCTAATGCCTGAGAACCTATGTCAGGAATATGATCTTGTATAATGAAGTGTGCCAAACCTGTTTATTGAGATTGGTCATGTTGGTCTCATTTTAAAGTACAGTCTTAGGTAAGACATTGGTGCACTGACAGAAGCTGGCTGCCAGACATCCACCCAATTGCTTTTTCAGTCCCCCTCCTCAGCAGGAGAGAGGACAAAAACAAGTGGAAAAAGCACCTGGATTGGGATAAAGTCAGTTAAGTAAGAAAAGCAAAAGCTGCATCTGGAAGCAAGGCAAGAAAAGGAATTTACTCACTACTTCCCATCACCAGGCACATGTCCAGCACAGGGCCTTGGTACCTATAAGGATCGTTTGGGATGACAAATGCCATGAGTGGAAGTGTCCCTGCATCCTCCTGTTTTCCCTCAGTGTTTATTGCTAACCATGATGCCATATGGTACGATAGAACATCCCTGTGATCAGTTTGCCTCTGCTGTCCCTGCTGAGCTCAGGAGGTAGAGGGCTGGTTTAGAGGGAAGGCCTTGACACTGCAAGACAATACACTCAGATAGTGTTCCTAGATCAAAAGAAGTTATATAACTGCCATGAGAATATGACCTAGATCCTGTGTGGGCAAAGAGAAAACCTACGTTGCAGTGAACTCTGCAAAATGCCACTCGTCAGAGCTTAGCAAAATTTAAAATTACAGGAAATTGAAAAATGGCATACAGGAGATTTCAGAGTTTAATTAAGCTAAGCCATCAAATAGCAGGCTACACACTGCCTAACAGGTAGCACACGGCATTTTCAAACACAAAGGAGAGCTTCCTTTGACTTGTTTCCATCATTACTTTTCCACGTTTTCACCTAGTCTACCACGTTTCTATGGTTAGAGAAATCAACTGGAATGTCCGGTACAACTGGCCTGTGAATGAGTTTTGCTAAAATATCCACCACTTCTGAGCCATTAAAAATCACAAAGAAACTGACTGCAGCAGAGGAAACACATTGTGAACTGGAAAATCTGAATGAGAGAATACTTCATATTTTTGTGTGTTCATGAATGCTTTCAAGGGTTGATGAGAGGGTCAGTATTCTGTAAGCCTCTTGTCTCCACTGTTGAATATAGCCTAAAGCTCAGGATCTGGGTGGGAGATTTCACAGAATTTCCTTTGCTAAAATTCTGCCAGTGGCATCAGGTATGACTGAAATAGACTCCACATATTTGTCATATGTTTATGTTCACATCTAAATACAACAGCACTCAAGATAGGTTGCTTTACATTTCTTTTTCTCCTACCAAAGTATTTCATGTCAGCATGTCTCTGCTATTCAGTAGAGATAAAAGAAAATTTAGAACTTCCATTTGTTCACGCAAGAAGCAAGATAAGGACAATAAAATCTCATTTACTGGGATAAACAGATTGATCACTCATAGCAGGAATTTGCTCTGTGATGTAGTCCTGTTGCACAGTTGGTTAGATGCAGACAAGAGCAGCTGATTTTAAAACTATAATAACTATTAGAACTGATGATGATGACTGGAATCAATGATCTGATACGCAATGCCAAGCCATATGGTTTTACACTTTCATGGCAGTGTTTAATGTTGCTCTTGTCTTTATGTTTACAATACTATAACCTAGGCAATATTTCAGAAATACTGATTTTTTCTTTTGAGGCCTTTTAGCAATCTGAAATTTTAGGCATATTACTTTGATTATAAATGGCCCTTTTCAACTAAGCTACCATAGCAGTTGCATCTGATCACCAGTACAATCACCAGTACTGTGTAAATTCTTAAAATTCTATAGAAGCTAGAGTATTTTCATATTTTATAACAGGCTTTCATGACTTCTAATAGCCTAAAACAAAATGGAACATTCTTAAATAGTGGAGAACATGTCGCTGTTTCAGCCCTTAATCCATTTCACCTTGCTTATGGGCTGTATGTACAAGAAACAGAATCCATGCATCTGGTTGCAACACAAAATATTTATGGATGATTAATTCATCCAGATGTAATGATAAATGTCACCTATGTGAGCAGCAAAACCAGACTCTTTACAAAATGGGACATCAAGTCTTACTTTGTAAAAGATGTCTCTAACAGACTGTAACCAATGGAAAATGCTGGCAATCTGGTATTGGTGTGTGCCAACATCTGGCTCTTTGTTTATTCAGTACCTTGGTTATTGTGGTTAGCTGCTAATCCCATTCCCCCTCCACTGATGCAGGTGTAGGCACAAATCCTCCATCTCTCATTGGCACTCCTACACTGCACTGGCAACATAAAGAACCTTAGTAATTCAAAATTTGTAAGCATAATTTGACAGAAGTCAAGTGTGTCTCTCTCGCTATGCCACAGTGATATAAGGCAACCTTCTTGTCAGTGAGGTTGGTTACTATGCAACTTCTGTGCTTCTGGGTAAGACATAAATAATAAGGGCTGAAAAAAGTCATCCCCAGAGACAAGCCAATATCCAGAACACAAGGCTAATCATACCTTTTTGTTGAAACATGTTATAAATACGAACACTAGTAGATCAAAAGTCACTGCAGGAACTCAAATCTATGTGGAAAAAGAACAGTACAAAACCTGACAAAGAATCTGGGGCATGGCGCAGGCACTTCCATGCATAACATTTCATTACTTTTTTGAGTTTCTATGCAGACCTATGACCCACTTCAGTTCCCACTGAAATCCATGGCAGATTTAATAGGTGCTCTATTTTTTCATTTTAATAGGCACTCTATTTATAGAAAAATGTGTAACTTAAAACGATGTGAATTCTAGTCTTGCTTCACCTCTATTCCTCAAGGGATACTTCCTACTGAAGAACTAAATACTCTTCCACAGCATAACTATGACAATAACCATACACAGTGCCTAAAATGCCTGTAGTTAGTAGTATGTTCAGCATATTATCTTACACTGGAGAATAAACTTTATTTCCCAGCAACAAAGATACCATGATCACAGTTTGTCATTAAGGCTGTGCCTGCTTTTGACGGATCATCCATCAAAATAAAATAAAATAAAATTATTTTATACTTCCTCATCTTCAACTTCCACCAATCAGTATTTGTCAAAGCATAAGACATTCAGAAAAGGCACTGATGACGCATGAAAGCAGCAAAGTGTGGAGCTGCTTCCTATTAGCCAGTCTTCTACTCTCTTCTGCAAAAACATGTCTTAAAACATCTCTTGATTCTCTGATACACACCACTTTTTAATTTTTTTAAGATGATCTGAAAAAACCCCAAACCTTCCCTGCTACTACATCTGGGAATTATCAAGGTCATTTCCTTACAAAAGATTTCACTCTCAATACCATGTACTCAAAGTTCAGTTCCTATGATGGGCCTAATACAGCTTTCAGGCCTTTGGGAAAAGTAACATCAGGCAAAAAAACCCCCAACCCATCTGTTCCANCCACTTTCCCTCTCGTCCCTGTGCCATCCATCACTCATGTGGCCACGCAGAGGGGCTGGAACTCGGAAGCCGCTCAGCTGAATGCCAGCAACAGGGAAAGGAATGACTGGGGTTTAGCCAGGTGGTCCACCAGCCCAGTTCTCCATGTGGCTGCACAAACCCACGCTTGCAGCAGAAGGCCGTGGGGAGGAGCAGTCAGGCTCGGCGGCAGGCACAGGGACATCTGCAGGAGCAGCCCGCGCTGCCGCTGACTCAGCAGCCAGCGAGCTGCGAGCGGGCAAAGCCGTCCTGCAGGTCAGGTGTGCTTGCAAGCCCTGCACAGGACAAGGCTGGCACCATTTTCAGTGTGTCTTAGCCTGCCTTTAAGTAAAAGCCTTTAACCTCCCTTTCCATGGCCTTTAAAAGTATATGAATAAGCCAGTCTACAAGTAATATACCAGCTTGCTTAATAAAAATAGTTTTGTTCAAAAGAGCTCCAGAGCATTCTATTCATTTTTCTTAACCTCTGTGTTACTGCTTATCCTTGTAAGCTCTTATGGGATGTGGATAAACGAGCTCCAAAATGTACACAGGAGCTCCCTTTGCCTGCACACCAATCTAATGGGCCTCTAGCCAGCACCAAACTGAAAACCCTTGTGACCTTGCTGGGGTGACACTGCACCCAAGCTAATAAGCTATATGCAGAGGCTGAGCGATCTGGGCTGGGCTTCACAAACATGCTTCTGAACTTGGAGCTCAACACACTGGCTGGTGTCCAGGAAGCTGAGCACCCATGCACAGGGCATTCGTGCATGATCTCAACCAACCACAGACAGGTATTTACGGTGTCGTCAGGCTGCAGGCTACCGCTTCCCTCCACAACATCTCAGCATCTGCAAGGCCTCTACTCTAGATTTCAACATATAGGCCATGTATTTCACCTAACCTTCCATTCTGGGACAATGGGAACTTTCTGCATTATACAAGCTATCCAGTCATCTTCTGGCATTGTTAACTCCTAATAAATCATAGGATAGACTTGGCTGTTCCTTGCTGCAGGGACCACCCATTTCCATGTGGCTTGAGGAGTATTCCTGTAATTACCATTGTTTTGCAATGCATGCGAGACACCATGGATGGGTCTTCCTGTTTGTAACAGCTGTGTCTCACAAACATAAAATTTGGCCATATTTTTTATTCAAGAAACCATGCATTATGAAAGTCCTCTTCAGCTAAGCTTTTTTTTAAAAGACATCAATAAACCTGTACAAATTATGACCATGTAATACAGTTAATGAGTGTTTTAGTCCACATTACTTCAATCACAGTTCAACATAAATAAAGGCTTATATGTTTTCTAACTTGGCCATCATTGGTTTTACCCACTTCCTATTGCAGTGGGGATATTGCAATTATTTACCACATCACCACTGACACAAAACCAAGTATTTTTACTACATGCATTATTTTATTAATACAACTGGAACTTAACTCAGTTCTTTCATTCTTTCCCCTCCCCTCCCCCTACTCCCTGTTTTTTCTCTCCTCTCGAAGACCTGTTGACAAAGCTGGATCCCTAAAGCTCCCTATATCTGAAAACATGTAAGGTTATGCAAACAGAACACAAAATAAGTGTAGAAAAAGAAACTGGAAAGCAAGACTATTCTCTGTCTATGCATAAAAATAATAGACTGTACAAAGTATAGAGCAGAAAATGGCAGCTGTAATTAAATGTTAGAGAGTACTTCCAGCAGGAACAAGTAATCTAAAAGTCAGAACAGGAACGGGAGGGAGAAATAGGCCTACTATTGTGCAAGTCAGGCAGAAATCAAAATGTGGTATTTCAAGTGGGGAATAGGCACACCATGTATGTTAGGCAGCTATTCTGACAACTTAGGCGTGTCTGGCAAATATCTGCATGCTAGATGAATGTTGAAATTTCCTTTGAGAAGTAAGCCTGTACACCTAACACATGTAATATCTCAAAAAGAAATTCAGAGATTTTTTTTCTGACTAAGTTATGACAGAATTCTGTGCCTTTGCTGTGTAACAGCTATCTAATGTTAAGAAAGGCCAGTTAGGACTTACTTAATTTCCCTCATACTTGGTCACAAGCGGTTGCTTCATTTATTTAGAAATTGTCTATTTTGTTTGCCATTATGTATCTTGCAGCCATCTTCATTCACTACACTGGAATTTTAAACTGGAATTAAGGTGCATGATTCAGAAGCTTAACACTGTGAAAACAAACTTCTATTAAAAATGGTACCATTATTTATGTGTTATTAAACAGCTGGAAAAATTCTACTGGCACCAAAAAATATGTATTTAAGCATACCAACTAGCACGATTAAAGCAGAAACTTTCAAATTATTTAACTAGGCTACTGTAGTTAATGGCTGAATACAGTGTGCCTGCACTGAAAGAAACAGCTCAGTTACCCAAAAATCAATAGCAAAAAATACACGATCAATATTTTTCCCCTCTGGGAATGGGAGCAAGTACCAGCTGCCGCACTGTATACATAACTGAGATCTGGCTCGAGGACCAGTATTCAGATTTGCATAAGAATGAGCAAGGAGTGTTTTCAAACTGCCTACGTGACCCAGGAATGTAAGTGCTCCAAGTGCTCGTAGTGAGAGTCAAAACAAGCAGGCTAAACTTGATACTTTAAACTCCCCTTAGGTATCTTTACCCTGACTCACTTAAATATGCCTCTAGGAGATGTCTTTGACAGGAACAGAGGGAAATCTGAGCACAGTAAGAACCCACTATATAAATGGAGGGATTTCCATCAACTCCAAGGCGGGCAAGGGCTGGGCTTACACGTGAACAGAAGCATTCTTGCAGCATTTGCAGTTTAGCTGCATTTGGTGGTAAGAAATTCCTGCTAACTTTGTTACATGTTACACCAATGCAGCATACTGCTGTACATACATACATATGTGCATACATACACACCTACACTAGAAAAAAAATAGCTTGTGGCCACGTTTTTAATATGCAATACATCTAATCTAGTCCACATGGGAACATGCCCCAGCTCTTCACAGGGCTCTAGCTGTACTGCTCAGAGAGAAAGGATCTTCACTGCTGTGACCCAAACTCTTTGCTCTGTCACAGAGGTCCTGCCACAGCATTGGGAAGGTTATTGAATCTCTTGTGCTTTGGGCTCCCTCAGCCTGTAAAGCTAAGGTAACAGAGCATCCCAACTCCCATCCCTGCCCTGATGGGAAATACATTAGAGCCTATGAGCTTCTGCTGATATAGGACATGACTGATCACTGCAGTTACAACATTACCTTTAATCTAGGCCATTATGAGAAAATTAAGGCTCCTTTGTGTCCTCAGTGTTTCGAGATACAAGTTTGGTTCCAAATAAGGAATTACTCCTTAATTAATAAAGTCTTTCCAGCATAATGTTTTTCAAACTTTTAAAAATTTAAATAACAAAACAAATAAACCAAAACAAACAAACAAATACTAAATAAAATAAAGCCTGTCTAAGGGGACAAATATGAATTCAACTGAAATATTATACCAGTTAAAAATGGCAAAGTAAATAACACTGAAACATAAATACCTGAAACACAAATGCTCTGTCCTTCTGTCAGAGATCACTGTTTCTGTATTATAAAAATGCATTCAGCTATTCCACTGTACTGGGTATTAATATGTAGATCTTTCTTTAAACTCAAATTAGATTACAATGTTAGTAGGTCATAATGGAGGTATTGTTCTCACAACATGAGCTCTCCTGTGCAGTTCTGCTGCTGATAACTATTCAAATCAAGGAATCTAGGTGGAAGTAGAATGTTATACCTTTTATGTCACGCCATCCAACAAATGTGAGTGTAAAGAAATAATAAAATCTACATCAACAAGTGCTCAAATAAGTTTTTACTTCTGACATTACCAGTGAAGACAACAACCTCAGGCATCTTTCTAGTGAGGCAAACTCTATAAAAACTTACCTAGTCTGACCTTTCAAATAAGAAGTGTGAGGTTTACCTCTTGAAATGAGAACAGGGGAGAAGTGAATTTGGCCATGAATGTTTTACCACATTGCCCCTGCAAACACAGTTTTCAGAGGCTGATGTTTCAATGACAGAAAACTCAGCTTTCTGCATAAACATGATGAAGCTACTGAATGGAAAAGGTGGGACTGAGAGGGAAGCAGGATGTTTATATACTGTGCCAGCTCTCTGCCCTGTGGCCTGGTGCAGTGAGGAATTGCAGTAGAGAACTCTATCTGCTACCACATGAATCTACCACTTCAAAATAATTGTCTAGAGCTTGCAGAGGCCTCTAGTACAGGGGTAGATGTCACCTGACTTTGTTCCTGCTTTGCAATCCGTAAGTGCAAAAGTACCATGTGTTGGAAAACTTTGCCTTGGAAACAGCAGAGGGCTGGGACAGGAGCCCGGGAGGGGTCTGGCTCGCTCCCTTTCACCAGAATCAGAGGCTGAAGAGGGGACAAGCTGCACACGGGAAAGGGAGCGAGCTGCTGGCTGCCATCCTGCTCTCTGCTTCCTGCCCTCTGGCTAGCAGAGGGTAGATTTCGTCACCCACCTGCGTCATGACTGCTACGAGTAAGGAGCCCAGTTAGCAGTGTGTACACTGAGCATTTTATTCACACAACTCAGATCCTTCTGACTTCTGGGCTGAGCTTTTGCCAAATCCCATTCAGATCAATTCATCAGGTGAATTTGTACATAATCCTAGGACTGCTTCTGGAACACAAAACAGCTGTAACTGAAGTGTTCACCTCTGCTGAAGTGCCCTTGAAAATTTCTTCACACATTAGACAGGCATGCTGTTAGCACCTGGCTTGTTTAACCAGGAATAAAACCATGTCATTTAAATTTACAAAGATACCCTCACAGCCTTGTCAAAACATAACACAAACATTGCATCCTTAGCACAGTTAACTTCCTGTCTATAAGACTTAGTGCATCTTAAATGTCAGGTGGAAAACTCTAGATAACAAACTACAGAGCCAATAATGTCCTGCTGTTGCAGAAAAAGACCAGGAATCTCCATGGTTGGAAGGTTTTAAAAACATGTTAAGACATGCTTTTTCCCACATCAAGAACAACTTAGGAGTACCAGCCTTTTCTAGAGGCAGGAGTTAGATCAGATGACTTTGGAGATGCAGTTCTAGCTCAATTTTTCTATAGGTCTGTCTTGCACTATTTACCACCAACCTGCACTTAGCCAGATGCAAGTTTACAAAGGCAAATACCAACATCAGCCTTTGCTCAACCCCCAGGTCTGACAAAAGTCTCACTGGAAGCCTTAAAAGATTCAGTGAAGATGTTAAGATGTTATTTATTATGTGATTAGTATTAATTATTAATAATAATAAATAATGATGAAAACAGCTATAAAATAATAGTATATAAGAGTTAATTCTGTCATAGTGGTAAGATAACTCTCTGATGATTCACATCACTGTACTTTGGGTTTCTAAGAAGCAACTACCCTTTACCTTTACAAATATTTATTTTTTGAAGTTTTTTCTTCACTTGGGATGACCTGTCTCGAGCTTACACACAGAATGTTATATACTACCTTCATGCAGGCAGATATGCAGTTGCTTACCAACTCGTTTGCAACAGTGACAGACCATTTCAATACATTGATATTACAAATGCTTTTTGTTAAAGTAATTGACTGAACTATTGGTAAACTCTTCAAAAATAAGAGTGAAACTAATTAGTTAAGCGACCATATAAGCACTTCCCCAGCTGCTAATGCAAAGCTAAATAATACAACATTCTTAGCCAAAACTGAAGCCTGGGAAGAAATTTTGTTGCTTCATTTATAGCCATAGTAAAATCAGAAACAGACCAGCTAGCTATACCCAGGCAGCTGACAGGTGTGCCTTTGGCAAGATGCTGGTCTCGGAATTCTTTTGGGGTGGAAAGCAGAAAACTAGACACATTGACTGAATGAGAGGCCTGCAGTTCAACTACATAAAAAGTCCTTAACCTTCAGAGTGAGTAGCAAGATTCTTCTATTTAAGGTCCAATCATAGAATTTTTACCCCAATATAAAGCACGTATGTGTTGACCTTATTGAAGAATCTGGATTCAAATGGAACTAATGGGGAAAAGCACATCTAAAACTGCATAGAAAATACTCATATCAACATTTCCTTTAAAAAGCTGACAAAGGATCTCAGTTAGAAAGTGTCATCCATTTGGCACAGGAGAAATTTAGCACTTCACTAGCCAGGGAGGGCTGGCCCTGAAACATAGAGATGCCCCTGCTTGACAAGGATGTCTGGGAAGATTTAGGTGCTTATGCTTTTTCAAACCCAAAGCTTTCTCCCTCAGATTCACTGCTCCTGGGGATCACTAGTCCAGAACCAACTTCTGAGGCAGTAATTACACTGAGAAATGAAAAAAAATAAAACAGGGCTAAAGACTCCATGGCGCAGTGAGGCAGCAAGAAGTGGATAAACAACCAGGGCAGCTTAACATGGCAATTGCCTTCCTGCTGAACCAGTCCTGTGGCTGTCCCTCAGGCTCACACGCACGAGTTCCTGCATAGAACTGTCGCAAAACTTAAATTATTGATATCGATGGAGCACAGCCTGTCAGGAGGTACCGTAGAACGCTCTCCCTGCAAAATAAATATGAAAGAGAGTAGATCCTGCCACCCCTAAAGCCTGCTGACAAAGGGCTGAATCTTGCTCTGACCTTAACCCTGCAGATGGGCCTTCCAGCTCCAGCTGAAAAGCAGCATGCAGCACCAAGCACATTCCATTTTGCAGTTAAACAGTCGTGCTCCCAGGCTGTAGTTTCTTGCTGGGGCTGTTTATTTGGAGCCTAACACCATTTCTGAGATAACTTTCAGGTTAAAAGCAGGAAGTCTCATTGCTTGTTACTTGCTCAGACCAGTGTAACAACCATGACCAAGGGCAAACTATCAAGTAACATTCGCTGAAACCAGTGGACAGCCTGGAGACCAGTGCATAACATTTCCTGCTTTTTCCCGTCACAGGAATGACTATCTAACAAAACCACCAAAGATAAAACAGGGGTGGTTTTTCTTGGCAATTTGCACTAATGAGGACCTAGAACTTCTAATTCTTAACAGGAGAGGAAAAGGGATCAGGAACTTTCCCAAGATTTGTGTTTTTCCCTGGAATGTGTTAACACCACAAGGGCTTCTGCTATATTCAAGCCAAATGCAAGTAGACCTTGACTCTCATTTTTTTTTCTCCAAATAACCCAAGTAAAGCCTAGATAAGCCACACTGCTCTATTCACCTGCTGGAATTAGTCAGAAATAGATGGTGTCAGTAGCACAGCAACAAATGTAGTGAGAAACACAGGAAGAAGAAACAGGTTAGGATCACACTGGACCTTTCTTGCATGCTTTTGCTGATGCTTACACAATAGATAAGCACTGCAGTGCACTTGAACATGACAATGGAGATGACAATGAGAACTTACTTACTGAGTAAGCAACAGTGAGAGAAAGATGGGGCCTACTGGGAAAACCAGAGCAGAAGACACACTTAATTTCAATAGAAAATGAGACAAGATAGAACCTTATCTCACTGAAGCCACTGGACTTCACGATCCTGGCTGCAAAGAGGCATTTCAGTATGATAGCCCATTGGCCCAACATGATTGGCAGCTGTAGAAGGATTTATAAAGATGATGTAGAGAAACAGATTGACTTTTGTAAGCTCTTGAAATAACTAGCAGCTGGAGAAGCTCATCTACGTCACCTAATCTGTCCAGCTCCACTTTGCAGGAACGCTCATAGCCTCAGTAACCCATCTGCAGTGCCACTGCACTGCCCTCTAGTTCACTGCACAATTACTCTCACTGTAAGAAACATCCTCTTATGACTTGAGATTTTCCTGTTTCAGCTTCAGGCCATTGCACCTTGTCTTTCTTTCTTCTGAGAATGTGGGTAATTCCCTTCTTTCATTTATACTATTATCTCTGCAATTATTTATAGTCTGTAACTGTAGATCTCCCGAGTCCTCCATTTAACACAGCTCTTTCAGTGTCTTTTTCTGCAGTCTTACTTTTCTGTCATCATCCATTACTGGATTTGTATCATCTCTGTTTTTAATCATTGTTATTATATGGGGTCTTGGGTGAATTCGCCATTCTAACTGTAGGAAAATCATAGCTATATGAACCAAAGACTCATTATTTTAATACTATTACTTGAGAAAAGGTAGTGTGTTTTATGTGACAATGAGACTCAAAAAGCACAGGCAACCTCATTTTCAAATAGCAAATCACACGTCCTAAACTTGGAGTGTAGAAGCAAAGCTCTGAGAATTCTAAGAATGAATTCTCAAAATATGGCAGTTTCCTTCAACTATATGGTAAGAAATAGAAGAGCAAGCAATTTTTTGCTAAATTAATAAATAGTAATAAGAAATCCTGAAAGCAGGATCTCATAATAGAAATTACTAACAAAACCTTTTTTCTAGGTGACAGTTATTCCCTTTTTCATACATGAATATGAATTTAAAATTTGAATAGTGGTGTGTATTTACCTGAAAATAAGCCAAGATCTCCAATAATAATAATAACTACTGGGAAAGGCATGGATAGCATTTATTCTACAAAATGGTTGCTGTATTTTGAAATTTTTCTAAGCTTTCATTTAAAAAAAAAAAAAATCTGGCAATGCATTAACTGCTGTTCTGAGGACTGAACCATCCAATCACTATTTCTGCTGTATTTACTACTAAATTACTTGAACCCTGGCCAAGCATTGATAAATATACCCCCTGGAAGTGCCTTCTGACACAGGGAGACATTTTTTCCTTCATTTTACTGGGCAAAGAGACATCAAAAAACTGATCTGCACAAGAACATTTGAAAAAGATTTCTACAAAGCCAAGTCATAAACTGAATCTAGATATCCTGGGCTGCTGTTCAGTATCTTCACAGCATTATTCTTAGAAAAAAAGCAGAGAAGGTAGCTGCAGTTGAAAGCCTAAAGAATCACCTGTTATATGCAAATAAGATTTATATTCTTGTAACAGGAGATGCTATGCTGTATTGACACTGAAACTAACTGCAGAGATCATGATAAAATGGATCTCCAAGGAATAATAGAGACATGATAAAATTGCAACCATGACAAAAACACAGCTTTGAAAAGATACTTACCTATATTTTAAAGAATTTGGGCAAAATGAAATAATAGTTATGACAGTGTAGCAGTTTCGCATACTAATGATGTGACAGACTTCAGGGAAAAAAGATCAAAATCAGTCTGGAACAGACAGATTCTAATGGGACAGAGCTGGACTCTGATATGGGCCACAAGACAGGATGGCAGGCACAGCTCTGCAGTGTTACATGATGGAAAGATATGTCAGGACCTTTTATTTTTACTTGAACTTTCCATACGCAGAAAGACATACTACTTATTGCTGTCAGTTCTGGCTACTTCAGCACATGAATGATGGGTGTACCTTCACCAGGTAGCCAGTAAACCAACACTACTGTAGTTGAGGAGTTTTTTTCTATTAAGTTTTCCACATCAGAGCTGGTAAAATATCATTTGAATGATCACCAGCCAACTTACTTTAAATCACATGAATTTAATTGCTTATTGTAAAAGATCAAATTTTTAAAACCTGAGAGAACTAGAGAGCTTGAGAGTTTGCAATTCCTTCAAATGATCATTAAATGTGTTAATAAATTAAAAAAAGAAAGCACACATATTGAATATGATATTAAGATCAAATATCCTCTAAGTATAGATCTGTAACTAAATTAATACTTGATTCACTTTTCAACAGAACAATGACAATGCTGTCAGGTATAGGATGGTTAAAGGAAAAAAAAGGAAACAGTGCAAGGGGAGCAGAGTTGAAACTCCAAAGATCTTGTGGAGGCAAAGACAGTCTCCATTCTATGATATCTCCATTCAGGATATGCTTTGGAAGAACAATGAATTTTGTTTATATTTAAGGAAGACAACGGGAAAAGTTTCTCCAACTGCTCAGCCAGTCACTTACAGTCTCAACTTCAATAATATACTAAGTTTTCGAACAAATACAGAATAGAAAACTTCACAAACTTCATGTGTGCTTGGAAGACGGGAGAAAGCAATTGGGATTTACCAGAATTTGACTGTACCCAGCTAACTTCACTCTTTCTTTCAACAAGCCATGTGAATTTTTCAACTAATTAGCTAGATCAAGTCCACACGTCACTCAGTGAAGAATCTAAATGAGACGAACATGGGAAAATATTAGTTAAGCAGCAAATGCTGGCAATTTGTACAAGAGTTGCCAGATGAGGGAACATATATAGCTTGAAGGGGATACAAGGAGTAATGGTGAAAAAAAAACTTTAGGACAAAGGAGTTTACTAAGAGGTGATCAGCCATGGGACCCATCAAATAGTATTACCACCAATCTTAAATATCATCACCAGTAATCTAGAAATTAGAAAGGAGTTTAACAAAATTAAGGACATGAAGTTGGACAGCACACTTTAACAGACAACTGATATACAAACTAAATAATAGCAATTGTATCAACGTCTCTGAATGGCCATGCAGAAATGTCCATTTCTCCCCTTTGATTATAAATGTACACTTGCTCCTCAAGATGAATACTTAGGGTAGGTGGATATGTGCACCAGAGACCATGACACCACCTGATGCAGTCAGAGGGAGAGCACACGATATCAGTCAAGGTACTTCCAGCAAGGAAAATTATCAGTGTCAGCTTAATGTCAGCATAGAAGACTTGAAAAAGTTCTCCTGTGGAGCTCTTCAAGCCCTGGAGCACCACCAATCTTTCTGTTCAGTCAAGCCCAAGAAAGGTGGATTCAAGCTGAGAGAAGGCCTGATGATCCCAACCACAATGGTTAGAGGAATGGTCTCTCAAGAGTGAAGAGTTTAAAAGAGTTTGGCTAGTTTAGCTTGGAAAAGAGAGAGCAAGGGAGGACAGGGAAGAATGTCAGGCACAGTTGCTGAACACAAGTCTCAGTCCCAGAAGCAACAGGAACAAAACTAACAGAACAAAGAAATTCTGTGTGCAATTTAGAAGGAAACTGAATAACACAGAAACAAGACATCAGGGTACTCTTCATAAGGTTTACAGTAAACATCTCATTGTAAGCAAAAAATAATTAAGAAACCCTAATTTTCCCTTCGAAATCAGTCGTAACAATGAAACAATTGACCTTAGAAGGATAGAATATACTTGTATCTATCCTATCTGGTATGTCCTAAGATGCCCTGGCCTAAGAAAGTTGATTTTCAACCTGCAGAACTGAAGTTTGAGTCTATGTACTGCTGTAGGCTGACACATTTTATTATAAACATTATACTACTGAAATAAATTCAGAAACTGTATTTCATGGCATCATTTAATTTCACAGAATCAATTTCCTTGTAAGCAAAATCCAACAATATTTCAATATGCAGAACAATAGTATCTTGCAGATAGATGCAAAAGCATCAGAACTGATCGATTCAATGCAAGTTAAAATGTAAGGGAGCAGTGTTATATTGCATTTCCTCTAGTTTCTAAATCTGTCTACCACTTCTTGCCAAACACCACCTGCAGCAGAGACAAGCTTGACCACTTGCCTGTCGAATATTACACCTCTTCCCTAACAAGAGTATCCAAAAAAAGACTGTGAAACTTAAACATATGGGGAAGAGGAAGGGCTAATGAATGAAAATGGCAAGAGTTTACAATAGTGATGAAANGATACACTGTATTCTGTTTCCACATTATCCTCCAAATCTAAATGCACCCAAAATAATGCAAAAACATCATGGCCCACTCCAAGCTTGCCAGTAATGTCTTGCTCCCCCTTCTATTTTCTATGCTCTACAGGAACAACACCACAATCAGAAGTTTTAACCCACTTAATTAATTACTTTTCTTATTTCTAACATACAACACATCATTTTTCATCTTCAGTAAAGAAGAAAACAAATATTAATATCCTTCTCCACTATAGAATTTTTTGGAACACAAGTGTCAGATTTACCATGTGAATGCATGTGTACTTCCACAAAGGTGAACATATTAAGAAAAACATTAAAGAAAATCGAACTTCAAATTCCTCATTTTCCACTAGAAAACTTTACAAACATGCACTTTCAGTGGAATTTTAATATGTTTTCATCCTAGCAAGTTTTCTCACAGGAAAATCTGATCAGAATATACTCCAGCTTATGTATAATAAATCTTGCAGTATCAGCAAGATCAAGTTTTATTCAGCTTATTACTAAGCATACAGAATTGGTGTCACATCAGGGCATGATATTCTAAAGAGTTTCTCATTTCTCAAGATAAGTATAAAAAGTGCACAGCTGTGAAATTGGTAAGGGTATATTCTGAAGCCACATTCTATGCCACATCTGACAGAAATGGAGGCTCTTTTTTCACAACTAAAATTTTATCACATATTACTGAAACAAATAAACAAACAAACAAAAAGGATAATGGAAATTTTGGTTCCAATGCATGACATACAATTCTCTCATTTCCAGGCTTACACACTGCACAGTAAACACCAATGAAATGCAAACTTGTGTTTTGAAAACAAATTAAATGCTTCCAAGGTTCTGTTCCTAACATAACATAGCTATTATGAAGTCTTCTAGTACTGTAACACTAAGAAAAATGCATTTATATTCATATCACACATGCTCACAAACAGGGGAGCCCCATTAATAAGTGACTATACAAAGAAAACTGACCAGTTTGTAGCAGAGAGGAGGAAATCCTGTCCTCATAGAAATCAGCAGCAAATTCCAATTGGTGTTGATATTGGGAATTGTATTCATTTTTTTGTGCCATTGTGAAGAATACAACCCAAAGAAATAAGTATTTTCTAGGCTCCTTCAGAGATGAACTATCTATTTCTTGTGCCACTAACAATTTAAAAAAAAATTTAAAAAGTGGATTAGAATTACCAGTCAAACTTTAAGTTCTGCCTTATTTTTACAGCTCAGATAATGATGGTGGGTAAAATGGACTTTTCTGAGTCCTGATTCATTCCTAGATATCTTGAAGAACACAGGAATGGTGCATTTTTACTGGAAAGTTGTGTATGTGTTTCTTTGTTCCCCTTCTTTTTGTGTAAAGCTGCAGACAGAACACAGATAAGCAGGACTTTTTAACAAGAGTATAAACCTTCACACAGTTTGCAGAGAAGCCTTCAAAAAAGAAAAAATAGGCCAATTTATCCCTCAGATACAGACACGCAACCACATGAATCAGGATTCATGCACATACCTATTTTAAATTATTCCCAAAGGATGCATTCTCTCTCTCTCAGCCTCTGTACAACTCCTCTGTGGTCAGTAATACAGATCTTGGCTCTGCATGTCCAAAATACAGCCATGAACACACCTCCTTCATTTACTGTAAGTTCAGGCATGCAATCTCAAAAGCAGTTAATGCCTTTAATGCCAGAACACAATGAAGAAAATATTTCTGCAACTGATCCTAACGCAGGGTGTTATCCCATAATACATAGTTGCTGCTTTTTCTACCCATGAGGCTTTCCTTTCCTTTATTAGATTAGGCTGAATATTGTAGACACATCCTCACTTCATGTCCTTCACCACAGGAGCTGAAGGCAAAAGTCCCATTAAGACCTGAGGCTGAATTAGTAATCCCAGTGCTTCAGGAACTCATTTAGAAATGGAGGCTATATGGTCTTTAAGGCAATAAGAGAAAGGAACAAAACACGCTGAATTCATGTTACATGTACTCCAGAAGGTCCTTTTTGTTCTTTATTTTCTCTTGTAAGTTGACTTTACACTCTATAACCAACAGAGTAAATTAATTATCCCAAAGGATCCAAACCAAAGGATGGGACCATTTATCCATTTTTTTTTGTAAGTCCAAATGCATTAACCAGTGAATTGATGTTGTAAAGACTCAGGGAGCCAATATCTGCCACAATTTCCCAAAAGGAAAGGTAATATGATGCCTTTTCTTGTTGCGTCATATTTGCAGGTGAAGGCAATGCCTAAGTGGTTCACTTAGCTTCTTGCCAGTACTTTCCAGCTTTTTCAAGGGAACATCTCATATTCAAGAATATTCACCAGTTACAGCCAGAAAACAGGGTGGAGACTTGGAGACTTCACTAAAAACGATTAGCAGTAATAAAACAATTATGCATAATATTCAATACCATATACCACTTGACTATGGGAACTTCCTTAACTGAGGTGGCAATGCCAGGTTTCCCTGCACACTCCTTCTCTGTCCTGAGGCTGTGCACTTTCTTATCCACCTGCTGTCTGCAGCTTCCTGACTTCCCCAGAGCTGAAGAAGTTTAACTCAAACATGTATCACAAAAACAAAGACTGCAGGTCACTAATGGAAACAAACAAATGTTAATGCGTTTTCCCCAACAAAATGAGTAAAGAAGTTACAATTACAAGAGCCACCTCACATTCTTTACGAAGTTCAGCACCCTTCCTAAACCTCAGACCATGTACGTGTTTTGCTCCTACATTATCACTAGAACAGTAAGGCTGTTATTCTCCCATGTGCGTATTTTTAACAGACAGAAACCAACAATTTTATTCTATTCTCCCGTACGGATATATTCTGGCTTGTATCTTTGTATGAACAAATGACTCTCCATTCATTATACACACTGCAGCCCTCCCCAGATACCTTCCCATTCCCACATGAAGCAAGCCTTTGAAAGACTATAGCTGCTGCAAAGGCATGAAACCTCAGTGCAGATGGCACCCATCTCGCAGACCATCTCATAGCATCCAGATTCCTGCCCCTTTCCTGAACAGAGCTCCTGTAAGGATGGTGCGAAGGATAGAGAAAACTTTTCTGTCTGAGATCCCTTTATGGAGATGCCACCAAAACCTGTGGATTGTAAGATTCATACGCTAACTTACTCAAGCACTTTAATATAGCTGAAATCGTAAAAATTATTTTATACCAAGTTCTGCTTTGGAGTCCAAACCCTGAGGTGTGCAAAGAGCTAGGTACATCCCAGATAGAAAGTTGGACCCCCACCACAAAGCCAGGTGTAGGTGATCACAGAGCAGCCATAATGCAGGGCACAAAGAATAATTTTTCTCCCTCCAGTAAACCCATATCTTCTACAGACAAACAAGGCCATCAGCTACCCAGATACACCAAGGTATGTCCAGCTTTGTATTTCTCCATGACTAGAGTCTTCTTGCATATTGCATATCAGGATATGGCTTATAAAATATTTCTGTAATGACAGCAGGACCTTTATGAAAATGCTGTTCAGCTCAAAGCACAGCAGACCACGCAGTAGTGAGCACTGAAGGCAGTATGTTGTGTTGTAGATCTGCAAGGGGAATTATATTTTCAACATACTATTTACACTAAGCCACCTTCTTGAGGACCTCAGTCAACCCCCGTGTACACAAAAGATTTTTCTTGCTTGAAGCAGCATATGTTTGCAAGAACAAGGCTGTAGCATCTAGTGCTACATACCAGGCAGGCTGGGAAAGCAGTCTTTGCCCCTGAGGCCATGAAGTGGAAGAGCTGTAGGAAGGCAAACACTAGGAACTGCCCTCTTCATATTTACACACATATGAGAAATATAATCCCCAGATGTATTTCAGTTACACGAAATCAAATCTTGACTTTTTAAACAAGTCTCTGATGCACCAACTATGTGCCCATTTGGATGGCATGTGCAGTCATTCATTACACGAACTGCAAGAGATAATCCACTCCAAAGTTATTCATGCTGTAGTTTGAATACATGGTTTGTCTTTAGTGTAGTCATGATACAACCGGATGTGAACCAAAAAGAGCTTCACTCTGCAAATAACATACAAAGAAATATGTTACGTCATTAAGGAAACATGGAAAATCAAAAATACTCGCTTCACTGGAGGAATCATTCATGTTACTGGAAAAGACTTAAAGTATTAGGCTAGTAAATCAATATTTCATTTCCGAGGGAAGAAACAGCAACCAGCTTTTTCATAATTTTTGGAGCTGCTTGCTGAGGTTTGTATCTGCACAACAGTATTAAAAGCACAGCACACAGTACCACTATGAACTAGCAGGTCTATAAAAATATTTTTTTTATAGAAAGCAGAGTATTTTAGAAAGTACAATTTCGAATTCTAAGGGTGCCGTGTACAAACGCAACTTTGCATTTTACCAGCCCTTCTTTTCTCTGTATATTTCACCGAGACTTAATTGGATGTATAAAACGCTACAAACGTGGCATAAAACGACCAATTCTCTTCCTTAAGTAAAAGGTTAAACTTGTAATTACACGATTTTGACACATCATTTTGCAAAATTACTGATTAACTACGATCTCTCGATCGGATTAAGCAGAAGTAGCGCTTTTCTTCCTCTACAGCCGCGCCTACTTCGTTTTAAATCAAGTTCCCCTACGGAGGGAGGGAAAACCGCACAAACACGCCAGCATGTGCGCATGGGGCGGTGGGCACCGCGTGGAAGAAACGCTTCTTCGGAGGCAGCCAGGGCGCAGCGCGGGTTTCGGCACGCCCGGACCGGGGGAGCCGCATCCCCCCTCCCCGCGGCCGGCGGCAGC
>VXBC01009587.1:228520-280933 GCA_013399945.1 Ploceus nigricollis
CCCCGGGTGGCGGGAGCGGTGAGGGGGGACCGAGCCCCGAGAGCCACCCGCCTGCTGCGGAAGGGGCCCGGATTCCTGTTCGATGCTGAGGAGGAAGGTCTCAGGGGCTGGGGCTAACGCGAGAGCGTCGAGGAGGATTGGGGCTCTATTGTGGAGGGGGAAAGAGGAGCGCTTGGGAAGCTCGCGGCGTTAAAGGTGCTGTCAAACTGCAGTGCAACTTAGGCTTTGTGTTATCCAGCGTTGTTGGCATGGCTCTAGTTCAGGGTCCGGGGTAACGGCCGTGAGGGATCTCCACCTGGTGGCAAGACCGGGTCCCTGCGCCCGGGGCTGGGCGCTCGCCAGTGGCGCTGCTCGTGGCCAGCTCCCGGGCTGCCTCCCGGCGTAGATGCTGTTGCCCCTATTGGCAGGGGTCCTGCACACTGAGCCAGTTGGATGGTCATTTAAAAATAGTTTACTCTTAAGTGGAGGTAGTAATCATGTGGCTGACTCCTTTCTTCCCTGAGGAGCTGAGCTTCATCCTGCTCGCCTAGGTAGGAGGCGGGCAGTTGAGGTCTTCATTGTCGTATGGCTCTTAAATCTCCTGACTATTGTCCTAAAGTAGGCCTAAGTGTCTGGTCTTGGTGGTGTTTCCTGTAACAATGTGCAGTAGTTCAGACACCAGGTATGTTGGGTAGAGCCCTGCCAGCATGTTGTTCTATCCAGTCCTCATACAAAGAGAGAGAGGAGAAATGTCTGCCTAGTCGCCTCTCATCTCCCAGTCATGTAGGTTGCTCCCATGCCTGGTCCACAAGAGACATGGTTAAACAGTTGTAGAATGAAGGACCAAGCTGGCTGGCACTGAAACTGCTACTTCACTGTGCTCAGAAGTCATCACAAGAGATATGCAGTGGATGGTAATTAGTAGGCTAGTTAACCAAGTTATTCTGATTGTACTTTCAATTTGAGTTAGTGGCCTCATCAGCTGTCTTTTACTAGTAGTTGCAATTGCCAGGGTCTGGGAAAAGTCTAAGCTAGTTCCTATGAGCTCTCGCAAGGTTTCCCAATCACGGTTGGAAGCTTTTCTGGGACTTGGTGTCAGATGACAGTACACAAGTGTCACATGTTTGAAGCTGCCCAGAAAAGTAATCTGGTGACTTGCTTAAGGGGCTGAAACTAACAGTGATAGCAGAGATATGGAGAAAGGTAGTTTGTCTTGGGTAGTCAGTGTAACTGTGCTCCTTCACCCTACACCCTATTGCTGCTTATGAGTCAACTTCTAGGGAGCAGTTGCCTGGGGAACAGTAAAATAATGTGTTAGCCATCACAGGCCCTGATGTTACTGGTTCTTGACATTTTTCAGCCTAAGCTGTATTCCAAGAAAGAGAAAATGTGTGAAGGTGCTTCTACTGTAAGAAGAGCACATTAAGAGAAGCTTTGAATTAGTGGCTAATTGATGCTGATCCAAAAATCATTAGGTGTCAAGTGACTGAAGCTGCAGCTGAGGTATGACTCCATTGCTTTAAATAGCAGTGGATTAGACTGGTAGTATCTAACTAAATTGCTTACCTGGCATTGTAGAATGGTGCTTGGTGTAGGACAGGGGATCAGAGTTACTGGCTGTAACTAACCGTCTTAACCTGAAGCTCATTTCAAGTGGCTGTTAGAGTCTGACAGACATCTTCAGGAGCAGAAGCAGATGCTGACCTCTACCTTTGTGCACCTGTGTAGGTGTTAGGTCTTGCCGATTTTTTTACTTGTTTGTGGGCTAAAAGTAGTTGCTCTGGCATTTCACTTGGTATCAGCTGCAGAAGCAATGATATATTCTTGGAATGGCTCGTTGTTAGGATTGTAATTGTAAAGTTACAGCTGTTACTCCCAAGCTCAGCTATGGTTTCTGTTAGCCTTGTGTGTAGCTTCCCTGTAGCATTTGATCAAAATGGTGTTGCGTTTGTAAGTCACAATGTATTAGGCAGCCTTAGCAAGCCTTTTCTGGTTATTCTAGCTTGAAACAGAGTAATGAAGGGCCATGGAGTTATTTTGGGATCTCCTTAGTGGCGGGCTTAGTCTAATATCTCTGTATGCTATTTTGGGAAAGGTTGACTGTTCTCACTCTGAACGCCTGGATGAGGAAGTCCTGAAACTAGCAGGAGTCAGTTGTTGCATATTTTATATAGTAGTACAGTAAAACCTGAAATATGTGACCAGGGCTCACAACTCTAACCTTCTTTTAGAGGTTGCTGGACAGCAAGGTATCAGGCTTAGAACAAGCTTCTAATTGTGGCATTTACTCCCACTCTTAGGTGGCTGGGGTGTGCTGTCTAGCACAAGGCAAGCTAAGTGATTGACAGCTCATGACCAAGTAGTAGTAGCTTTACAAAACCATGCTATTAGGAAGCATATGCTGGTATAATTCCCAACCAGAGAAGGAAACAATATACACAAGAGCTGATGTTCTGATTTTTGGTACTTTTTGAACACAGTTCCCACGAAAAAGTTAACTTTGTTCTAACAACTGGGTTACTGCTTTACTCCTCCAGTAAGTCTACTAAAACATTAGCAGAACTCAGTAAGGTGCTTTTTCACATCTTTGATTATGGATTTACATGAGACATTCAGCAGATAGAATTGCTCATGTTGTTCTTGCTTCTGCTGTCCAGCATTTGTTAGTACCTCATGCGTGGTGGCTAGCCAATATAGTGTAAAATGGCTGAGTACCTTCCTTCTGCTTGGAAACTGTCTTGCATTTTGCATGTCATACAGAGAGAATATAAAAACAGCAAATAATACTCTACTAAAATTTGATGCCCTTTGAGTTCTGGAATGCCAGGACAAAGCACGCTCAGTAAATGATGCAATAAACCAAGACGGATCAGGAGTCTTGCATCATGCTGTAGGCATGTGCAGCCAGTACTGATACACAGTCTTACACACTTGCCTGTGTGCATTAAGTGGAACAGCTCTGGCTTAGCTGCTGAAGATGCAGGCTGCTGCTTTTAGTGACAGTTATAACAGGGCTTCCAAGACAAAGCATGTTCCCTTGGGGATGGGGTCATAGAGTTCTAGAGCTGAAGATACACTGGAAAATGCACTCTAAGGATCTTGCAGAAAGCAGTACCTTATTCAAATGTACTAGCAAATCGAGACTTACCTGTTGTGAGACAATGGACTTCATTCCAGAAGAAAGTGATGAATTACTTTGCTCTTTTAACATCACACTTCTTTTGATGTATACCAAGGAATGTCTCTGGATGCCACTGTTTGAGGAGTAATATAAAGCATGAAAACTTGCTCAGCTACAAAGCAGTTATCTAAGCTACCTTTACAGATGTCTTCGGGATTCTGCTGTAATGTGTTAGCAGCAGAGCATTGAAATGCTAATCCAGCTTGGCATTCATCAAATTTAAACCCAATTTGCCTAAAGTTTGAAGAGTTCTGAGAATGTGATGCTAGGTGTGAGACAGCAAAAGTAGTTGTGGGCACACGTTTTTGCAGGCTTGACCTTGTCTTGAAGAGGAAAACTGAGTAACAATAGCACTGAGACTGTTCGCTGCTGTTTGGCAGGTGGGCGGTTATGGTGCTTAAACTCTGTGCTTGTACTGTGAAGGAAAGCTTTTGGCTCTACTTTCATGATTGAATAAGGTGATTGCAAAAATTTGGAGCTCATATCTGGTTTCATGTTGATGTTATGCTCTTGATTAGGCTGGGTAACTTCTTGATCAGTGGGGGAAGTGAGAAGGTATTGCTTAACAGTATTGAAGCTTAGGTTCCTTTTTTCATTGAAGGTGCAAGAGCAAAATGTGAAGAATCCCAGTTTGCATGTGGTAATGGACGCTGTATTCCTCAAATCTGGAAATGTGATGGTGATGAAGACTGTTCAGATGGCAGTGATGAAAGTGCTTGTGGTAAGTAATCAAAGTAATACCTCTGTAGTAGTGTTTGCTAGTTGGAAGTGGGGACTTAACAGTAGATAACTGGAGAGATACTTATCCTGCCCAGCACTTCTGGGAGTTGGAATACAAAGACAGATTTCTTATAATAACCACTATTGATTCCTTGTACCCATCTGAGGCAATTGAATTTTCCTGTGTTATCTAACTCTCCTGAAATTGGCAACTGAGACAAAGCTTGTGACCAAAATTCTTCACTTGTGAGAGTGATGACTGACAGGAACAGAATATAAGCCTGTTCTCACTTGTTTCTTGAATACATAATAGAAAATGTTTGCTATTAGCACTCTGCTGTTGGCTATTCCATGGCTAAAAGCCCTGTTTTATATGTGAAAGTGATTCTGCTGTGTCTCCTGTAAACATTAAGTCTAGCTTTGGATGCCAACCCTTCCTTTAAGCAGACATAGAAGCCAAGATAGATGATTAGATTTACTTGGAGACCAGGCAAAGCATACTCTCTATCCATCACTGGTGTGGTTGAACTGCCAGTCTCCTCAGGCAGACCTAAACTATTACCATAGAGTTACATAGTACCATGCTTCTGTAATGACAAATCAAATGCCTAGACTATAAACTCAGAGTTCAAAACTTCAATGTTAATATCAACAGACCTTATTTTAACTCAGGTCTGTTCAAAGCAGCAGCTAATATAAACTAACCTGCTTAGTCTCCTTAGCAATAGTGGTCCTTCAGTGCCTGATTAGATGAATATAAATATTCCTCTGTACACAGAATAACTCTGTAGGAAGTGTTCAACAGCGCTGTTTACTAGGTTGGTGGGGAATGACACCAGGCATCCACAAACTAAGGATGCTGAATAATTTTCTAGGGCAACGAAGCTGATCCCTGTTAGCAATAAATAAGCTAAGCTCTGGTCCCTAAACAAGTGTCTTTTTCTCCCTTGCAGTGAAGAAAACATGTGCTGAATCTGACTTTGTGTGCCTCAGTGGTCAATGTGTGCCTAACAGATGGCAGTGTGATGGGGATCCGGACTGTGAGGATGGCTCTGATGAGAGTTCCACACTGTGCCGTAAGTGACCCTGGCATTGTGGGGTAGCCAAGCCTGTGGGGAGGAGCATTTTGACTTCCTGCCTGCTTGCAGTCTGGCTCTCCTCCTAAAGCAGGGATGAACTTGTCTTGGGGAGCACTTTCCTAAGTGCTTGGCTTTGTCAGGGTCTTGAGGAGACTTTTCACTGCTTAAAAGGATGCAGAACTGAGTGGGCACTCTTGCACTGCTAAGAGATAGCAAATACCAGGTTTTCCTCACAGTCAGAAGCAGCAAGTAGAACATGGCAGGCCTGATTGTCACTGTGGCTTGTCCACCAAGTGATTGCTGTTCTCCAAGGCAGCTACTTTGCAAGTGCAGCCCCAATACTACAGAGCTAATGTAGGGACTGAGTATCTGACTACATGTTGGGTGTGGGAAGCAGTAGTGCAGAGGCTTGACTGTGAGGTCTCAGCATTAGCAGTTCTGGTCTGAAGTATCATAACTCATCAAGCAATATAGGTCCAGGAAGTGTCATTTTCCTGTATCAATAGGGTCCACAGTGGGGAATATTTCAGCCCAAGTCCTAGTGCACTTTGACATTACTCCTCCCTACTACTATTTGTTGTAGCTCAAGCTGCTACCATGTAATTGGCATGCAATCACAAAGCTACCACTACAAAGGTACCCATAAAATATTAATCTATTAGGAACTGGAAACATCTTTTTTAACTGAACACTACAGAAGAGTATAGCCTTTTCCATTAATTTATAGAGATGTTGTCATCTAAAGAACTGCAACTTTGTCCAGACCTGAAGCTTTCAGTCTCAATTTTCAGCACAAATGCTGATACCCAAGATCAGTGGCTCCTAGATTGAATTTAAACCTTTTTTCAATAGACACGAGAACATGCCGGGTAAATGAAATCAGCTGTGGTCCTCAGTCAACTCAGTGTATCCCAATGTCCTGGAAATGTGATGGTGAAAAAGACTGTGACAGTGAAGAAGATGAACAGAACTGTGGTAAGGAGAGAAATGATGGTTGCGTAACTGTATTTGAAATTGACTTGTCTGGAAAGGAGCTAGCTGTGCAGTACATCTGGGATGATAAATTTTTGATAGTATTGATATCTCTCCTACATTAATCTTGTTTTGCAGCTACTTAAAGCAAACTTTTTCTAACACTCTTCTATCCTGCTAAATTAAGAGCTACAATAATGTAAGCTTTTTAATGTGTGTCTTTTTTCTCTGCTAATTTTGGTAGTAGCCATAGGTAGGCTTAGTCACCTGGCAAGCCAGCTGTCAGAACTTGTTTTCTAGAGAGTTTCTGAAATTGCTGCTTACATTAACAAATTGTCTCCTGAAAGTGTAGTACAAACTTTTAGCTAAGGGCATAGCTAATGTACTTTATAGTCCTATCCTGAAATATCTGTGAAGCTGGATTTCTGATGTTTGGGTGGCTGGTGCGGGGGGGGGAACTTCGGGATGGTACACAAGTAAAGCTGCCAGTGCAGCATTCCTGGTTTATTCAAAAGAATTTGCATACATATGAGTTTTCTGAGGTGTCCTGAGACATACTTGCTGTAACCAAAGCCACAGGGCTGGCTTCCATCAGAGCCACCTTATCTGGATGGCCTAATGAGACACAGATCTCCAGAATTTTGCTATGTGTCTGTGGAGTGCCCATCTTACTCAGCAAACTAATGCCTTAATCTACAAGTAAATCTACAGGCAATGTTTCTAATGAAGCTGATAAAACTATGAGCCTAGGCATACTGAGCTTATTAGCTACTTTGCTATTAAACCAGCATAATTTGTACTGACGTAAATTGCATGGGTGTGCTTAACCACAGGATCAGCTCGAGCAAGATCTTGGTCTGTTATCCCTACTGGTCCAGGCAAATGGGCCACTGCTGTCCTAGGGACCAGCACGAAACACTTCAATTTCAAACTATAGTACATGATGACCATCAGACTACCTTAATCTTTGTCTGTACTCTTGAGTTAGCATTTCTTTTACCTTCTGTCTTTGGTTCACAGGGTTAGACCATGTTTTCTGAAAGACTTGAAATCTGAAGTGCAGGACAGCCTAGCTATGTCAGAAGGTTATTTTCACTCAGTAGTTCATATCTGATGCCTATCACTTACAATGTCCAAAGGCAATGAGGATGGTCTGTGGAACCAGAGTGTCCTGTAGGTGGTCGTTTAGGCTTCCCTATTGCCTTATACAGGATGCTGGTCTTGTGTCAGCTAGCAGCTGCAAAACAAAATACCTTCACACAAAGGTGTGAAGTGACAATGTACTAATCTCTCTTACTCCCATTATCCCAGCCAATGTGACTTGTAGTCCAGCAGACTTCACATGCAGCAGTGGGCAATGTATTTCCAAGAGCTTTGTCTGCAATGGTCAAGATGACTGCAGTGATGGTAGTGATGAGCTGGAGTGTGCACCTCCTACCTGTGGAGTTCATGAGTTCCAGTGCAAGAGCTCGACTTGCATTCCCCTCAGCTGGGTGTGTGATGATGATGCTGACTGCTCTGACCACTCAGATGAGTCTCTAGAGCAATGTGGCCGCCAGCCTGCACCTTCTGTGAAGTGCTCTGCCAGTGAGGTGCAGTGTGGCTCAGGTGAATGTATCCACAAAAAGTGGCGCTGTGATGGAGATCCTGACTGCAAGGATGGAAGCGATGAAATCAACTGCCGTAAGTTCACTTGGTCCTTCTCTGGGAGGTACTGCTCGACTCCTCTTTTATTTCCTTTGCTTCAGTAAACCTCAAGAGTAAAAGTCTGTAATGGCTGTGTCCTCAGCTTCTCGGACCTGCAGACCAGACCAGTTCAGATGTGAAGATGGGAACTGCATCCATGGGAGTAGGCAGTGCAATGGTGTGAGAGATTGTCTGGATGGCACAGATGAAGCAAATTGTAACAATGGTAAGTGTGGAACTGATCAAGAATAATGTCTTTGCAGAATATCTGTTGAAGCTGGTAGTCACCTTCACAATCTTCATTATGTCAGTTATTCAGTGCTCTGGACCTGGCAAATTCAAGTGCAGAAGTGGAGAATGCATAGATATCAATAAAGTGTGTAACCAGCAGAGAGACTGCAAGGACTGGAGTGATGAGCCCCTCAAGGAGTGTAGTAAGTGAATAAACTCTTTGCACAATGCTGACTGCTAGATATACTTGGATATAGCCTCTGAGTTGTCAGATGTCAGCTGGAATGCCCGTTGGCACTTCTTGGTGGCCAACTTACAACTGAGACCAACCTAGTTAATGGGCTAGTTTTATCCTAGCCAAACTGGCTGATACTATGGTTTGTCTGTAGTCAGGAAACCACTTGAATGCATTAGAAACATTGAAACTTCAGGAACCTCAATCTTTATTGCTGCCTGCTTGTAACACAGGGAAGGTGCTGGTAGCTGAGTGAACATGAATTTGAGGGGGTTCTCTTGCATATGACTTCGAGTGCCAGAACAGTGGCAGATCATTTATCAGATGTGGCAGGCATTGTTAGAAAGTGGATGTGTACCTGGAAGAGTGCTCCATGGCTAAGACTATAAAGCTAAACATGCATGCCTTCTCAGAAGTGGCCAATTCTCTCTTCTAGACATCAATGAATGTCTGGTGAACAATGGCGGATGCTCTCATATCTGCAGAGATCTCATTATTGGCTATGAATGTGACTGTCCAGCTGGGTTTGAGCTTCTGGACAGGAGAACCTGTGGCGGTAAGTATCTACTAGTTTAACATGGACTCTACTGTGATATTGGAGGTGAGCATAAATTAAATTTTTGGTTTTTTACAGATATTGATGAATGTCAGAACCCTGGTATATGTAGTCAGATCTGTATCAACCTGAAAGGGGGCTACAAATGTGAATGTAGCCGTGGCTATCAGATGGATCTTGCTTCTGGGGTGTGCAAGGCAGTTGGTGAGTGTTGACATGACTTTTACATCCCCACTTTAAAATGAGTCAGCAAGTGATGCACTGTTTATACTACTGTGGTTTTTACACTAGCTATTATGGTGTTACTGATCACTACTAACACTTCAAGTGATGCCATGATACAGTACTTAAAGCTGCCTGACATAAACTGCTTGTGTCTGCTCCCTGGGCAGGAGGATCCTCCCCATCAAGTTGTGGAGGGAGAAAAGGATGAGGTATGGTACAGCCAAGACCTCTGTCAGCATCTGCTACCAAATGTGGGGTGGCAAATACTAAATACGATGACTCTTAAAACTTTTTATAAAAGAAAAGTATGTGACTGAATATCTAGAAGTACAGATAACAAACTCTTTTCACAGGGAAAGAACCAAGTCTAATTTTCACCAACCGCCGGGACATAAGGAAGATTGGCCTTGAGAGAAAAGAATACATTCAGCTTGTAGAGCAGCTAAGAAACTCTATAGCTCTAGATGCTGATATTGCTGAGCAAAAGCTTTACTGGGCAGACTTCAGCCAAAAAGCGATCTTCAGGTAAATGGGCTTAGCTTCTGAACCTAGTGTACTTCCCTAAACCATCCCATGGTTTTACACAAGCTATTTCTTGAGTCTTTGGTAATGAAAACCAGATTCCTGGTGTCCTAAAGACAAAGTACAGTTGATACAAGCTCCCACAGCTACTAATGTGTATGCCTGTTGCACTTCCTAGTAACTGCAGTACCTTTGTACCAAAGGCACTCCTTGGAAAGTCCCACATGCATCTTCTGCCTGAAATCTTGTGCAGTATTTGCTGAGGTTTGCCAAGGGATAGTATCTGCAGTGGAAGTGGTTGAAAGCAAGTAATTCTTGTCTTCCAGTGCCTCTATTGATACCCGTGATAAAGTTGGAACACACATCAGAATCCTGGATAACATACACAGCCCTGCAGGAATTGCTGTCGACTGGGTTTATAAGAACATCTACTGGTCGGACTCAACTGCAAAGACCATTTCAGTCGCTAGCCTAGATGGCACAAAAAGAAAGGTTTTGTTTCTCTCTGAGCTGAGAGAGCCAGCTTCTGTTGCTGTAGATCCTATCTCTGGGTGAGTATTTGTCCAGGTTCTTTTAAAATAGCGGACCTACCAACTACATGTTCTGATAACTGACTTAGGTAGCCTTTGTTAGTTATTGGTCATAATAAAGAGTGATACTACACAGTACTATAGTGCATCATACAACATAAATTCTGCTTCACAGCTTTATGTACTGGTCAGACTGGGGTGAGCCAGCAAAAATTGAAAAAGCAGGAATGAATGGATTTGACAGACAGCAGCTTGTGACAACAGAAATCCAGTGGCCTAATGGAATTGCTCTAGGTATGTTGAACTTGTCTCTGCCAGAGGTATTCTGGAGCTTTAGCAATTTTTTTGCTACAAAAGCCAAGGTCATTCCTCAGAGAACTATTTTCAGCTTCTGAGAAAGGGAAACTTTTGTATGCCTGAAGACAGGCATCAGCACTTCTCAGGTACTGAAATAACAACTTTCCCTGAACTGCTCTATATTATAGTTGAGGCACAGGCCGCATAGGCATCACTGTAGCAGCCCTCTGTATCTTGGAATGGTAAGAAACTAGGGCAACAATGCCACCATTCTCAAACCTGTGCGTGTTTTAATTCTTGCAGCAAGCTTTGGAGGTTTCCTCCATGTGGACACTAAATATATTTGGTGTTTTCCCCCCTCCTAGATCTTGTAAAAAGCCGCCTGTACTGGCTTGATTCTAAACTACACATGCTGTCAAGTGTGGACTTGAATGGCCAGGATCGTAGAATTGTGCTGAAGTCACATATGTTCCTTCCTCATCCTCTTGCTCTAACCATTTTTGAGGTAAGAATGACTTCCTATAGTCATTGTCAAAGATCCTCTTCTTGCTGGTATGGGGCTGATAGCATCATGGAGGTAATGGGATGCAATGACACTGTCTTCTAGGACCGTGTGTACTGGATTGATGGAGAGAATGAGGCAGTCTATGGGGCCAACAAATTTACTGGAACCGATTTGGTTACCCTAGTGAACAACCTCAATGATGCACAGGACATCATTGTGTATCATGAACTTGTTCAGCCTTCAGGTAATTTCAATACATTTATAGTTAAGTCAGTGCATACTTGTAAGAAGCCTGCCCTGCATGGACAGTGGCAAATGGTATCCCTTCACTGTACAGCTTTCCATTCCTGCTCCTTGGAGCTTCTAACATAGGCAACCCCATGGGGGTTGAGAGGTCTGGTTGTAATTGCTCTTTCTTGGGCAGAGCAGATATAAATCTATAACCAGCTGAGTAATTCCACTGAGACAATTACTGAGCAAATACTTCTGCTGCACACCTGGAGCATGGAGGCTCACTCTTGTTCACTCCTTAATTGCTGTACCAACAGGTAGGAACTGGTGTGAAGAGCACATGGCAAATGGAGGCTGTAGCTACCTGTGCCTGCCTGCTCCTCAGATAAATGAACATTCTCCAAAGTACACCTGTGCATGTCCTGCTGGGTACTTCTTGCAGGAGGATGGTCTGAGATGTACAGGTACTGTAACACAACTGTGATCATTCCCAGGATGAATGGGGAAGGAGTAGGAGAGTATTGAACCTGTTAAGGGGAAGGAAATACTGTGCTATAGGCTGACAGCTTTGCTAAAATTAATCTGATGTAATTAATCCTGGAGGGGAGAGCCTTATGCATTAATATGGCCCTTAGAGTCTGCAGGTGCTGTTCAAAGTCCATGCTTTGCTTCTGCGTGATCATCATCATTTGCAACAAGATCTTGTACCTCCATGGCTTTCCGCAGACAGCAACCCCAAGGACAAAACATACTCAGCCTCTTATGAAACAGGGGTATAAACTAACATGGCTGTACATATAAATACACAGTTCAAAAGGTGATTGGCTAATGTTGCTGTCCAAGGAAGTTTGTACCTCTCTTTCAGTCCAGATGTGCATGCTGCTGTACTACTGTTGTCAGCACTGACTGTGCAGCAGGCTTGCTTTGTCCTGTGGTGGAACTAGAAACTCCAAGGTGCCACTGACTGTATTGCATATTGATTCTGACTGCCACAGAGTGCTAAATGCAAGGATGCTGGCCTCCCTTGGCTGCTCTAAAAGGTTGCGATGGGTATCAAAGGCTGTACCTAACCAGTAAACTTGTAAAACTAAAGTCTTACTCAGAAAACCTTACGTGAGGCGTGGGATGGCTTATGACTGTTGTGACTTCAAATGCCTGTAATTCATTCCTGATTAACTGTCTGGCCTTGTTCTTGGAACTACTTTTCATCAAGATCTCTCTGCTGAGGGTGTGCTAGTGAAATAGTTAATGTCAGTGTTCCCAGTGAAGCTAACAACCTGCATGATCATTTTTGCCATCTGCTGAACCTTCACTACCATGGCTCTCATAGCAAAGCCATTGCAGAACTTCAGGATTAACTGATCTATAATTAGTTCTTGATCTATAATTAGTTTCAGGTACTGGAACAACTGTGGCTTACACTGAGGCTAAAGATACCAGCACAACAGAAAAATCTCCAACTGTTGGACTAGTTCCTGGAGGTACTGGTCCCAATAACTCACACTGCTAAACATTAGAGAAATTAAATGCAAACCGACCAACTAGCCTACTTGGAAGTTTTTTCCTTTGCATGCAAGTAGAGAACACAGGCCAGATCACTTGTGTAGTGTAGCAGCTGGAGCATGTGTTAAACGGATTTAGTTCACATAGGACAGTGTGGAATCTGTAGGTTCCATGAAATCCCAGGAGAGCTCAGAGAAGGCAAGCAATAAAGGAGGCTTCCAACTAATACAAGATGAAGCATGTTAGGCTGTTCTAGCAGTGTGCTACTGAGAAGCTAATCAAATAGGAGCTTCTGGGTTTGGGAAATGCTTGCATATGACAATCTGCCAGCCCGTCAGTACGCAAGCTCACTGCGTCAAATTCTCGTGCAGGATTCAACACTAGTGGTGCAACCTCTGAAGTAACTGCAGCTGGAAGAACATCAGCAGCTTGGATCATTCTTCCTGCTGGTGAGTAGAGCATTTACTAGCCTTTTGGACCCCATGTGGTGGGACAAGCCACACTCAGGAGCTTGACCTGACTGTACTCCATGTTTACAATCTCTTTATCTCCCTGCAGTATTGCTGATGATGGCTGCAGCAGCTGGTTACTTCATGTGGCGTAACTGGCAGCACAAGAACATGAAAAGCATGAATTTTGATAATCCAGTTTACCTAAAAACCACAGAAGAGGACCTCACAATTGATATTGGAAGACATGGCGGTTCAGTAGGACACACCTACCCTGCAGTAAGTAAGCCTATTAACCTATTATGTCTGAGATTCCAGGTTAATAATTGGAGTAGAAAGACTGCCAAATGATACCTGAATTGAATTTAGGAGAGGTCTCTGCTTTTGAAAGCTGCTGGCTGCAGGCACTACTGGGCTGAATCAATTGACAACTTAACCCTATAATTAAGTTAAAGTTGTGGTAGGTAACTAGTGTCTGTACCTGGGATGGAGTAATCTGTGTTGAATGTGGTCACTAGCCTGCAGAATTAGCAATTATGTGTGTTGCTTTGTCTTTCATTAGTGCAACTGTAGCTAACTTGTACTTACTTTTTTACAGATATCTGTTGTCAGCACAGATGATGATATGGCCTGAGCACTGGATCAGCAATCATTTTGAGTTTACTTGTGTCTTACACTCTTTGGGGATAGTAACCAGGTTTGTGGCTGAAGGACTTCCTCCATTCTTGGAAGAAAGAAGATACTTTCTGTATTTATGGAACACTTGTGTAAATAGTTATTTTCTACAGCTTAACAACTCTGTAAATACCTGTCCACAACAATTCAGCTGTTAGTGGTTACAGTTTTATCAGTAACCCTTGGGTTGGTTAGTCAGTAACATCACTGACCAAATATAAAGCACTTTCCATAGAAAGCCATATTCCAGCCACAACTTGTAACACCTGTACATATGTCTATAGGCCACTTGTAAATAATTATTGGAAAATCACTATCAAGCACTTTGAAATACTTCAGATGTAAATTATTGTACACTCTCTTTTTCAATGATTGGGGCAATGGCAATAGGAAAAAACGGGTTATTATGATTGCCAAAAATTTGTAAACATAAGTAATTTTGTATGTATGATTGCTTCAATCTTGTCTGTTACCTCTTAGAGGTCTACAAGAATGAATGATCTTTAAGAAACCACTGTAAAACTCAAATGCAGCCAAGGGGATAAAAATAAAATGAGTCAAGCAGTTAAAAGTATTGTTCTTGATTATTATGTTAGCACTGAAGTAAAATGATATATCTCCTAAGTTGAAAGCTTTAGTAGGCTGCACTACCACTGCTAGCCAGATCATGAAGTATTTCTTCAATTATTTCAGCAGGATTTTAGGCAGCTAAGACACTTGCCAGGTGACATGTTTGTTCTTGAGACTAATAGTCTGCACAGAGAACGGACAGAGTGGGTCTCCTATCAGAGAAGCCCAGCTGATCTCCTAAGTTAGGACTGACACAGGCTAAAATTACACAACTACTGCTGCTGTATTTTGAGAGGCAGCACTGGCAGACATGCAAGATGGAGACAGGTCAGAGTGTGGTCTGTCAGATGGGTGTGAGGTCCTTGCAGTGTCAGGCTATTGGAGACAGGTCAGAGTGTGCTCTGCCAGATGGGTGTGAGGTCCTTGCAGTGTCAGGCTATTGGCAGTTACTCCCTATAACTTTTGTAGTATGAGGTGCTACTTGACTGCTGCTATCCTTCTCCCTTCAAGATAAGAAAAAAATTGCTTATGGTGGGAGGGATGCAATTTCAAGGCTAAGACATCATTTGGAAGAAGCAATAATCTCTTGGTTATGCTTTAGTGATGGCATGTTAAATCATTCTCAATCAATCCTGTCTCTAAAATAGTAACAATGAAAATCATCAAGTCAGAACTTGGATCAGTTTCTAGGCTTGCTTCTAATGCCTGTTCTCATTGCAGTTGCAGCTGGGGTCTGTTCTCTTAATGGTCTTTTTGTATTGTGGACTCCTTTGTTAACAGATGAGGACAGCTGCCAACTTGTACAGATTTAAAATAAGTTGTTTCTAGCAAGTTCACAACTCTTAGGGGATTTGAAGCTTCTAACCAGCTATCTCTGGCAACTCTTGACTGCAGGCATTTAAGATATCTGGAACTCATGTAGACTAAATTGTCTTGCAAAGGTTTGGATGTAAGGGGGCCTCTAAAGTTTCTGGCTAGCAATATTGTATCTATTTTGCCAAGTACCTTTTGGGATAAAGTGCCTTTCATAGCTGCGTAATATGTGAGGTTCATTAGTTATGGGGTAGAATTCAACTTTTTCAGTTAAACTCCTAACTCTGGATACTCTGAAGTATTTGTGTTCAGGTGTGACAAAACAAAACGTAATTCTCAGATGGTTAATTATAAATTCACATAGCAGCTAATTACAGGGAAAATGCTCTGCCTTCCTAGTCTTTGTGCAGAACAGCTCTATTTTTTTGATGAACTTTATTGCTCTTACCAGTATCATACCAAATAGTATAAGGAGAGACCAGTAAGACAGATAAAGACATTTCTTCCTGAGGTTAATATTTATTTGAAGTAGCAACTTAAACCTATTTTTGGGAACCTGAGGTAATTTTTACAGACACTGTGGACTCTAGAAATTTGTTTTCTGACTTTACTCCAATGTGCTGAACAAAGAATAGTGCCTTGACAAACAAAATTTATTCCTATAATCTAGAGGGGACTTAACACTTTACCAGATAATACTTACATGGCTTCATATAGCAGGAGGGAGGAGTGGGGAATATAAGGCAGTAGCAGAGATGATACAAGATGGCCTGTACTTATTTGCAAATGTTGCTTGGTTTTTAGTCTCACTAGGTTTATTCTTTCCTGCCCCTCTTCATTTTTGTGTTATAAAATCATTGTTTACTTCCACAGCAGGCTTGGAGAGCGGTCAGAGATTCCATCTGTAAAAACAGATCCAACTTGCATTGACAAATACCTTCCTCTCTTTTTTAACAGTTTTTCCCCCCTGCCATCTGCAAGTGTTTGACTCTGTTTTACTCCTCGTCATATGACTCCTTTGGCACCTAGAGAAGGTGGTATAGGCAGACTGAGCACTCCTACAGCAGCACCCTGTGGCTGTGCTGGTGTCCACTGAAGGAATTCTCAGTCATCATCCCAGTCTCAGCTCCTCTGCTGTAGTCTTGTGGTATCCCAGAGCAATGGGACATTAATAACCTCTGTGGTCAGATTTCACATACGTTGACTTTGTAGTCCTCCTCAAGAATTTTCTGCTTAAAAAAATATGACTGTAGTTAGTTATTGAGGTAGTATCAAGGTAATGGTATAGTTTTTGCTTCCCAGAAAAATTACTAAGCCCTCTGGTTCTAAATACTGCCCATTTCTGTTCAGTGTCTGCTGGCCAGTGTGAGTGCAAAGCTAAATTTGAATCTGGCTTTTGCTTTCCCTTGTAAACATGCAAATTTCTCTCCCTCTGCTCCCACATTATTTTCTGTCTCCTGTTTGATCTGCCTTTGTTTTTATAGTACTGTAAATATTTTACATTATTGTTCAGAGGAAAATTAACATAAAGGGAGTTGATGCTGTGCATGTGATTTTCTTCCCCTCTGCACCTTGTTCCTCTACAGCTAGCTACAATATGCATTTTCAAACCCAACTTGTATGCCTACATTTTTAATGGACATACCTTTTTTTCCCAATCAGATCTTTCCTGAAACAGCAAAGATGCATTTATCTATTTTTATGTAAGTGCTGAATCTTGCTAGATAAGAGAAGTACAGAAACAAAGACTTAGGCTGGAAGAAATAGTGTGAGAGTCCTCAGATAAAGGAAAAAAGCATACAGCTGCAGAAGCTCTCTTCCCTTCACAACCTGGATACAAGTGGAGGTCTGCCAGTACTTTCTGTAGGCATGGCACAGCATGTCTGTGAAGAAGTATGCTCATGTTCCTTCTCTGAGCTGCCTCACAGCAGTGATTGGTATTGTCACTTACTGGAAGAAGGGTCTGTCTGCTCTGTTGAAACCAACTTAATACATTCCCTGCTTGCTGGTTTTTGCTTTTTCTCTCCTGAAAGAGCTTTGAAATTTGCCCATATCAATGAAAAATTCTGTGGAGCAGGGGAGGGACAGACAGGCTGTGCAATCAGTTAGGCTGCTGAATATCCAGGCTGTTAAACATCTGAAATAAAGACTGCCTGTGGAAAGAATGGTTGTCTTAATTCTCCTTGCACAACCCTGGTTGGGACACTTCCACACTGCTGTCAAGCAGTGGAAAATGCTTCATATTATACATGAAACTTCCTCCCCACCCCAAAAACCTAAACAGGTAACTGAAGGCTAACTTCACTAACATATTCTTTGCTATGTAATAAATTGCTTGAAGATAGGATACACTAAGCATTAAATCAAAACAAATGATTGGGAAAAACACCTTTCATAGAAATGGATTATTGCTGTGACAATGTCCTCTGTAGAAAAACTAGACAGTTTTAAGGTAATTTTTCCCTCCTTCCTAGAGATCCTTTCCTAGAGTCAAACTTCAAAATACATGGAAATGTTTTATCATACTGTCAGTGCATAGACTTGAAGCTGATAGTTGGATAGCAATGTAAAAAGATTAACTTAACATTTGGAACACTTGTTTCTTTCCAGTGAAAGTAATTTTGAAAGGCTGATCATTGAATACAGTCAACACCACAACCATCTAGAAACAGTGCTGCATGTTCTAGTGTCCCCTTGTGGATGTGTGCAACTGAGAAGTGTGGTTCCATTTAGACAGCTTATTCCTTTTTTTGGGCACTTAAATATGAGAGCTCATATGTGCATTTAAATGAAGACTTTCTTGAACGTTAGATTATAATTCCACAGTGTGTTGTGGCTGCTACTGTTTAAGTAACAAATACTGTGAGTTTCTAACCTTTTGGCTGGTGCCTCTAGTGGTAAAAAAAATTCATCCCATTAACTTTCTACAAATAATGATCCTTAATGAAGCCTCAGTACAAAATTCAAGTTACATGTGCTATATTCATACAGGAGCAACTTGGTCATTCTGGTTTTACTAGAAGAAACACTGATTATTCTTTAATTAGACAGCATTCAACCCACTGCCTCTCTCCCCCAACTTTTTTTTGGTGGAGGAATAAGTGAAAGTCATTTAGGGGCAGAGGGTGGATGGTGTCTGTAGAATGTATGTGTAAGTTGTTGGTTGTGATCCACACACATTATCAAATTCCTGGTGCCAGGTAAAACCTGGTGATTTTTTAATTGTAGTATACCTATATCTTGTCTCAGAAACAGAGTTTGAAAAATTGCTTGGATGGAAGTGGGTAGCTGGCAGATTGTAGCATATAAAGAGCTATTTCTTCATAGCCCTTTGTCTTTCTGGCAGCCTCCACTGCTAGTTTAATTTATGTAAGTGAATGCAGAGAAAGAGAAGTTGTAAAACTGCTTGCTTACAGAGAGCATAATTCAAATGGTGTCATGAGAACTGCATTTCAGTATTTGATATAGTGCATCCATCTGAGAGAAAAACCACTCAAAAAAGCCATTTTTCACCATCTTAGGTTTCAGATGCAAATACCCCCTGACTGCTGAGGACTAACGTTTTGTTAGCTGTCTTTGTAATTTGAATGTCACAGGCAAGCAGTGGATGGTCCCAGTTACGTGATGTCATCTAAGGGTCCCTTGCTGACCATCAAGAATCTCTATCAGAAGGCTGTTTAGTGCTCCCTGTATAAGCATGACAGACATGACTTTCACTAGGAACTACCCCAACACTTTCTATTAGTGTTCAGCAGTTAAAAGGATCCACTCCAGAATGGGCCTCTGCAAGTGGCTGTGACGTATAGCTTTAATAATTAGACCTGACATTCATTTTGTTCTTCTCATCTGACACTTCAGTAGCAGTTAGTTAATTTAACACTAAGTGGCAGTTTTTTTACATGGTACTGTAGGGGCAACTGAGAAAATGAAACTGCCTTTAAATTACCTCAGAATAGAATGAAGAAGGAAGTCAAGCAGCCAGCCTGGTCATTAGGAGCCTAACAATCATGTTAATGAATCAGTGAAGAATTGAAATAATCACAACTTGTGTAAATCAATTATCCCCAGAGCCTCTTGTCCTGTAGGGGAGAAGTGAAGCTTAACACTGCCTCAAGAGACAGGGCTGAGCCAGGGGTCTGCTGTGAGGAGCTCAATCCTCATCAGAGAATATTCCGGTGCCTCTGGTGTGCTTAGATATGTGGCAGCTTCTCCTTTGCCTGCACTTCCTCTTTTAGTTGTTTTTAAGAAGACTCTTGATGCTGTAAAATAAGGTCTTTGGTGTTAGCAACAGTTCACAGGAAGGAATCTGGCCCAAATGCATAACAATCAGAAGCAATTGCATGGCTAAATCCAAGAACAGAAGCAAGATATGCAGAACCCCCACTGCTCACATTGCAAAAGGTAGGGCAACCGAAATAGCAGACAAAGTCTGGGAGGCCTGCAGCAACATCCCCAGGTGCTCCTTGAAGGAGGAATCCCTGCCAGCAAGTCTGGGTCTTATGGAAAGGCTCCAGTCCTCTTCTGAGAGCAGCCTGCAATGCCTCATCCATCTGTTGAAACAAAGGATCAGGAACTGTGTTATTTAAGATTTTTAGAAATTAATATTAAAAGTGGAGCAATGCATTGAAGACAAGAACATAAAATCAGTTTAAGTAAAAGGTGAAGCTGCCATATGAATTCTTCTTGCAGGGAATTGTTCTGAGTACAAGCTGTTAATTTATGAGCTGCATTAAATACCATTCTCAAGTTTGACCATAAATGAAAGTCCAGAAGACCAGCTAGGTACAGATCAGCTCTTAAAATTATGATAATTAAAAGGGCCATTACCAGGCAGTAGCAGACTATATACATTACCAATGATTTAATTTTGTTTCTTTGTATTTGTTGCAAATAGCAAGGAAATCAAATCAATGTCTTTTCATCTTGGCAAATTTGTAGCTTGATTTGCTAGGGACTTACTGTTTGCTTTTAGAAGCAGTACACATAGAAGTGTACTGACAAAGAGCCAGTTTACTGGAGAGAGGAGACAAAACAGAGAAATCCTCAGCCTGGCAGAGAAGCAAATGCCTTGCTCAGCAATCTATCTTAAGAACACAAGCTGACACAGTTAGCTACGAAGGGGAATTGTCACAGGATTCCTTGGCACTCTGGAGTTTCTGTGCACCAGTCCATCATGTTTGATTGTTTAAGCTTCATGGACCTTAGAAGTATGACTGGACAATATAGTCCTGGGCTTTGTAAGGAGTCACAGCTGCCTTCAGATTAGGTATGTATGAAAGGCTATTAAATAGCTCATGTGCTAAGTGGAAAGTATGTTGCGCTCACATTCTGCTATTTGTTTCCTGTTTCATCTAAGGCAAATCTCTTCCATGCCTCAGCTTTCCCACTTGTACCAAGTCATGAGGCTGCTGCAAACATAAACCAGAGCTTGTAAAGCTCTAGTGGAATGATGGGTGCATGTGCACAGCGGTACTCATATGCAGAAGCACACTTGTATTAGCAGATTTCATTTAAAGATGCCCAATGCCATGATTTAATCAAATTTTAGCAAAGAGCTGAGGTGAGTTGTTCTGGTGTTCTGCCTCTGTGTTTTTCTGGTAGGCAGTGTAGGTGATTGTCCTGGTTTTGGCCAAGGACAGGATTAATCTTTGGCAATAGCCAAGAGGGGGAGTGGCCAGACCCTAATGTTATACCATATCACCTCAGATCACTGCCAGGGGCAGGCTAAGGGACCCTTTCTTCCAAGAAGAGTGAGATTTCTGGATGGGAGAAAGTATGGTGGGGAAGAGCTGTTTGGGATTCCTTGTGGGCTTTCCATGTAAATGATTTCTATATCTTACACATTTTGTTATTAATATTGTTGTTACTGTTCATTTTCTTATCTCATTGCTGTTTCCAGTAAATTGTTCTTACCTCAACCTGATTTTAACCTTTTGTGCCTCTGATTTTCCTCTCCACCCTGCTGGAGTGGGAAGCACGAGGGGAAGCAGGGGAGTGAATGGCAATTTGGTTTGGGAGACTCGGTGGGGGCACTGAACTGGGGAATACCATTCCTAAAACACAGATATGTGCCATAAGGATGTTCACTTCTCTGTTAGCTGTAAGGTTTTGCATTAAACATGCTGTTCTAAAGGAGAGAGAAGACAGAAATTACATATATATGAAGTTTAATCCAACCCCATAAATTGTGTATATGTTCATTCTGCTAGACTTAATGCATTAGTAAGATGCGTGTTTAAAAGAAATAGAAGGAGTAAGCACAGAATATTATGTCATTAACTGGATTTCAAATAGCCATGGAAAAATCCTTGGAGGTAATTTTGTACAGCCTGCTGCTCAGAGCAGGGCTCCTTTCAAAGCTAAGTCAGGCTGCTTGGCTGGGCAAGTTTTGAGTTTGCAACTCAGATCAGACTTTATTACTGAGTTCTGATTAACATATCTTTATGATGCTAGTTTCTTTTAGCAATGAGTTGACAAGGCTTTCTGGTACAAGGGCACAAAACAAGGCATTGTTCTTTGAAAGGAGAAATGGACTCAAATGCAGATGTCAGCCATCAGAGTGAGTGAGAATGAGTTCTTTGGCACAACTAGCATAATGCTTTCAATGAAAATAAATATATTTCAGGACCTGACTCCTGAAGTGAGCTTTATGTGTTGACATGCTTAAGACTGAATTTTTTTGTTAACTCACAGCCTCAGTCAGTAGCTCCAAGACTCTTATTGTGCATATAGTCAGGTTACCTGGGAAGTTCAACAATAATCTGGATTTGCTTTATGTTGTTTGGAAGTCTCATACACATGCCTACTGTACTGGTCATGCATCAACAGCATAAATACATTTTCAAAACTTCAAGCTAATAGCGTGAGAAAAGGCCTTAAGGATGTAGTGTTGCCAACCTTCAAATGTTTCTATTCAGTTTTATAGAACTATGCCACTAAGAATATTTTTTAAATCAAGATTTCTCTTAAACTTAACAAAATTATGATACATTGCTGTGATTGTGATATTTACATTGCGATAGTGCTAAACCATCTATGTCCCAAAGAACTGGAGAATTTATCATAAGTGTAAGTTAAAGGAGAGAAAAAGGAAATCGTCTTGGGCTGATTAGTTTATTCATCCCAAAGACAAAAAGTAAAAATCAACACAGGTTGTATCACTATATCCTTTTGTCTTTGGGACAGAGGACTGGCATAGAAGCTGAATATACTGTACCAATCTGCCCATCCTTTGCTGTTTTAAAGGAGGACAGTTGAATAAAATGTGGTGTTAGAAAACTGCCTGGTGGCATTAAAAAAAAAAAATCAGTCATTTGTTAGTTCTTTGATAAAGCTGTAGTACTGAACATGTAAATTGTTTCCTGACCTTGCCTGTTTTGGTTCCAATTCTGCACTGCCTTCTCCCTGGAAGCAGGCATTTTTCCACTGTAACTGGTCTTTTTTAAAACAGTCATGAAGAAATGTTTCATTTCTGTGTTAATATTGGCACATGATGCTTTCATTTTTAGTTTCTACAGTGCTGATCTTCCTTCTCAACAGACTCCTGAAGTCATTAGCAAACATGAGCAGTCCAGGATAATCAGTTACATGGGAAGCAAGACATCAGAGTCAGTAATGTAGGAAGAGACATCTTTCTGCTGGAAGCTATGTCACCCCTGTATTGTTGTTGACATCAAAGCAATCAAAGGGGTTTTTTTTTCTCTGCTTTGTGCTTGAAGTGCTGAGCATTCAAGTTTGCATGCTGAAGAAATAAATTTCACTGGTAAGTTGGCAGACCACTCCTCACCTGGCTTCTATCCCCTTGCCCGTCTGCAGTAACACAAAAGGAGCAGAGATGTGCCTGCAGGAGAGCTGAACAAATTTGGAGTGTGGTGTGGCAGGAGATCCACACTTAACTGGAGCACTGCTGCAGCCTGGCAGGCTCTTTGCTGAGTGGTCCCCTGTGGGACTGATCCTGTTGGTTCTGGGGGATTGGGACAGCCCTGAAGAAGCCAAGGAGCACAAAGGTTGTATGGTTGCTCAGTTCCTTCCCTTGCAGCTGGGCCCTCTGCCAAACACAGGCAAGCCCTGAGGATGTGTGCTGTCTCTCCCCCTCCTCCCTGCAGCAGCTGTGCACTCCAGCACCCAAATAAGTCTTAATCACTCCGTGGTGGCTCTTTTGTTCAACTGTTTTTAAACTTGCAGACCCATTTATGCAGTCAAGTTAACACAAGATTCGGGGCTTGAATCTGCATTGTTGTCTGCTTTGTGCAGTAATTTAATGGGCATGCCAAATGGTAGCTGAACAGCACTAAACCCTTGACCAGCTTTTTTTTTATCTTTTGTGTACAGACAATCAATTATACAAGAGGCAAAATAGAATAGCTTGTTTGATGTAAAACAAGCTGCAAATTTTGTTGTATTGTCATTTGCATCCTTACTACAATTAATTTAAATTCACTTCATGCAACTAAAAAAGGAGAGGCCCATACTGAGATACATTCATGACCTGTAACCAGGCATGACAATTGACATTAGGTGTAGCATCGTGCACACTTAAGATGGAACAACTTTTTTTCCTGAATGTTTATGGAAGTTTGCCCTGTTTTCAACAAAATCAAAACAAAATTATTAGCTCTAGATAAATGGGGTAAAAGAATGGCACGGATTACAAAAACAAGTACCATGTATTAGGAGGAGTTTTTTATTGGTTACTGCTTCAGTGTTAGATATAATTTCCTTTTTAACAGTAAAAGAATATAATTTTCTGTGTCTGAGATATGATCGTGTGGAGTCTGGAGCCCCGTGCTTCCTCAAACATCCACACAAAGCTGGAACCCTGGGACTGGAACCTGGTTTCCTCAAAGCAGCAGCTTCACAGCCAGTGCAATAGCCTGAAAGTAACAGTCAACTAAGTTCAGCAGGACACATTTTACAGAAGAAAAATCTCCAGGGTCAGAATAGCCTAAATGGTAGTGGTAATGAAGATATTACTGAGATTAATTGGTTACATTTACAGCAAAATTTTTCTGTCTCAATTATCAGGTATCTTGTTGGCTGCTCTGTGCAGGAAACAGTAGTCTTTGTGCAAGGGGAAATTGTCTGTGATGCTGTAAAAGTCTGGAGTGTATATTTATTGCATAACAATTTAATCTTCTTGAGTTGATAGAGTTTGCCACAATTATACCAGCTTAAGAAACCAATGAAGCTTTAAGGACACACCCTGAGTTTAGAATATCCCCTCTCTTCTAGGATAATTTTGATCTGACATTAAGAAATGAGAGTTTCCTTCAGTTTTTTGGGTTGAGAAATCTATTTTTACCACATGGTGTTAAATGCCAGAAGGAATTCTCTTATTTGAAATTATGCAAAGAAAACATATATGAGATATTTCAATAGCGACATTCTAAAATTCAAACTGCCTTGGCTGATAAAGGACATCTTCATAGGTTTAAATATTTAAATGGATAGAATTATCTGTGTTACTTTAAAAAAGAAAAAAAAAACAAAAAAAACCATTGGAAGCAAAATTTTATCTTCTGATGTACTCAGACACATGTGTAAATCCAGCACTGTTGTGAGACATGAACTGATTTGGGTGATGTGTCTATTTAACAAGCAGAAAGAACCATGTTATTCCAGGGCTTCCGATAAAAACCCTACACTCGAATATGAACACCCATGAAACACAGCAAATGGTTGTTTTAAGAAAAGAATATTATTTAATTTTTAGTATGTAACAGAGTAATGTGTTTTAATGGACGACAATTAATAAATATAACAATGTCAGCCACGAACAGGAGCAAGAACATTTGCACAGAGAAACAGCCTTTTCTAATATAGCTGTTTATAGCCTTTATTTTTTGTCCTGTACTCCCACCAGAGGGTAAAACTGTGACATCATGGATACTTTCCTCATGACACGTTATTGTGTCCACCACGGAGGGCAACATGATAAATTTTCATCAGGCAGTCTGTCACCCAGCTGGCAGACAGTGAAATACAATACTGTCAGAGGGCAAGCCAACAAAGAAAAGACGACAGAGACACAATGTTTTTCTGTCCCATGACCACCATTTTAGTTATGCTAATCCAACGAATTAAATGCAAGAAAATCTACTTAAAAGGCAATGTTACGCTCCAGCTGTCAAAAAGATGGAGAAACTGCAGCGTGATGCTGCTTCCAAAATGTACCCCTTCCACGTGCACATGCACACGTACACACACACAAACACACACAGAGAACGTGGTTATGTCATGCTCAAAAGCAATGCTGAATGTTCCATTTAAAGGGAGACAAGCAGACAAGTGAGTGGATTTGTGTTGTTAGAACAGCTGGAAATGGGCTTTTCTGTCTGGCCCTTTTCGATTTGTTCTCATATATTGCATTAATATTCTGTTTTCTGCTGTAAGAAAGAGGGAAAAGGAAAGCACCAGATAATAAATTCCTAGTTTAGCATTTCCATTGTCTTTCATGTTAATGGGTTTTCCCAGGCTCAGGGCTGTACCTTACACTGTGGGGCAGTCTGATATAATTCCTCTGAACAACTGGCTGTTACCCTTGAGTATTAATCTGTAGGCTTAATTCTGCATCAGATGATAGATCCTTGTTAGATCATTTTCTACTCCTTTTTTCACCACAGACCATGTATACAAACATATTTTCTTTCCTGTGATTTAAATAAACATTTGTTTCTGTGGCTTGGGATTCACCAAGAGTTACTTTTAATAAGGAGACAATCTTATTTTGGTTTCTACTATTTTAATTTTAGATTATGTTTTAAAGATAATAAGTAATTGTTTTATTGAATTAAAATAGGACCATTGTTCCTATATTTGTAGATTCTTTCCCAAGAGCTTCTTCTGTACCAGCTCAATTCTCTTGTGATTATATGTCTTTCTTAGACAAGCTGAAAGGGGGTCATGTTACTAAACTGAGATTTTACTTTTTTAACAAAAGGGATTTGGGTCCTGTAACTGATAACTGAGGCCAAACACTGTACTATGAAGCTGAATAAAAACCAGGCTCTCCAGGCAGTTTCCTGCTCAAGGAATTCAAAGATGGCAAATTGGACCTTGAAGCAGAAAATCTATGAGCTGTTTTACTACTGCAAATCTGAATTTCTCAGGAAGACTATAGGTGTACTTTCCTCCTCAGAGGGTAGGGTGGGTATCCCCTGACAGGTGGGAAAGTGTGTGAGGGGTTTCCACATATGAAACTAGCTATCCACCCAATTACAGACAGAAAAAACCAAATAGACAGGAAAAATCCAATAAACTATCACGAGAGAAAGATTAGAGAGAACATATAGATCTTTGGCTCATCACAGTATGACTACACACAACCTTGTTTTGGGGCTTCAGTGTCCCTCAGCCATTCAGCAGCAGCCTGGGAAAGGTCTGAAAAAGGATTGCAAATATTATTGACCTCATGAGCCATAAATCTTCCAGCATTATTATATCTTAATTACCAAGACACCTGGTGAAAAATTGCAGTTCCAGAACACAGTCCAAGCATGCCATTAAAGACACAAGCATGATGGCAGCATTGACTGCATTAGCATCACACTCTGCCACTTGGTACCCAAGAAGGTGTGAAACACAGGTCCCCACGGCTGACTGCATAGAAAGTGCAACTTCAAGTGATTTTTTAGGCTCCCCTAAACAAACCCTGGAATATCAAGTAGGTGCAATAAGGGCTTGAAGCTTGGCACACTTGGAGGAAGAGGCAGGAGAATGCTCCACCATGGGACCTCCCCATGGGGCTTTGGGCTCTCCACGCTGCTCCCACCTGCAGGCAGAGGTCCTGGGAATGGCACTTTGGCTTCTCACTTCTGCTTGGCAAAAAGCAGCAGTCCCCAGAGGTTACCTGAGAAAGCACAGTACACGTGGAAGATTTAAAACTTCTGCCATGGCTCTTTCAGTGAGACCCTGGGAATGTTACAGTTAGCAGAGGCACGTAATACACCTGCCTTTGGTGTCTTTCTATCTGGCAGGCAGCTGACTGGGGAAAACCACACACTTGTACACCCAGCATAGCTTTAAGTAGTTTGTGTCTTAATGAATTAAAATTCCTTGGGTTACTAAGAATGAAGAACCTCCAATTTTTTTGGCCTATTTCTACACCAAGTAAACCCAGACCTTTCAGAAACCTTTACTACCATCAATTATATCTACCATCTATTATATCCCCCAGCCTTTCAGCCATACTTTCTATATTCTCTCATTTCCAGTCTGACTGACAAAACAGTTGCTTTCAGGGAATGTAATCTTTAATTAATCAACTTACTAGCAGATGTTTTCTGCAGGCTATAATTTCTCATCTAAAAAGACAGTTTTCTACCAAGAAAATATAAGGCTGGTAAAAAAAAAAACCCAAACTGTAGCTGTAAAAAGTAGTCATTTCCTCTGCTGTAAACTTCATCTCATCACTCCAGCGATGTGATTTGGCAGCCAAATCTTCAGGGTCTCTGCTGTCAGTGCCCATTATTGGACTTCCTGGTGAATGCTGGAGTGTTGAAGCACCATCACAAATAAATTATACTGCTGACTTGTTTTTTCACAGTGATGGCTGAACCACAATAGTAGCAATAATAACAGTTTTTACTCCACAATTGACCGTAGTGAAAACTGGAGAAGAAAATAGGAGAAGAGGTTCCAAAGCTTATATAAAGTAATCTAAATTGTTCACCTCCTCTGCAAATTGTAGTTTTACAGCTATATACATATAGAACTGAAAAGTGTTGATGTATCCCTAACCAAAGTTTATAAATGTTAAGAAAGCACAGTGAGCCACTATTCCTTAGCTGAGTTTCATGTATCTGCTATCACAGTACAAAAGCTGATCATTAACAACTCTTCTGGTCTTGAAACTTTTGAACTTGAAAATTTTATGGGTGCATCACATGCAAGAACATCTAGGGTCCCAGAGAATGTTATGACCTTGAGTTTTAGTCTGAGGTCACAGCCTGTGGCTGTCAAAGAAAACAAAGAGATACAATATGGCATGTGTGCAGACCTTTTATTAAAGCTATTGGGCATTTTGCCTGCCACATATTCATATAGCTGAATTCAATATCTATCGTTCTTACAAAACTCAATTAATCCAGTTTATCTATATAGCTACCAGACTTTCTTGTGTAGCACTGCAAGTTTAGCCTTTTGTTTCCTTGTAAATATAATAATAAATAATATTTGGTAATCTGTGCCACATCTCCAGCACCTGTAGCCTCAGACAGGCAAGGCCCAGTGCCTTCACATACTGTTGTCTGTCTGCAAAGGGCAGTAGAACTGGGCAGCAGGAATGGAGGGTGAACTGCATGGTTCAAACTGTGGAAACAACAGCAAGCATCTGAGCCCCAGTGGCTGCATTAAATCCTAGGTCCTAATGTCATGAGTCACGATAGATCTGCTTTAGTGATGCAACCTAAAACAGAACTTGTGGGCTGTAAAGTCTGTCTGTTTGGGGTACTGTCTAGTCACTGGGCAGCCAGTGGACATTTGTGTTCCTACTAGCAGCTAACAGAGAACTGGAAACCACAGGATGCACATTTTCCTCTCATTCATTTCCCTGTCTTGCCAGTCCTGTTATGCTCTAATTAGAGTCAATAACGTGTCCAAACAGCTCCTGAAAGCGAGATCTCACATGAGAAATTCACATTTGACAAAGTTATGCAGCAGGCAAGCCAGCAGGGAGCTCTTGTCGCAGCCACCAGAGTCAGAGTACAACTTTTACTCCCACAGCAAGTGTAGAAAATCTCAGTCTGAGCTGAGGAATCACACTGGAATTCCTCTTAAAAAAATGAAGCTGTATCGCTTCAGAATTTTGTAGCAGGACACAATTGCTTTTCCTATCCAATTTAGCATTAATCATTACAATCCACCTCAATAAAAATGGTTGGTGTTTTGTCAAATCCTATCACTTTAATGTTGCAGTGTGGCCACTGTACATTTTTATTTGGGGCACATCTGAAGTCTGTAAATTTGAAAAGGCTCACTCCAGAGCCAGAAATCAGCAATTAGGCAGTTAGGACATGTTGAACACTGAGTGTGCAATTTATTGCACAATAACAGGGAAAATGAATATAAGATTATCGTCTTTATTTTAATGTTATTGACATTTCAGCATAACCCAAATCCTCTATAAAAATAGGGGCTGCATTGTACTAAATAATGAATAGAAACAGGAAAATGATCCTACCCTAAAGGATTTCCAGTCCATTGGGAACAGAATGTAATATAAAAAATAACATTCAGGCAAAATATACAACCATAACATTCTTGAAAAAAACGCTTTTTTCATTATCATAATGTCATAATAGTCATGTTTTCCATACTCAGGACTAGATCTGTTAACTGAACTGCCTATCACAATCCTTAGAGCCACAAAGTGAAACTTTCAGGCATCATTCCAAACACCAGAGCCCTGAGCAATATTAAAATACTTCCTCCCAAAACAGGAGGGGGAGGGGAGAGCTGGGCATCAATGTTAGGATTTCCCCAAGCTGCTTTCCCCCCAAAAAGAACATGACAATAGTGCTCTTGAAGTTTTGTAGACTTCTGGTAATTTTTAAAGAGTCCATAGGTTAGCATACTTTTGGTGAACATGCAACAGGCAAAATGGGAGCCAAAGCAACCACAGTATTGAAGGAAGCCTCAGAAACTAAAGTTGGAAGAGCGTTTTTCAGCACCAGGCCAAAAGAGTTCATAGCACAATCAAATAATGGATTTTCTGTATTTGTGTTGATGCAGCTGCGTTTTAATGAACAAAACTGGTAATGAGCTAACAACTGTGTCTCGCAATCATCTGTTGTTCAAGCAGGGAATCTACCTGCAGGTGCAGCAAGATCCTCTCTTTCCTTTTGTAATGGAACCTCTGGAGATTAGAACAGATTTACCCCTTGAGGACAGTCTACCTACTGGTGTTAGACTTAAGAACTTAAGATTTGCTGTTAAGCTTCCTGGGGATACACCAAGGTCACAGATGCTGCATGCCACGTAGTATTTTCTTAATGGATTATTTTTATTTCATTATTCCTTGTAAGTTTTCTGTCTTCCCTGCTACTTTCATCTGTAAAGTTCTTTTAGTCCCTCTGTCGAAAACCTTGGTTTTGTACATACCAACCAATTTGCTTTTTCATACTTCAAATAAAGAACTGCCTAGTAGGAACTCCACACATAGATATGTCTTACACCCTCCCCACCCCTTTGTCAGGATTCGCCTTTTCATCCACTCAAAAATCTCAGCCTTCAAAACTCTTCAAAAATTAGACAGCTTTTTTTGTTGTTGTTTCTCTTTNTGTTTTTTCTCTTTTTTTTTTTTTAAAAAAAAAAAAAGGAAAATAAATAGTTCTTTCCTCCTCACAGCCTGAACCTTTCTTTATTCCCTTAACTACCCAATAGTTGGGTCATAGGTATTCCTTGTAACCAATACCAAGGACATGGTGGAAGAGGCTCAGTTTGTTCATTTTTTCACTTACTAAGGGTGCCTACTATCCAGGTAGTATCCCTCTGTTATCACAGATGAGCAAAGCAGCAGGGACCAGTCCTTCTGGAGAGGTGAGATTGGGTGCAGAAGTACCAACAGCTCTGTTAGGAACTGGTTTCAGCAGAGTAGAAGAAAAACACAAATTTTTGGTTGGCCAATATGTACATTTGTATTCTTTCACAGATGTTTAAATGGTCTATACAAAGACTTCCAAATTCCATTAAGGCTTTCTCCTTCAGGATAGTGCTACTGATCTTTAAAAGCAAGAGCCCCACTAAAGGATAGAAAGTAGAAAAATTTACTTAGAAAAATTTCTAAGGTAGAAATGCCCTAATTCAGTAGAAAAAAATTGTTATTATATAAATTTTGAATTATTCCTTGTTTCTCTTCTGTGCACAACTAAATTATTCTGAAAAAGCTACAGAAGAACAAAAAGCCCAATGAGAAATGTTCTCCCATTCAGCTGCAGTTTTAATATGATCCTTTATTTCAGGTTTACAACAGCCAGAAATGTCACAATATTGCATTTTAAAATCTTTTATACTGTATTCTAAACTTCTGACAGATTTCAAAGACTGCACAAATGGACTAGCATAGGATCTACACCATCCTATAATTATGATGTATCTTTGCATTGTATATAACTTACGATCCCACAGAGATTTTAATCTCTTTTATCCCATCCCCAAGCACAGTGGCTGAATCATCAGCACCCTGACCAAAATCCACATGATGTTCAGAAAATATACACACACCATACAGTCCCACAAGGGCCTCATGTTCTTATCCATTTCCTGCTTTACTGTGCTTTATTGTGCAGTGTTAAGGATCTGAATAGGTGCTCTCTGCCAGCTGGAGATAGCTGTGATTCTGTGATGAATGAAGCAACCCATACACTGTGGGAGCCTAAGTTTACAGCAAAATATCCTTAGTTGGTGTAAATTAGCTGGAGCCCTTTAAACTTAATGGAGTAGTGCTGATTTACTGCCTGGGAAAATTGAGATGTTGGTTACTGTGGAGTGTGTCTCTCAGCAGCTCATTAATGAGCTCTAATGGCATCATATTTTTATACCTCACAGAAACCAGATTGAACGACTCTCAGCCTTAGCTGTCCTGAGAGAAAAAGGCTGTAAAGTGTGTTGTAATTCCTGTACTAACCTCTTGTCTATGGAACTGGTGATTCAAACTTGCATGCTGCAGATAAAGAAAGCCTGGTAATGTTGAATTCTACATATCCTTTTCAGTTCTCAAGGGAGTTAAAAAAGTGTACATACTCCCAAGAACTTTTGACCTGCTTTTCCAATTGACAAGGTGATGATCAGCCAAAGGTTAGACGTGACCTTAGAGGTCTTTTCCAATCTCAATGGTTCTGTGACTCACAGCCAAAAAATCCTTTCTCAAATGACAGGATAGTTGAGATGTCAGCTAAACTCCTCTGGCTGATGCATCAACATTTACTGGAATCCTTGTTCTCTTAAACCGGTTTATCATTCATCTTTAATGGTTTGTCTGAAGATTGCTCAGCGCTATCCCAGCCATAAAGATTCTTCAGGCTATGTTATGCCCTGCAGGCCCTTCATCATCCACTCTCCTGATTCCAATTTACATTGGGAACGTCACATTTTGGCCAAAGCAAATGAATTGTTCATGACACATTCACCTCAAGAATTACTGCATTTGAAATCCCGTGCCAAACAGGTGATTGCAGAAGGGTATTCTGAGCACACTGCTAGGATGAGTAGTGTATTGTTCTCTCCTCCAAATCCTTCATTAATGCAAATCCAAAATCTGACATACTTCCAGCATCACAGTCAGAGTCCCTGAACAGATTGTTACTCTCAGAAGTGAAATCAAATACAGTAAATTGAAAGCACTTCTGACTCCCTCTTACCCCGAGGCACACAAATGACAAGTGTGCACCTGCGGTGGGAGGCACTGATCACTCTACTTTTTCAGTTTTGCTTTTTGAAATGCCTTCTGCCTTTTCTCCCATATCTCACCAGCCAAAAAATCTAAACCTTATTTTGATCTTTAATAGAGTTCAGTGGATAAAGATGACCTTATGGCAGGAGGGAAGGCGGATAAACTGTCTCTTTCCAAAAGTGAAAACTTCTTTCCTGAAGAATAATCTGTTATTATTAAGGTGTAGCGTGATGAAGGCACATCCTCCTGTGAATTACATATTTGATACCATGAGACATGCTGAAACAAAACCTTTTTTTTTTTTTTTCTTTTTCTTTTTCTTTTTCTTTGAGAGAGAGAGAGCCTGGAATTCAGAGGGGAGCATTATGCAAAAGTCCCCAAACTGCCTTTTGTTTCCACAGCAATTGTGTCACTCTAGTAACAGACTCTCAGTGTGATGGTGAATGAGTTGTTACATATTTAGGTTATGTGCTGCAAGAAGGAGGAAGGGCCGTATGGACTCTCAAGATAGCCAGCTCCTATGAGGGTACTTCAGCTGTTGAATTGGTGGTACACATAGCAACTGACAGGATGGCACAGTAGGATAATGCAAGACATTGGGCTTCATTATTTTGGACTGCTGCATGGTTTAGATTTTGCACACCTGGAGATGTTTTACCTAGACACTTAAGTGTTTTAAGCCATTTGGGAGAGCTGTGTTCTCAATGCAACAAGTGAAAAATGCCACAAGAAGGACAAGTTGCATTATCACACTTACATTCTGTGGTTCTGACTCCAGATGTGCCTGCAAAACATCCCCTCTGAGCCAGGGAGCAACCCTTGCTCAGAGCAACCCTATAAATCAGCTTTATCAGGCAAAGACAAAGGGTTTCCCTTACCATTTCTCAACCACTAGCAGCAGCAGCGATTACCAGCCCCAGGAAAAAATTATATTGTGCAGGCTTAGAAGAGGAATACACTCTGCTTTCTGTTTAAACTAATCCTTTAAAACACTTCATGCAACACCGTTGCTGACTATCGCACCACAGCCTACTGTGCATTCAAAAGTCATTTAGGCAGAAATGGAAGTGGCACCACTGTATGAGCACCAGCTACAGAAGAATGTGCTGCAACACTGAGCCACTTATCATTTCTCTCAACATTGTTATTTGTACTGTCTCATGGCTAGGAATACCAAATATTTAATCAAATTCCCTTGATTTTATAAATACAGAATTTCAAGGCTGTGCTGCCCTCACAGCTTCCTGTCAGCAGGCACATTACAGACAACAGTTACAGCAGACAGACAAGGCCATCACATGAGGAGAAAATACCAGTTGTGCCAGGGCATATCAGAGGTCTGTCTCACCCACTGTCTGCTCCCTGGCAGTAGCCATCTGTGGGTGCCTAGGGAGAATTTAAGGACATCATAGCGATACTTTGACAGAACACTTTGACAGAATACTTTGTCACTCAAACGCAGTTGTCTTCCTTCACAACTGTCCTTCATGTTTTATTCTAAGAATTCATCTAGTCTCATTTGTGAGCCATGAAAACTTTAGCACACACAATGTCTTTGGGTGAGGGGCTTCACAGATGATCTGGTTCTGGCTGGAGTGGAGTTGCTTTTCTCCACAGTAGCTAGTATGGGCCTGTGGTTTGGATTTTTGCTGAAAACAGTGTTGACAACATGGAGATGTTTTCATTATTGCTGAGCAGCACTTACACACTATCAAGGCCTTTTCTGCTCCTTGCCCCACGCCATCAGAGAGCAGGCTGGCCGTGCAGAAGGACAGCTGACCCCAGCTGACCACAGGGACACGCCACACCATATGGTGTCATGCTCGGCACACAGAGCTGGGCAAGGTTAGCCAGGGAAGGCCGCAGCTTCGGGCCATGCATTTCTCCACAGAAGCTGACAGGAGGGGATTAGTAGCAGAGAAATTTGAATTTCTGACCTCAGGGTACTAGGACACCTTCAGCCTTGCACCTGGTGACCTGGCTCAGCCTTTGCTCAGCTGCATCACCAACACACAGACCTGTCCACCACTGAACCCTGCCAAGCCATGTCCAAAGCTCTCTGTTTCCTATCTGTCCACACCTACAGCTGTGCTTTCACATACTGCTCGCAGCTGGGGAGACTGCAGGGTCTTGCATTCTAATGGTATTGCTGAATTCACTGAGGCAGGGAGAAAGGCTGTGTCTGGTCTCATCAGCATGCTGAATATTGCACTTATCACACAGAGGGCAGCAATAACTCCAGGGTAATTAATTACTTAAGGTACCCCAGCTCTCAGAAACACAGTAAACTATTAGTATAATTTAACTTTACAGCTAACACAACAAATTAAAATAGAGAAACAAATCCCTTTTTTTTTTTTTGGTTCATTAGACAGGACATAAACTCTTCTGTGAACAGGCCTGATAAATGGAATTTGCCTTTAGGGCATTACTGATGAAAAATGACAAGTGTAATATTTTTATCTAGCACTTTGCTGAGATTCTGTCAGCAAATCCCCAAACCTTGCAGTTCCAAACTACTCTAAGGAAGATTTTATCCCTTAAGTCTCTTAGAAGATCCTTCCTTCCCGAAATATGTTGGTGTTCTGACATTATGGTGTTGTCCATGGAAATGCTTTAAAACCTCAAAGTATTGCTTTTACCCAGGAGACCAAGACTGGTTCATAAAAAATAAAATTTTGATCTCATGGGCAGAAAAATGTGCTGTGCAAGCATTATGCTGAAGTGCAGAGAATTTTTCAGCTAAACTGGTATTTTATACCATAAAGAACCAATGTTTCTATCCATCTAAACCGTCTGCCTATTTATATTTCCAATCACCATGGCATCCAGTCACAACAAACGGAAAAAAACTCACAAAAACCCCTCTTCATTTGTTAGTCATCACTATCAGCACGTGCGAGCCATCAGATCCTGTTTTCATTGCTCATGCAAGCACCCTCTGCAGCTCCCAGGGTGCTGCATCTGCAGTCGGAGCATGCAGTACTCACTTCAAACTAGAGACAAGTGCAATGCTGAATGCTTAAATGCTTTCTCCACTGGAATGTTTCTTTGATCACCAGCTTTTGAGGTGGAACTGGAAGCTTGCATAAACAAAAGGCTAAAAAGGGACCTCTCTGTCAGTGACATATTAACATCTATTAATACATGTGTTAGTATCCAGGTCTTAAGTCTTACACTGTGTTGAGTTTGAAGGCATCAGTTTATCTGAAATGGACTAAAAGTCCATCATCCCAGATTCTTCATCACTATAACTTGTTAGAACTGCAGCTAAAGCAGCATTCCCTTCTGGCATGCACAATATCATGATGACTTAAATTGATTTCTTCAGACAGAGGATCAAGCTTGCAGAAGATTTGCTTCTTCTACCTCTGCTGATCACGTGTGGGTGCAGATTTAGCTTGCCTAAATCAAATCAAGGATAGACTCTATGCTCTTGAAACTCAGCTGAGGCTCAAGGACCAGTTTAACCGACCTGCTTTCCATTACAACCTAACAGACCACCTAAATTATTTAGCTCATTCCACCATTCTAACCAGGCTGTGGTCCTCCCCTGGCACCAAGTTAGGGATCAAGCCATCCCTGGCCACCCCGAGGGGTACCTGGGGATACAGGCACCCAGGCTAGGCCATGGCCTCCCAGAGAAACCTGGGAGCAATGTTCCAGGCAGGGTGTGGGTTGGTGACACCATGGTGCTGCTCCCTGGAAAGCAGAAGGTTGCAGTCCTTCCACTGCAGGGAAGCAGTGTTGCTGCTGCTGGAGGGAGATAGTGGTGGCAGTGTGAGGCAGGCTCCCCTCTGTCCATGCCACAGACCCTAGTGCCTCAAACTCCCCTCTTAGTGCCTTCTAACTTGGACATTTAAATTAAATGGACTGATTTATACCATCTGCAGTTAAATATATTATGTGTATATGTTTCTTCAACTTATAAATAAGACTGCAGTCAAGGAAATTGTATTCCTTGTGTGCTGCTTCACTCACCAAATTGGCTATAATGTCTTTTTTTTTGCTCATTACACTTTAGTCCCACCAGCCTAGGATGGGTATGCAATTGCTCACATTTGAGAAGAAAAATAAAATCAGAAAAAAATAATAAAAAGATAAATCCAGGACCCAAAGATATATTGCTGGGTTAATTTAAGACCAGGATTTAGCTTAAAGCATAGTTCATGGCAAAACAAAACTAACTGCAGTTCATAATTCTGAGCACCAGGAAAACAGCAACCTAGGACACTGTAATGTATGCCAGGTCCCCTCCTGTTCTCAGGTAACAAATATTCCCCCAAAATGTATGCAAATCACTGTTTGCAATGGAGCACCACAGGCTTCAGGACAGGCTGTGGTCACCACCAGCAGCAGACAGGAGCAAGAAGGCTGGAGTGAGGCAAAGTAGTGGGAACATCTGAACTGCCAGTGCCTCAACCTACAGCTCTAAATGGTGATCTAATTCTAAGAAAAATGCTTTACATGAAGTCCAATGCATATGTGGCAAGTTCAGAGCTGCCCTGTGATGCTTCATGACTACCATGCACTGTCTTGCCTCCAGCAGACTCTGTGTGAACATGTTGGCTCATCTCAATGGGGAGACATGGAGGAAGAGCCAGGAAAAACAGAAATAGCTCTGACAGCCACCTCTGTGAACGTTCAGAAAAACAAATGCTAGGAAAACAGTACAGAGAGAAACTTTCTCTTTAAACGTCTCTCATCTTTTAAAAATTAGGCTTTCTCCTCAGGTCTGCAAAACCCATCACAGACTTAGAAAAGGTGAAGTAACTGATGAGTTGTGACTGCTGGTTATCACAGGATTACAACCATTTCACTCCCACTCTAAGCCTTCTCCTACGTGTGCATTACTTACTTTACCTCTTGCTGTAAACTCCAGTCTTAATTAATTTTGGATGAACCATGTTGCTTTTTGTAATTCCCAGGGTTCTTCAGTGAGGATGGGTTTTGGTGCTTCTTCATCATCTTCCTTGTTATTCCGTGTTCAGTACCTCAGTATCCCTTAGCCATGAACTATCATTCCTGTGCTGATGAACTACTGTGAAGTGTGCTGCCACCACTACTGTGCCCCTGGTGCACAGAGCTGAAGCAGCTTCTTGTCACCAGGTGTAGGCTTCCTTACTGTTTCCAGCCAGGAAAGACAGCAGTCCAAGGTTTCTTCCTAGTCTTGTCCTCCACTTCCAAGATACTGAAGATGGCATTGGTGATGATGTGCTTGTGTTAGAGGAGGCAGGCTTGCTTACACTGTCCCCAGCAGCAGCTAAAATCCTGAGTGCAACCTGTTGGCTTTATATCATAGAGTAGTAAAGTATCCCAAATGGATAATTTATTTTTTTCATTGCAAAAGGGAAAGTGTAAGGAAAAGAATGCTCTCTTTAAACACTCTCTTTATCACTCCCTGGAATCTGTGAGCAATTTGGTATGATGTTTCCCTGTCTCCTTGCCTGCCTGACTTCCTATTAAATCTTTAAATATGAATACCCCTGCATGTGTTGTTTTACATCAAGTCTCCTTCTTTCCTTGCTTCCTCTGGTCCTTCTGATCTCCAATCACTGCTCCCTACCATTTCACCCTCACACTTATCTCCCTCTACAATGGCATCCCACACTTTTCATAGCTGAATTATGTCTGGCAGATTATTGAACCCCTTGACCCCACAGAGACAAGTTTTGCTGTGAAGATACATGTAAAAAGTACAGTGATGAGCCAGTGAAGAATTAAACGGGTAACAAAGTAAAACATTGGATGGAGGACAGTTAATGAAGTAAGACATAACCTAATGCAGCTAGTGAAGCAGAATGGTGACAGAGAATTGTCCTTCAAGACCCACTTGTCCTAGCAGGGGATTTTAGCAAGTTACTGAGAAAGAAATTTTATAGAACATATTAAGGAAGTGAGTGAGTGACAGGATATGAAAATGACTATTGGACCATATGGTCTCTGAGGCAGGAAAATATCACACAGGCATGTGTGCTTGACCCATCACAAATGACTGACTAATCATAAGCCAAGGATCATGCTGGAAGGGGCCTCCTGGCCATTAATTCCATACCCTTGGTCCTGTAAGTGGTACAAAAACCCATACAAAAAAATTTAATGTGAAGCATAATTACACTGTATTGTGCTTTCCAGCTCCTCAAATGGATTTCAAACAAGGGTGCTGAAAATTTAGGCAAATCCCTGTTTGCTACACTGCCAAGAACATACATTAGATACTCTCAGTTAGCCATGTATGGATTGTTTCTCCCAAATCTCCTTCATTTGTGAATTAACTGTATTTCTTATTCCTCTTACTGCTGCCCAGTGCTAACTTATTCTAGGAAATATTTTCCTTCCTTCCTTCCTTCCTTCCTTCCTTCCTTCCTTCCTTCCTTCCTCCCTTCCTTCCTTCCTTCCTTCCTGGAGTCCTTCCTCCCTTCCTCCCTCCCTCCCTCCTCCCCTCCTCCCTGGCAATAGCTTGCAGCTAAGCCATCCTCACACAGGGTGAGCAAGGATGCTCTCACATTGAACATTAGCTTCAGCATGCCCAGTTTGAGCTGCAATGAACCCATATAACTCCAGCAACCGTGTCTCACCACTTCTGCCACTGATTTGCACTTGCATAAGGGAAAAGCTCACCTATGCCTCACCTTTTTCTTCTGATTTCCTGAGGTAGATAAACTGCAAGTCTGCTGATATTGTTTTTAAAGCTATCGAGATCCTTTATTTGCACAATGGTTATTCACAATAGCAATGACATCATGTTTTTCCAGAGTATTTTCTAAATACTGTCTTCCAAGCAAATTTCAAGAGACCATCTTGTGTAGAGGTCTGCAACTCGTTTGACAGAAAACATCTTGCAATCAACCTGTCATTACAGCAAAATTAACATTCATAATTACAAAATAGGATTTGTGACCTTTTTTTAAAACAGGAGAACACAGTGGGTTTTCTAAAAAAGAACCAATTTTCAAGATGATTTTTAAAGCAGCATTTGACAAAGGTAGTGATTAGCTTAAACAGGCATTTGTTATTCTGTCACATTTGAAAACCTTCTGCAATTTTGCAGCTCTACCTAATTTTTTTCTTTTGCCAGACTTTGAGGGTAGGGTAAGGAATTAACTTGTTTTTTACCAGAAGTATATATCAAAGGAATATTTTCAAGGGTATATTAATTATTTCTCCAGAGACAACATCAGCAAAAGATCTTTTATTTATCTTGTTCACTCTCCAAACAATGGCAATTTCTGAGAACAACAAAGTTAAAAAGTTTGGAGTATTGCATTGCAGTGAGCAAGAGAACTACAGAGTTGAGAATTGAAATCTTCTCTAGAAAAGTTTAGCCTGTAAATCAAGCCAGTGCAGTGCAGTATATGGCCACATCAGAAAAATAAAAGATAACCTGTTCAAATCACTAAGCTATATTTTCATTATATGCCCAAAATGCTCAATGCATATTAAAGTTGTTTGCAAATGGCACATGGTTAGGATAAGGACAGCAATCTTGCTGACAGATTTGCACACATATGCATAAAATATGTGTGTATGTAAACATCCATACACAAAAACTGGCTAAAATCCAGGCTTGAAAAAGCTTTTTTTGCCCCTGAACTGATTTGTTCTTTGGTATGCAGCTTTATAGATAGAGAGCTTTATTNTCCACTGCACAAAGTTATCTAATTTCCTCTGAAAAGTTCAAGGAGCAGCTAGTTTATTTTTAGCCAATCTTTCTTGTGCATAAGGAAACTCTAATAATTTTGCAGTATTAGTATGCTAAAAGAATACTTTGTATTCTTTGAACTTCATCATGATAGAGCATATTACACACTCATAAAGAAGCTGAGAGATGAGCCCTTAAGCATGCTGTGGATAGAGAAGTCTTCGAGAGGAATATAAACACCTGACTCAGAGGAATGCTAGTGCCACTGATTCAGTATGGGATATTCATATTCCCTATGCCACTGATTCTGTAGGGAGAGATGCTGCTGTAGAACAGGCAGATAGGTGGGACCAAGGCAGTACAGCACAGATAGAACAGGGGCAGACAAGGCAGCAAGAAATAAATGTCAGAAAAGCAGAGGCCATGCAGCTGCAGTCCTAAACTCACTTTAGGGAGAGGGAGAGGTGTGACATGCATATCCATGAAGCAAACAAAATTTCACAACAGCACCGCCTTAAAAAACCCACTACGGATTATGGACTTAAAAGTCTGGAGTCAGAAAATTCACTTCAGAGAGTGTGGCACCCCTTTTGCTCTCCTTAAAGGTCATGCTGGTGTGAAGCTGGATATGTCTCTGGATGGAGGATCTGGCAGATGCCAAGCTGTTCTTTCAGATTTCAGGTGTAGCATAGCAATACACCTGCACATGAGGGTAATTCAGCTGCAAAGCAGCAAGTAGCTGTTAAGGAAAAAGGTAAGCTGTGCTAATTTACAGTCACTGGTAGCACTGGTATAAGAAAGGCTTGGGAGGGCCAGTTGCACCCAAGGAAACAAGAATGAACAATGGAAGAAGTTATTACAATGGATATGTTTGTTAAGGGACAGAACTTGGAAAAGGCTATTCCTGGATATATGCCTTGCATTAAGTCCTTTCTAAGTCTGTGTGATCCTGGTACAAGGAACATGCAGGAATGAATTGGGTTTTTTCCCTGTTGCTAGCTGGTTTTAGTAAAGTGTAAGTAAAGAACCAGCAGTTTTCAGTACAGTGTGTGACAGAATGCATAAATCAAAACAAAATTCTATCCAGAGGCCATGACACATGTATCTATCATATTGTTCTGTAACTGAGTCCAACACAGCTCACCATTATGTTACTAAGAGGAATCCAAGGTTAATGTACCTCTTTATTTTGCACCTCTTTTTTTTCCCTTTTTTCTTTTTTCTGGGCAAGGTGGGGTGAGGCAGAGGGGAGTTGGTTGGTTGGTTGGTTGGTTGGTTGGTTGGTTGGTTGGTTGGCTGGAGTTTTTTGTTTGTTTGGTGTTTTTTGAGATCTTGATTTTTGGATCACCATAAACTATGTCACACTGAGATTTGTGTCCATGGTGGCTGGTTCTTGCTAGCAGTGGGATGTGAGCAGGGTAAAAAAAGAGGAAGTGGTTACTGGAACAGTGCCAGAATGGTACAGTTTACAAACTCAGTAGGCTCTTTGTAATTCATAGGACAGATTGATGTCCAGCCCACCAGTGATCCTGAAATCTGAAAAGAGAATGCACGTCATGCTGCTTAGTGTGCCAGGAAGGGCCGTTTGGTGCCGTTCCACACCTTCATCTGTGGTTTCTGTTTTGTGACTTTATTGCTGTTGATTTTTTGATTGTTTTTTTCTTTGTATAGCAGCATTATTGTTTTGCAGGGTCCTCTCACATTAGGGGAAAAAAAAAAAAAAAAGCCCTGTATTACTACATGCTGCCTGTCAAATGTGCCTCTATCATACATAAGAAAACAGAAAACAAATTAAAAACCTCACAAGTGTAAATTCCTGGCAGAGAGAGGAAGTGGAAACACTGCATAAACATATCAATACTCCCTTTCAGCAATATGAAAAAGATTTCAAAGCAAAACTGGTGACTCTGTCAGCAAGAGAAGTGTTTATTCCCATAAATCGCTAATGCTCAGAAAACATAAAGCTGTTGATTGCACAAGTTTCTCCTCCCATAGATTTAGCAATGTGTTACTGCCATGACTTGGTCTTTGCTTCCAGCATATTTCCTGTTTCTTTACATATAGTTCATATTCATTCCCACTCATTTAGTAAAATTTTTTCTTGCTGCTGCTGTTGTGTGCTTTTTCTGTTTGCTCACTGCAGGGCTGGCACCAGTTGCCTGTGTCAGAAGAGCTGCTAATGTTTATGAATGAGACACCACATAGAGTAAGGAAGGCCCAGTGGATACAGAAACACTGATTTATTCTTCTCCTGCTTGTTTCCAGGTTAAATCACTTTGTTCTTCAGCATCCCATCTGTAAAAAAGGCTTATGAACTCACTAACATAGGGAATATGATACTGTTGCTTTTGTGTGTGTCACATTTTCATGTGTATTTGCTGCTGTAATGCATTGACTTGATGTAACACCTAAATACTGTGGTATTATTTAAACAGGGTTTACCTGTTTAAAAAAATTGTAATTTACAAAACTAAGTAGAAGTTCCCTAGGAGAGGAAAGTGATAAAGTAGAGTGGCTGAGGTGGAAATAGATATGGACAAGGACCCATTGATGCACAACAGCAGTGGGGGCACATGTCATTTGTCCCGGGTCTGTACTCAGGTATGCTGCTGCAGTACCCCTAGGACATGCATCACGGCTGCTGCCCTGGATGGCACAGCCTAAATGCTCAGGTGACAAGACCACAACCCCAGTCTGCTCCTCTGCCTCTTGTCTGTATCTGTAACTGGCATTCTGTGCTCTTTTCCCTTCCAGATAGAAGGCAACACTGATGAGTGAAGGAAACGGATTGCACAGGCACGTGAGCTCTTCCCTGGAAGCAGGAAGAGGTTGACCACAGGATGCTGATTATCCCACCCCTCAATTACCCTCTCTTTCCACTTACTCATCCTTTCCTAGTGTTGTCTGGCTGGCTGCAGCTGCAGGGTTGACAAGTGGGGGAAAAAGAAAACCAAACAAGCAGAAATAGAGAGAGCAATGAGCAGGCAAGCGTTTGTTCAGCAACAGCATGGCATTCTGATGGCTGAGAAAGTCTGCCAGGGTGGTAGGGTGCAAAGACACCTGAAATTACAGAATAGAATACAACAGAACCTCTTGCTTACCTGCTTGCATTTGAATCTAAATAACTGAACTGAGTGGAGACAAAGCTTAGAGTGAATGTTGGTTCAGCTCTGTGTAGATCTGGCATTTTGGAAAAGCTCTTACTCAGGATGTAAAAAAAAATATTCCTTTTTCATTTTTTTTCTACAATCCCTCTTTACAATGTACTGGTATGTGGAGAGGCAGACAGAAAAGAACCTTAATTCTCTTACATGCTGAGTCACCCCTTACAGTTTTAGCAGACACTGCAGTCAGTCTACCTTCGCCCTATTACACAGCTTCTTGAGTGCCCTAAAAGGATAAACAGGACATTATTAATTACTACATTGTTAATAATTACCATTAGCAGTATTTTCCACATAGTCAATTTAGCTTCAGAAGTCACTGGATGTTAAGGAAAGAGACTAGCTGGACCCTTTGAAACATGCAAAATGGCAAAATTACTTAGTGAAATTCTGGGGTCATTTTTCAAGTAGGTCAGAACAAATGATCTTATAGGCCTGTCCTGACCTTAAAAAACTACTATCTATGAAAAATTCCTCATGAGGTAGGAACAAATCAACTGAGACCTTATAGGATCACATAAATTCTTTAAAGCAATTTTAATTTAAAATTTCTCTTATTTTTAAACCAAGAAAAAGCACACATGCTCAATTCTGAAGCTGATTTGCTCAATGAAAGAGCATTATAACTGCAGTTGTATTACTACAACAGTCCCCTATCCTGGAAAAGTCAGCACTCCTAAAAATGAAGGTTTGCAAAGACCCATCTGCTCACTCCATTTTAGTTATAGTTTTCTGTTGTTAAAATCCTGTTCTCAGGAAGCTGGTACCGAGGGCACTGGCAGGTGGATTGGACAGCATTCTCCAATGTTACTGACTGCTAAGTTTCACATTTCTTCTTCTATCCATAGAATCAGAGAATCATACAATATCTCAAGTTGGAAGGAATTCATAAGAATCACTGAATCCAAATCCCCTCTCCTTGCAGGACTACCTGAAATTGAACCAAATGACTAAGAGTGTTCTCCAGACAGTCCTTGAATTCTGACAGTCTTGGTGCTGTGACCTCTTCCCTGGGGAGCATGATTCAATCACTGACCACCATCTCCATGAAGAACCTTTCCCTAATGTCCAGTCTGAACTTCTCCTGATGCAGCTTCATTCCATTTCCCCGTATCCTATCACTGGCCACCAGAGAGAGGACATTGGCACCTCTCACTTCACTGCCCACCCTGAGGAAGTTGTAGGTTGCCCTGAGGTCACCTCAGCCCTTTCTTCTCCAAGCTGAGGAAACCAAGTGGCCTCAGTCTTGCCATTGAGAATTTTCCCCATCTTGGTCACACTCTTCTGGACACTCTAACAGTTCAATGTTCTTTTACTGTGGCACCCAGAACTGCCCCAGCACTCGAGGTGAGGCTGTCCCAGCTCAGAGCAGAGCAGGACAATCCCCTCCCTTGCCCAGCCATGCTGTGCCTGATGCCCCCAGGACACAGCTGGCCCTCCTGGCTGCCAGGGCACTGCTGACCCATGTTCATCTTGCCACAGACCCAAACCCCCACATCTCTTTCCCCAAGCCTCTCGTCCTCAAATCTGCATGTACATCCAGGATTGCCCTATCCCAAGTGGAGAGCCCTGCAACTGATCTCGTCTAGTTTCTCATGGTTGGTAGTTGCCCAAATTTCTAATCTACCCACATCTCTCTGCAGAGCATCTCTACCCTCAAGGGAGTCCACAACTTTTCCTTTAGTGCAGTAAAATCACCACACCTATTTAATGTGCACTTGATCCCTGCATCCAGATCTTTTATAAAAACATTATAGAGCACTGGTGCTAAAATGGAGCCCTGAGGAACCTCTGGTCCCTGGCTGCCAGCCTGATGTAACAACATTTACCAAAACTTTTTAAGCCCAACCCACCAGCCAGTTGCTCACACAGTGTATTATGGACTCAACCAGCTGTGTGCCAGGCAGTTTATCCAGCAGGGTACTGTGGCAGACAGTACCACAAGCTCTGCTAAAATAAAACCAGTCCACATCTACTGGGTTCCCTTGGTCACCTAGGGTTACTTTGACAAAAAAAGAAAATTAAATTGGTCAAACAGGACTTTTCCCTTGTGAACCCGTGCTCGCTGTGATGACTGCATTGTCTCTCAAACAATGTTTTTCAGTAACTCCCAGAAATCCTTCCCTATGATTTTACTACGTGCTGCAGTGAAAATGCCAGGCCTATTACTTCCAGAGTTTTCTTTTTATCCTTCTTGAAAACTGGGACAAATTTCCAGGTTCCAGCTGACTGGGACATCTCCAGACTCACAAGACAAATTAAGTATAATGGAGAGAGGTCTTGCCAAGTGCATCAGCCAGTTCTTCCATGGAAAGAATCCTATCCGGCCCCATACACCTGTGAGCATCCAACTGAAACAGCAAGTCTCATACAATTTTAGGATTGCCTGGGAATCTGCCATTCAGTAACAGTCTTCCCACAATGGGCTCCGAGGATCCCAGCCCATCACTGGTCTTGAAGACAGATGGTGAAGGTGGCATCATTCTCTGCTGTCTCTGCAATTTTATTTGGACCTCTTCAAGCAATGGACCAATGTTATCTCTGATCCTTTTTTTGCTGTTAACATATAAAAACCAAAAAAGTCCTTTTTGCTTTCCTTCACAGCTTGTCCTGCACAGCTTGAATTCTATCTGAGGTTTGGTCACACAAATTTGCTCTCCACACAGATGAGTAGTATCTCTGTCATCCTCCCACGTCACCTTGTTTCCAGTGTTCATATGCTTTCCTTCTCCATCTAAGTTCACTGCTCAGCCTAGCCAACCTTCTGCCCCTTGGCTTGACTTTCAACATGTTGTGTTTGGCTGCTCCTGCACTCTTAAAGGGGAGCTCTTGAAAAGAGACAAGCATATAACTCAAAAAACTTCTACAAAAAAGATTCCAAAGAGATTTTACTAACTAGTTCTTTAAGCAGCCCATAGTCTGCTCTTCCCCATACAAGAAGACATACAATTATTACTAATGACATTTATGAAGAAAAGCAGCACACTAAATTAGGTAGATAAGGGAAAAAAGTGGGTCCTTTCTAGTCACTTCATTTTCTTATGTGTCTAGACTGAGAATCTAGCACCTCAGAACCAACTCCCACCTGAAAGTAAAGAACATGTGAAATAATTTTATTTTAGCTATTTTGCCAGTTAGAGACAAGTTTGAGCAGAGTGCAGCAGGTGCCCCAGAGCTCTGTTCCCAAGAATATTTAGGTCAAAGAGATTAGTCTGAGCAGACCAAAGCTAGTGATCTTCCTTGCTTTTCTTAGTACTGATGTCCAAGATCTGAGTCCATGTGCATGAGGAGCTGGTATCTGACAGTCATGAAGTTCACCCTGTAGAAGCTCCTGCTGCTGCAGTATGGCATAAGAAATGATCTCTTGAATAGTGAGCAATAAATCTTACTGGATACTTCTCAGAAGTGAGGCCAGGGAGCCTGACAAAAAGCAAAATTAAATGCTACAGCAGAGACTGGCATGAGGAATATGGTTATGGTCTATCCTGGATCTTGAGGAAGAACAATTCAAGAATTTTTGGTACTAAAATGATGGTATTGTGAACTGCCCTTTTTCTTATGTCCAAATCAGTTTGCTTAGGAGAAGGAAACAGCCTTGAAACTTGACATTAATTTGCATTAAGGTTGCTACACAAAGGACTCACCATGGAATGGTTTAATGCTCAAAGCAAACTGCAAAGCAGGTTGGTATCTCTAAAGAGATGCTGACAATCCCTCTTAATAGGGACCTTGCCTCTTTTGCATCAAGAAAGAAAATAGTCAGGGGAGACAAATTCACTTTCAAACAGAGTTAAATATGAATTACAAATAATTCAGCCTTAAACAGTGTGACTCAAAGAAACCTTGAACAGTTTAGTGTGATCCACTCACTAGAACACAGACTGAGAACAAAAGTATTGCAAAATGCTCAGATATGGCATCTTCCATTTTGTCAAGAACTAGGAAATATAAATTCAAAAGCTACAACTGGAGGTAAGGAAACAGGAAAAAAGAAGGAGACATTCTCATAGCAACAGCAATTGCTTCACATAGGACACTACCAAAACAACAGTGTTGGGGTCTGCAGGAGCAAGAGCCTGAGACCAGTGCAGAAGAACAGAAGCTTGAGGACAACATAGTGAAAACACTGCAGCAGTGCTCTGGGATACACTGTCCCAGCAGCCTATGTGAAAGGGAGCTGCAAGAGGAAGGCAGGCTACAGAACTGCAGATGGGAGGCCTTCCAGACCTGCAAGGGTGTTGCTAAAACCAGTAGTTTTCCAGTGCCTTGTCCCTTCCTGCACCAGGCTGGATACAGGTGGAATAAGGAACCAGCACTTTCTTGTGTGCATCCCATGCTTTACAGGGGCTCCAGCTTTGCTGAAGTGCTCCCAGTGACAAGGGGAAGTAACCTGGTTTTTGGGATGCTCATTGTTACAGGAATTGCTGATGCCAGCTCAAACAGAGCTGAAGATGAAACCTCCCTCCAAACACAGGGAAAGCATCTCTCCTGTCCTGCTAGTTACCCACTGCAGCTTTATACTACACTAACACCATCTGCAAGAGAAACAAGAGTGGCTTTATGCTGTTTCTCAGCAGCTCATGACGAGTTTGTAGCTGGAAACCCCTTCATACCCCTGCCCTTTGCTTCCACTGAGCCCAGCAGAACATTAGACCTGCACTCCCAGAGTACATTCAAAGCTTCAGGTACAGACTGAAATATTCCTCAGCTCTTAACCAAATGGAGGTATTCTAACTGTGCATAAAATGAAATTACTTTTATTTGCTCACCTTTTGAAAACATTTTAAGAGATACAGTGGGTACCTGCCCTTTATCTGCATATCAATTATTCATTATTTTCATTAAAGAAAACCAAGCCATGCTATGCCTATGAGGATGAAAGAAATCTGTACTGCTCCCTTTCTCTCTGCCCCTCATACATTTTTATTTCAGATTACTTTTAATCTATATATATTTGAAATAGGAAAATGCGTGGGTTTTATTAGCAATAAAACTTTAGGGGATTTTCCCCCCTACTGATTTTTCATAGATTTATGGATCCATAGTCATTCACGTCACAGCCTAAGGGAAACGAGGCTTGAACAGGATAATAGCCCTTAAATCCCCTCCTCTAAGCACTCAGATCTTTGCTGTCAGCAAGATTAAAACGGTCAACAGCAGTCTTCATGTGTCTATATCCCACACAGAGCTTTCACAACAACTGGAGTGGTGGCTGGCAGGGAGAAATATGCAGAACCACTGCTGTGCATAATACTTCTGAGATAAAGAGAGAAGAAAACCAGGTTGCCAGCTTTTGCGGTGTTGAAAAGGACTGGTGTTAACCGCTTGATCAGGTGAATGCAAAGAGGGGAGAAGAGTAAGGAATAATATTATGTTGCAGTTTAACAGTCAGCAAGAGTTTCTTTTCCTAAAACATAAAGGCAGAGAGATGGAAGCACCAAACATCCTCCCACAGCCCAGCAAGGGGAAGGAAAAGGAAGTCGTTCACGTAGACAAGCAGAGTGGTTCCTCTGCCACCACCTCCTTGAACACCCAGCCCCTACTGCAACCAGGACCTGAGGGGAATTACAACTATTATGTGGATGATGAAGATGAGGAAGATGAAGATAAAGAACAAGGGAAATGGCCACATGAAGATGCATTTAAGGGAGAAAGCAAGGCGTCATCATTTATTCCTTGTTCCCCTGCTCTTTCCTCTAGATCCCCGGCCACACCATCTGCTCCATCCATGCTGAACATCAATGTTGGTGGCCAAAGTTACCGCCTCACCTACCAGGCAGTGGCCATCTACCCCAAGACCCGCCTGGGCCGCCTAGCTACCTCCACTGACCGTCGTTGCCAGCTGGGCCTGTGCGATGACTACGCTGCCCAGGTGGATGAGTATTTCTTCGACCGCGACCCAGCCGTCTTCCAGCTGGTGTACAATTTCTATGCCTCGGGGGTGCTGCGGGTGAGGGACGAGCTGTGCCCCCGTAGCTTCCTGGAGGAGCTGAGCTACTGGGGCGTGCGTCTCAAATACACACCCCGCTGCTGCCGCATCTGCTTCGAGGAGCGCCGGGACGAGCTGAGTGAGCAGCTGAAGGTGCAGCGGGAGCTGCGCTCCCAGGCAGAGGCTGAGGAGAATGAGCAGCTCTTCCACCATATGCGCTACTACGGTCCTCAGCGCTGGCGCCTCTGGAACCTCATGGAGAAGCCCTTCTCCTCTGTCACCGCCAAAGTGATGGCAGTGGCCTCCAGCTTCTTCGTGCTCATCTCCGTGGTGGCCCTGGCGCTCAACACAGTAGAGGAGATGCAGCAGGTAGACTGGAAGAGTGGGGATAGCCGGCCTGTCTTGGAGCATGTTGAGACCTTGTGCATTGCGTTCTTCACACTGGAGTACCTGCTGCGCTTGGTCTCCACCCCAGACCTGCGCCGCTTTGCCAGCAGTGCCCTCAATGCAGTAGACCTCATTGCCATCCTGCCCCTCTATCTGCAGCTGCTGCTTGAATGCTTTACTGACGACGACCAGCCCCGGGGTCGGGGCTCCCAACACGAGCACGATATCGAGAAGGTGGGACGGGTGAGCAAGGTAGGACAAGTGCTTCGCATCATGCGCCTCATGCGCATCTTCCGCATCCTCAAGCTGGCCCGCCACTCCACAGGGCTGCGTGCCTTTGGCTTTACCTTGCGCCAGTGCTACCAGCAGGTGGGCTGCCTTTTGCTCTTCATTGCTATGGGCATCTTTGCCTTCTCTGCCATGGTCTACACGGTGGAGCACGATGTCTCCAGTACCAACTTCACCAGCATTCCCCATGCTTGGTGGTGGGCCGCCGTAAGTAAACACATCTTACCTTGCTGGGTAGCCAGAGACCCTCCCTTCCTTCCCCTCCCCTTCCCCTCTCCTCCCAGCTGGAGTTGCTGACAGTCTTGAAAACAACAGGCTCAGATCAGTGAACATCTGCTCTGAATTCTGAGCTTACAGGACATATGCACACGCACACACACACACACGCACACATGCACTCATTCACCTCTCTGTAAGCTTAAATCAAGGCTTAATCAGGCCTTGAAATTCCCATATCTCCAAATGCAGACAGTATTTCCACTTTTAAAGAAAAGGTGGGCAAAGACACAGGAAAAAAAAAAGCGTTTCCCAATTTAGTGTCATTGTCAGTGTTGCTAAAACAATAGGAAAAAAATGCATGCATTCAACTATCTAGTTACAGGGTTTTTGTTCTTATTCTATGTGTAGGTCTTCTGTGACCCATAAAACTGCAAGATGATGAGACATAGTTTATTAACTACAGCCAGATCACTCACACTTTAAAAGTGAAAGCTGTCCCAGAACTCTGGCTGTTAAAAATCCATTAGGACCACCAGTTGTTTTACACAGGAGAGTGTGTTCTGCTGTGCTGCTGCAGAAGATGTGTGAATTTATAGCACCCTAGATGAAGCCAAGGGGTAGCTAGACATTGTCGGTGCCGAGGGAAGGCACAGGACCCACATCTTGGCCATCCATAACCCTAAGGCTTGTCCTAGACTATTGTCATATACATTTTGTTTTGCAGCAGCTGAGGCCGGCCTGCATAGTCTATTTTTGTGGGGGGCCCCAGGAGCACTTCTGATCCCTGGGCATGGCTATGGGTCTGGCTCTGTCCCAGTCACTTCCCTGGAGAAAGAAGTCCATGCAAATAGACTTGGATAGGAGTTAGAACATCTCATGCTGGTTGATCAGCACAGATACTGAATGCCCCAAGATGCGTATGAGGCCCACCAGACAGTAATCCCAACCCATTCAAGGTCACTTCTCCTGGCCAGCCCTCCTGGAGCCCAAGGTCTGCACTTCTGGCTCTGCCATGGACAATGAGATGTGGTGGTTTACCACACATATGCAGTGATTTAGCACATGGCACAAAAAAAAGCCTTACAGACAAGCATAGATGCACACATTTATATGTGCACACATGTATGTGTAACTGTGCTGAATATGCTTTAAGCTGGGCCACGGAAGGATGGAAAAATCAGTGAATAAAGGAAAGGGTCCTGTAATGTGACCTTCATAGATCATCTGTAAGTGATATACAAAGGCTATGAAAACACTGGTGATTCATACTTTGCTAAAATATTTTGTCTTCTGAACATGCAGGTTATATGCAAAATCTATAGGGCTCATTTTTGCAAACTGGTGATACCATAATCATTTAGATATTCCTAATAAACCTAGATGGCTAGGTGAAAAAGGCCTCTTTAGCTGAGCAAATGCCTTCAAAACAGGAGCTGTATCATGCACATTGCAATTCCAAAGCATAAGACACTTTTAAAGCCTATTTGTTCTTTAGGACTGTAAATTAAAATATCTAGATCATTCAAATTTTATAAAAATCCAACAGCATTCACCAACTCACACATGCAGGAGAAGAAGCATCCCTCCTGAACCGTTACAGGCAATGTATAAGACTATGCCAGTGCTACAGAACCTTATCACAGGATAACGTTTTTGTCCTGGCTGGTAGAGATAAACATCTTGCCTTCATCTCAGTATTTATTTTTGGAGATATTTATCCTGTATTATCATTCAAATCCAGTGACTTAATTTCCATTAAACCAAATCACTAATCCTTTTTATTCCACAGGAAGCACCAGGTGCATCCTAAAAATGCGCTCACCCAGTGCTGTCTCATGTACTCTAATGTTTTCTTCATTTGAAATATCATTCTATTTACCATTTTAGAGGATGGCAAACTCTACACAGTGACCTTCTGAAGACTTATTTTAGTGTTAAAGCCACACGGGCACTACAGTGAAAGTCCTACTGTCTGTGGCTTATTTTTGTCAGAATTTTAGGTTACTGTTTAGCACATATACACAGTGTGTTGAGACACTGTGAAAAAAATTAAATAAAATTCACTGGCTGAAAAAGATCCCTTGCACAGACTATAAAGTGAGAGGTGACAGCAACATGCAAGTTCTACCTGCCAGGAAAAAAAAACGTTATATTTACTCAGTGTAAAAAATATAAAACATCAAAATGTGTGCAGTGAAACTAAATAAATTAGGAGTTATGTTGACTGTTTGAGAGTACATTTTTCAAATGTAGCATCTCCATAATCAAACATCCATTAATTTTTGATCTGAATTTTACAATGGAAGTATTTCAGTACTTGGTGTAGCACTGGATAAAACATAAAACAGTTCCCTCCTATATCCATAGGCTAGAAAGAGAAAATTATATTGGCTGAGAAGAAAAATGTAAAGGTATGTACACAGTGAGCTGGCAAAG
>VXBC01009587.1:280943-316815 GCA_013399945.1 Ploceus nigricollis
ACAGTGAGCTGGCAAAGTGTTCAGAATCAAATAAAATAAATACAACTAAACACCATCACTCTTAAAAAAAAGCCCCAAAACAAATCCCACAACCAAAGCTGAAATATTTTTAAACAACCCATAAATCCTTCTACAAAAGGAAATTCAGCAAAAATTACCCACCTGTGCACTTATTTAACACTATAACTATACATGTTGCAACCATACACTGCCAGCAAAACCTTCCAGGCTACAGTTCCTTGTAGGTATGTAATCATTAAAGGGATTTTATATAGAAACCTTGAAGTCCTGGGTCATTTCTTCCTATAATGCAAATACGAAAATTTATTTCATAATTAATTGAACTTTTTTGTGTATTTTTTCGTTCCTAAAATATCTGTGAAAAACAAAGGTAAAACTCAAAATACAACCCACAGAATAAGTCCCAGATACTGGGTTTTATCAGCACAGTGGATTTAGAAACAGGACATCTGTTCCAAGTGACAGGATGAGGGAGCAGGGTTGCAGCTATCAGTGGATTTGCATGGTCAGGGAGCCACATCTATCCTCAGTACAGCCAAGCAAACTTACCTTCTGGACAGCCTGGTGTGGAAATTGTCTGGAAATTCCCTCTTCAGGGCAAAAATCTAAAAATCCTCCTGAATGGTGTCAAACCATTGTCTTTCTTTACTTCATGAGAGGGTTTGTTTTTCTTTTTTTTTTATATTAGGGATATTTTGCATAAGAAAGCTAGTAGATATACACACACACAAAAAAAAAAAAAAAAAAAAAAAAAAAGGCAGGGCAGAGTATTTTAGACTTAAAATGCAAAATCAGTGTACATATCTGCCTATGTATTTCTTCTCAGCTAATAAACTGTGTGTTGGTTTGCCTGTAGGTCAGCATCTCTACAGTGGGATATGGAGATATGTGTCCAGAAACTCACCTTGGGCGCCTGTTTGCTTTCCTCTGCATTGCTTTTGGAATAATCCTGAATGGCATGCCCATCTCCATCCTCTACAATAAATTCTCAGACTATTACAGCAAGCTGAAGGCCTACGAGTACACAGCTCTCAAGAAAGAAAGAGGGAAGGTCGACTTCACACGGAGAGCCATGAGGAAAATATCTGAGTGCTGCGGAGAAGGTGCATCCCACCCTTTGTCACAGCAATGATAGTTTGTGCTTTGGATACTGGGAGGCCACCAAGAAGCTGGAGGAGAAAGAGGAAAAACAAATCAGCCAAAAGATAAATGAAAAGGGCCAAAAGTAACAAAAGTAGATGGTGAAATCTGTTTTGAAGGGGGTTGTTTTCAAAACTAAAAAGGCTCAGATTAAAAGAGATTTTTTTGAATTCTGATAGCCTGTGAGCAGCACTTGAGTGCTCATCAGCTCTCTGAAATGAACTCCTTGAGATTAAACACTCTGAATAAGCCTCACATGAAGATCTAACCCCCTGCTACTGATTAGATTAGACAATAAATACCCACCATAATTGTACAAATGGAAAACAAATTGTTGTCATTAAGGGTCAGCCACCTTACCTCTGTCAAAGCAGTGTCAAAAATTAAACTAACAGAATACCCAATATACTGACTGCACCACTTAAATTGGTTTTGCATCAGCTTTCAATTAGAGGAAAATGCCTAGAGCACTTACCTAAATATTAGCAGCAGCTATACTCCCTAAAATGTCAGCCTCTGTTTCCATTGCCAGATAGCTATGCCTCATTGTTCTAATTTTATTTTTCAAATGCAGCCCTGCAAATGAGCCCTCCTATTTTCATGCCTCGTCAAGCAATGCACTGCTTTTAGCATTTCCCACTGCCCCACCTCTATAATCATCTTTCAGTATGACAAGAACTAGTGAAGAATTCTGAAGTCTGAGTTGATAAATCTCATTGATCAAATCTGAAAATATTTCCAAACCCAATCCTTTTTAGGTATAGGACTAAGTGATAATTTATTTTGCAGTATTTAATGTACGTACTTATTCAATTGTTAGAATAATAGACCTGTCAAGGAACATAACTATTAAAGCAGTATTTAAAAAATAATCAAAGGAAATATGTAGTGTGTAGCAACTCTTAAAGACTATTCATACAAAGGATCTTATAGGCACTTCACTGTAACCAATTTTAAATATTATTTAAAATCAAGATAATTTGCCTGGTACATACAGCCATTGGGGATACAATCCTGACACCTTAACTCACCCCCAGGAGTACCTTATGTCCTAAGATTACTGTGTCTTCTTGCACACCTGGGCGGGATTTCTCATGTGTCTAAACTCATCCCGAAACTTAAATAACAAATAAAACCAACAATAATTAAATGGAATTGCAGTTTTATGTATTACTTCAGAGACTATCAGGAATATTTTTTTACATAAGAGCAGTCATACCAATTTAGAAACAGTAATCTGAATAACAGATCTGAAAGAAAAATTATTTTATTGATAATCAGATGCAAAGAGCTGAAATAAAAAAAGTGTAATGAAAAGCATCAACAGTAACAGCGCACTGATATGACCCATGGCTCTTAGTCAGCAGCACTCCTGCTGCAAAGCATCTTGATGACAGAGATGCATTTCAAAACTCTTGAACTCTCATCTTTTGTCTGTGCTGCCCTGATGAATGCAAATGGCTGCATTAAGATCTCAGGGCCACATGGGACACAATCGTGTGAAGCTCACTCTGGGACAGCTGAGGGTGAAAATGTTCATTAATTTTGACACGTCCATGCGACCTGTGTCAAGCATGGGGACATTTCTCCTTTCAGTGGTGGGAAGGTAATTAGTAACCAACTTGCTCTTCTCATTCTCTACCTCCAGATGAACATATCATAAGCCCATCTGTCATTTTGTTCTTTAGGAATGACAGTCAGAACACTGTGTGCTGATCAGCTCTGTTAAAAGCTAAACCATGTCTTTAAGGCACAGCTGAGCCCTGGGAGTTCAATGTGATAGATGTTTGCTGTTCTGGACTGCACACAATGCAGCAGGCACAATCCTGGCACTCACTGAGAAGAATAGCTGCTTTGCTTTGGCTCTAGGGAATTTGCATAGCCCTTCTGCACAGCAACAACAGGAGAAGAAGTTTCCAGGAACCACAGAAAACTTCTTACTGCAGTTCAGTGAGGTGACAAGTTACAAGCATGCAAAAACACAACTATGCTTTATTTACAACATGCAAATTGATTTAGACCTATTAAAAGGATTTAAAATCTGGTGATTAGTGAATTTTCCAAAATATAGGGCACTGTAAATCACTTCCTTTGCTGAAGGAATTCATACTTGCATGACCATGCAGATGGGATGCAGATGCTCAGCCTTGCATGGCAGGCCCAGCGGCTTCTTGCCACCTACAGAAATCCAGAGCCTGAGGACGCTGCTGAGACTGGACTTTGTTACAGACTCAGACCTGAAAAAGATCGCTAGTCTCATTTTCCATCCCATTTGCCTCACCCGCAGGACCTATTCAACTAGACATTTTTGAAGACATGTAATGAAATAGATTTTCCACACCAAACTCAAGCAGAAGAAAAAGGAGTCTTATCACTTAATCAAGAGTCAGAACTGAATGTCCTTGGCAAATGCTTTATCTGTTCAGTAAGATTTCAATGCACAAATCAGTACTGCTCTAACTGTTCAAATGCAGCTTGAAGAGGGTCTCTTGCACCCCTCTAGCTGAATCTGTTCCACTTTGCACCAGGTAAATAATGGCCCACAAGGTGACAGTAAAAGGAAGACCATACAGCTTGCTGTTTCCAGCACTTAGCTGGGTGGAAAGGAGTGTATCACAGGCCCTGCTTCAATAAAGAGCTATGAAAGTACCCTGACCAAGCAGTAAAGTCCTCCCACACACCCAGCCTCCTCTGGCCCAAGCAATCTTTAGTTGAGAGCTTTAGTTTGGAAGGAATCCAGAGTCTCCACACACTACAGACACAGGAGTGCAAAACTTACTTAGAGTACCTCACAGCCTAATGGCTATGGGGCAAAAACACTGCCAGACACAGAGGAGAGTGATTTCTATCCCTTCAGAAGCACAAGACATTGTGCCCAGTACCACCAGGTCCCATTTGGGCGCCCTGAGCACCAAGGCCATCACACTTTGGGCAGCCCAGCTTACCTAGCAGCTGCTCCACTCTCTTTTTTCTCAATGCACTTTGCCTCCTCATCCATCATCCAGCCCCACCATCTCACAGATGGCAGCTTTGGTACCACTTGACAGCTCTGTGCACTGACTCAGCACACAAATGTGACTCTTTGGGGGAGTGGGGATGGATTCTCACTTGGCTTATGATCAAGTTCAGCACTGAGAGCTCTCACTAGTCCTAGAGTTGGCACAAGGTACATATTAGAAGTGTGCAGTCCAGAGGACACACCTCTGGCAGTGAAACAGTAAGCATAAGGCTACACAAAGTTGCTGCATTTTGTTTTGCAATACCTGTCACCTCTGGTCTGCTGCACTGAGGAGGTGAATTGGAGCTTAGTGGGATAAAGCACTTTCCAGAAAATTAAAAGTTAGTGCTTGGTAGGTTTTTTTCCCTAAAAGTTTGTCATTTTCTTCTCTGGATTATCTTATGCAGTTTTCTGCCTTTGGCTTAACTATTCTTATTTTAGGAGTGACAAGCATTAGTCTGTGCATTTCGACATGAAAGATTATACCTAAATTTGAGGTACCATTATAGGAGCCAGACAGTGCCTGGATTGCTGAGGGCTCTGTAAATGCCACCACTTGTTACACTACCCGTGTAGACGGGAACTAGCAAGATCCTTCCACAAATTCTCTCCTGCTCCTACCATACAAAGGGGACCTCTAGGCAGCTCAGAGGAAGGAACAAGTTCATATTCCCACAGAACAGACTTTCGAGAACCTGCAGAAGGCTGTGCAAACCTGTATCAGCTGGTTTTGAAAGAGGATGAAGCAGGTTTGCTTTTTTTTTCCTTTTTGACACAATGCTTCCTGCAGAAGACTCAGTTAATTTATTGTGCCACATCCACAGAGACTTTCAGTAGCATCACTGTCCCTAAATTACTCAAACAAAACAGTCAGCTGGTAGACATGATGACATCCAAAAACAACACAGGAGAGTCACGATTGTCTTGGTTACTTGCATTCCATAGGGCTTTGGTAATCAAAAGGTTTTGAAATAACACATCAAGAGAAAACATGCTTAAACACAACAAGATGGGCAGTACTACTAAAGATAAAGTAGACAGTCTTGTTTTATGAGATGCTAATTTGGCATAACTAAGGTTTTGGGGAAACAGGGTGGAGACTTCTCAAACTACTGAGAAATTAGAAATCTCTCTAAATATGGCCATGCTAGAGTCTTCTATTTTAACTAATTGCAGATATTAATGAGACCCAGAGGGAGAAGGAATATATGTTCTATCATTATGTTTCACTACAGACTTGGCACACGCTGTGTCTCTAAAACAAAGAAACAGTCAGTTTATCTGGATGGCCTGGCTTCATTTTAGGAGAACCAAGAATTATTTCTTCTACTAAATTTAGTCCTGGGAATTACTGGGAGAAAAGTGGGATGAAAAAGAAAAGTAAAAAGGAAAAAAAAAAAAAAGAAAAAAAAAAGAAAGGAGAATTTAAAAAAAAAATATATGGGGGGGGTAGTAGAAATGTAGAGTCTGTCCCTACATGAGATAGTGGAAAGAATTCCAGTTAGAATATGCTCCTGCACAAATCCTGTCTTTGAAGAACATCACTTTTTCAGTGCAGTTCAGGAGCTGTTTGCTTTTCTTACTCAGAAAGATAGCACTTAAAGGGGTAGCTACAGTACACCACAGATTAATAGGCATCTGGTACTATTCCCAGGTTTCTAAGGCAAATAGCAATATTCAGTCTTTAAATATTCTAAGTAAACTAAGTGAAATCTATAAAATATCAACTAGGAATACTTCAAGGTTTTTGATGAAATATAATTACTATCAATAAGACTAAGAAATAAAAGTCATCACCTTGCTTAAAAAAAAACTTCAACTGTTTAGACCATTCTGGTTTTATGTCATGCAAAAATATGCTTATCTACTATTATAAAACTTTTATTAACTTCTTTATTTGGTGGTATAAAAATTACATGCCTTTTGACTGTAATCCAGACCTTTATCTAGGACTAAAGTAGGGAAAGGTCAGAGGTAGAAGTTTTTTATGTACTTAGTTAATTTAATGGAAATATGCTGAGAAAAATTAAAGCTTTCTACAAGTCTTGAGATAGAGATTATCATCGCTTTTAAATAAAACTTGTCAGAGTAGAGTTCTACTCTAAAAATTACTCTGTACTGTCATTCAAACTCCTGAAGTGGATTTGCTCGATTTATAAGCAAAAGAATTTGACATCATTAATAACCAGATAAGCAAGTACCATACTTTAAAGCCAGTCTTTTGCCACCACTTAGTAACTGTTCTTCAGGCTACCACGTTCAGTTTTTCCGTCACCAGTTTTGGCAGGGACTGGTGGCAGGGGACAGGGACAATGATGACAACACAAAAAAGAAGCACAAAAAGCCCCAAAACCAGCGTGCTCAGGAAAATTCAGGAAATCCCAGGCAGGTTGAGACAGCACCTCCTGCTGTACTGGGGGGGCCTCTTCAGGGCAGGACAAAGCAGCTGGGTGGGTCTCCTTGAGGGAAGAACTGCTCCTGGCACGGTACATTGTTCACTGCTGCCGCTCAGAGGCTACAGCCTGCCAGATTCCCCTTTTCCTTAACAATATCTGGTGCCTGCTACCTGCCATGTTAGCCAGCTGTGCTGCATCTTCCTCAGGCAGCCTACCAAAAGCCTGAAGTCTTGTCACCAAGGGTGGAGTGTTTGCAGTAATGTAAAAGTTTAACCATTTTTAATTCATTTGAAGAGAAGTAATTCAGACATATGTCAAACACCTTTAACTGGTACTGCCAAATTTTTTCACTGCCCACTATCAAAAGATACAGAATTTAAAAGAGGGTCTAAATCTAAGTATTTTTACCTGTATAGATAAACAGTGGGGAAAAAAATTAAGAATTGAAAATGCCTACATAGAAAAATGGGTGGTATCAATTTGTAAAACAGCCCCTGAATGCATTTCAACTGTAAGAACAACTGCCTTGAAAACTGGTGCTATAGCCATGCTGTGAAGATGACTTCATGGCAAGTGTTGAGGCAGCTGATGTTCTTTGTCTCACCACAGCCTGGGAGCAGAAACTTTAACAACCACAACATAATCAACCAATTCTCATATTAACTTATTATTCTTCTCCCCAAAAAATGTTTTCTCAGAGATGCTTATAATTTAGTCTATCATTAAAATAACAAACCCTGGTTTGTTTTTTTTTTCTTTTTGTTGTTGGTTTTTTTGATGGTGGTGGTGATGGTTGGCTGTTTTGGATAAATTTTTTCCCCCCACAAGTATCTTATTTGTATCTGTTTTGCAAAGGGATAAAAACTTTTTGATGACTTTTTAATTCAATGCTTATAGCACCTGCTTGTCTATGCCTGTATACCCAGAGGTCCTGTAGGCTCCCTCCTCTATGCATTTTATTTTTGGTTTTAAATTCTAATAAAAGATGTAATCCATGTAGACACACTCTAGTTAGAGCACAGACTGACAAGATACCTGAATGGCAGGCAGAACCAGCTGTGGGGAGGACAGTGGAAATCAGAGAACCAGTAGGATTTTTGCGTTGTGTAAAGCAGAAGTTTACTTTTAAGATTCATTCTGACTGAAAGATGTATGAATCCAGCAATTAAAACCATCTTCCATGACAGCAGATGAGAAGATGGTTCAATCCACTTCAGCCAGTATGGACCTTGACAAAACTTTAATATGACTACTGCAAGAGGAAAATCACAGAGGTATATGATGTTTAGTCAGGCATATGCAAGGAATTGCTGCTGATAACTGAGTTCAACTCAGATATTTTCCAGTTTTCCAGCCATCAGTGACTTTCCCTTTCCTCAATCCCTCCACGCAGAACAGCGTGTAACATCCTACTGGCTCCTTTAATGCCACAGTAAAATGGGTTAGACCCTCTGTATACATTTACAGGAAAATAATCATGTTAAGTAAAACTTGAACTGCTGAAATTTAGAGTTGCAGAGATGAGAGAAAAGGTGAAGGACCCACTGTGATAGATTAGTGTTTCTTAAACAGCAGTGCAGTTATTTCCAGGAATATCTATTCCACTTTTATTAGATGGTTAACACAAGGTATTTACTATTTACACATCTTTGAAAAGGTTTCACATCTTAAAACTACAGGTCTTAAGACCCACAAAACCATGCAATGGTCTTTAAACAACAAAAAACTTATTAAAAGGGAAAAAAAAAGTGCAATTTACATAGTGGTGAATGTAAAGGAGCAACTCAATGCAAGAGTTTTAAACCCCATGCAAAAAACGAGGAAACTGATGGAAGAATAATATGGTTAAGGGTAAATGAACTCTGGTGTTTTCACACAGCAGCTGAGCAACGTGATACACACTGAGGCAAAACAGATGGGTTTTGGCAATGATCTTGAACCTGATAATGCCAAATGTTAAATGGGCAATACAGATTTCTTCCAAGAAACCAGAAGGAAATATGTCTTGATTAATGCAATGAACTCTAGCATGAATCTGTTTTAAAGATGTAAGAAATTAAAAAGGTCCCACTTTAATATCTGATTATTACAATTTAATTTTTTAGACAAAACACAGGAATAAAGAGAGCACATATTAGAACTCCATAAGTACCAAGTGGTGTGCATGTGTGGGCTTGGCCTTGTGTCCATTGTGACAGTCTACAACCCACCTAGACAGGAGATGGACAGGACTAAGAAAGCAAGTCTCAGTTATGGGTCACAGTCTGTCTGCAATGTGTACACTGTCCCCAAACATTCCTCCTTTATTTCCAGCTAAGTCAATCACTGCATTTCCTGCTGATCCCACTTCTTCCCTCAGTTCTGCACTCAGCAACAAACTCAAAGTCACTGTGTACTTTTTTCTGCTTTTGAAGAAAATTAAGTTGGTGGAGTCAAAGTGTTTTGCTTTGGGAAAGCAAAACACTGCGTGCTCTTGGTAGATCCTGTTGTCAGCAGCAAAGGGCAAGGCTGATTCTTCTGCACCTTAAACCAAGAGCTACTAAGGTGCAACTGCACCCATCTCCATGCACCTATTTCCATGGTAATGGAAAATACACTGTTACACAGTAATATATATCAATATCAAGGAAATGGGTCTTCTGTCTTCGAAGAACAGAAAATAAAACAACCATTACCACCTCTTCTGTCCTAGCATTCACAATGGTGGTTCACCCTCCAACTTCTGCTAAGTAAGATGAGAAGTGCTGGCTGGTCTCAAGGGACAGACATTTCACCTAGGAAAATGGCTTTAAAACAAATGCCCCATAATTGCTGGCACAGCCTTTCTTCTGAGCAAGTAGCAGACAAAAATAAATTACCTGCAGCCTGTGCACTTCGATTGTTTTCTTGGCAATAAAAAAATTACTACAAGCTATATTAAGATGCTGGCAGTAATTTGAGCACTTTGGAAAGAAGGCAAAAAAGTACATATCAAACAAAACAACAAGCATACATTTAAAAAAAACCCGAATCAAGAAAAAACCACTATTATTTCAGAAATTTTCAAAAATTTACTTCTCTGCTTCCACACAGCCACAGAGATCCATGGCAGACTGGGACAGATAGGGCACTGCATCCAACCAGTTTCCTCACTGGGAAAAACCAGGCCACTCCTTGATGTAGCTTAAGCCATTGAAACAATCTTTCATACTCCACATATCCTGCTTTTTTTTCCTCCTTCCATTTAGGCTATTCTAGAATTTGTTTTCAATTGACATTAAAGACACACCTTAACAGTAAAATTTATGTTCTATCTCTGGTAGGAAAACAGTGACAACTGTAGCATAACTTTAACTGATGCCTACTTAATGAAGAGAGGCATTTATCATCTTGTGGTAAGGAAAACTAACAGCTAGTCACTGAAAATTACTACACATAACTTAAAATAAATGATGTATGCAGACTCAAAAATGCAAATAAACTGCCTGGTACACATCCAGCTAAAGCAACTGTAATTAAAGTACACAATCAAAGCATCAGATCAATTCAACTAAGCACACATTCTTACATGGCTTTTTGCTGTTCTGTTTATTAGCATCTTCTCTAGCTATGACTTATTTTCATTGCTCCCAGAAATCCTCTTGATTGAAAGTATATCTGTGCCAGATTCTAAGTATTAGTTCCCCTTAATAACCCAAAAAATTGAGAAGGGTTGTACCAGACTTTTTTTTCCTCTCCCTGTTTTATTGTACCATTAATTATTCAGTCATAAATCTGTTGCATATTTCATTCAGGTTGGGTTTTTGGCAGTAACTGCGACTTCTTTAGAAACAGTTCACTACAGTTTAAATTCATTATCTGCTGCTAATTAAACTGATCTGTTTTATTGTCACAAAAGAAAATCCTGTTACAGAAACTAATGAGCTCCAATCTTCAGTAACTGAGAGGACATGTTTACAAGCAGGAACATTTAACACCATTGCCAATCAGATGCTGGAATTAAGTACATTTTCTAGATGTGTATGTTTAAGTCTAAATAGTTTAAAGCAGTGAAATGCACTGTTTCATCTTTATAAATAATCTCTTGCTTCTCCCTGGGGGCAGTATTTGTTAGATCACAAAAAAATTATACGATACTCAAATAGGTGAATTCATAACAACAAATAAATCATAAACCAAATCGTAATTTGTAGTTTGATTAGGCTACTTTGGGCAGTACATAATGCTATAGTTATGAAAATGGTTTCCAACACTGTTTGTTTATTTGCATCTGCTGATTTACTAATACTTTGCTGACTGTGCCCCCCTCTAATTCCACCTAAGTTTTTGAGTAGGTGTAAATACTTAAAGGTTAATCCCAATTAGACCTGCTTGGTAATGGCATTAAGTGTTCCTGCTTGTAAACACATCCTCTCAGTTACTGAAGACTGCAGCTGACTAGTATCTGTAACACGATTCTCTTTTGTGACAGTAAACCAGATTATTTTAATTAGCAACAGGTAGTGAATTTAAAGGGCAGTGAACTGTTATTAGGAAGTCTAAGTTACTGCCAAAAAAGCCAACCAGAACAAAATATGCAACAGATTTATGATGAATAACTACAGAAGTAAAGAATCACAGAACAAATCAGTTCAGAAGGGAACACAGTGGGTCACTTAGTCCAACCTTCCAGCTCAAGCAAGATCATCCTACAACACATAGCATAGGATTGTGTCCAGAGAGTTCTGGAATATCCCCAGTGAAAAGAGACTCCACAACCTCTCTGAGCAACCTGTTCCACTGGACAAAAAACCTCTTCCTCATGTCCTGGTGGAACTTCCATGCATCAGCTTCTGCCCTTTGCCTCTTGTCCTATTGCTCAGCACCAAGAAGAGCTTGGATCCATCCTCCTGGCACCCTCCCTTTGGACACTTACAGGCATTGATGAGGTCCTTACTCAAGTCATTTCAAGGCTGAGCAGGCCCAGTTTCCCCAGCCTTTCCCCACTGGAGAGATGTTCCAATTCCTTGATCAACTTTGTAGCTCCAGTTAGTGGTAGAGCAAAACAGGGAGGGCAAAAAAAAAAATCCCTTCTCAATTTTCAGGTTACTGAGGGCAATAATCTAATGTTTAGAACCTGGCACAGACATATGGGAGCAATGAAATTAAGCCATAGCTAGAGAAGGTGCTGATAAACTGAACAGCAAACAGCCAGGTAAGAATGCGTGCTTACATGAATCTGATGGTTTGATTGTGGGCTTTAACATCAGGGCCATACAGCTGCTCCCTAGAGAACCAGAGTATTCTACCTCATGCTGTGCATTCAAGTCTGAGTCAAACACTGGGTAACCTGGATGGGATGGTGTGCTGAGCACTGCAGCTCCCAATGGAGTGCAGGACTAGGGGTGGACCATGATGACCTCTGTCAGTAAACGCAGTAGTTTAGGAGACTGATTCCAAGTATGTAAAACATGGGAACTGAAACCAGTTCACTCAACCACTGGCAACCAACCACTGGTAGTTGTATTGTACTTCATGTTGAGGAAGCTGTTATCTTAGGAGAAGCAATGCCTAAGTATCTGCTATTACTAATGGAGTCACATCTTGTCAAGCTAAGCAACAGTAAAGAGTGACTCCTACAGCTGGCCATTCAATCAATCTGGTTCTCTGCTTGGATCAGTCTATCAGCATGGCCTTGAGCACAAGCAGGGTGGGTATTCTATGAATGCCTTATGAAGGAAGTCTTGGATTTTTTCCTAAATGGACGAAAGAAAATATTGGCTTCATTCTTCTAAATCAAAATAAGGTACAGGAAAAATCAATAGGATACCAATTTGTTATCATGTGGAAATTAATTCACCCCTACCCCCTTACCAAACAAAAAACCAAAAAACCCTCCAAGTCCCTTGGGTATATTAGGGCTTAAAAGTGTGTAGTTAGAAGACTTGAGTGAAACCAAAATGTGGTCCATTGGAAGGGTCAGCTGTTCCTTCAGGACCTTCTCTGAAAAAAATCAAGAGACATTACTTTCATTGTATTCTTGTTAGCTCCTAGGGAGGATAGCCTCCACCACAGAGTAAGAATGAGACTTAAGTAGTCCTCCTGGTTGGTCTGGGTTTTTTAAGGAAACCAAGAGGGAAGGGGATTAAAACAAATATAGTTGCCCAGATACAGTATGTCCAGAACAGATGCTTGTGTTTCTATAGTAACCATGACACCATACGTGCAAATTTTAACAACACTTAAAACATTTTGTGCAAGGTATCAGGAAAGATTGAACACCCTTGATTACGTGTTCAGAAGTTTCTATTAGCTCTTAAATCTTGAGATTCCAATCTCTGAGAACAGTCTTCCATTGTGCACAACAGAATAAGTACAATGACAAGTTGTTTTAGAAATTATTTAATATACAAATGCATATACTGCCGCTCAAAACAAGCATGGTACAAAATCTTACCAAATCTCACTTGATTACATGGATGTAAATAATTATTTTAGGTTCATTTACATTAGGAGGTCAATTTCTCCAGTAATGCTTCTATTCCTTTTACATTTTTATTCTGCTTCAGCTTTGGAATGAGCTTTTTTAATCCTTTTTTAACTGTGCTTGCCACCTTTTCATCAGTGCTTCGGAGAAGGCTGCAAGGAAAGGAAAAAAATGAAGTATATCAAAGGTCAGCACACAGGTTATAGAAAAAGAAGCTGTCCATGATGGAAACAGTAACTGTGTAAGAAGAATATAGTTCAAGCCAGATGCTATCACCTCCTACTATAAAAAAAATGCAAAACATTCCATAAAATACGAAACACCAAATCAGAACACAGCCAACAGAGGATAAATCAGTCTGCAAGAAACTGCTGACCCCTATTCAATGCACATTCAAATACTGAGTCAGACCAAGTTGTTCTGGGTTTCACCCAGGCTGGGCTTCAAACCTGCCAGGCTGGGGACAGCCACAACTCCCTGCGCCCCAGCCCCACTGCTGCACCAACCTCATGGGAATAAAGTTTTTCCTCATCTCCAGCCTAAGCCTCTTGTGTTTAAGCTTGTGCCACTGCCTCTTGCTCTCTACTCATACATTGCTGTGAAACGACCAGCTCTCCATCCATCCCATTGGTGCCAGGGATGCTCTCAGGAGCCCACAAGCTGCCCCTTTTCCCAGCTGAAACAGACCTGGCCCCACAGCCTCTCCGTCCAAGCCAAGGTACCCAGCCCATGACTATGCCAGGCACCTTCCATTGAATTCACTCCAGTTGTTGGTGCCTTTCTTGTAATGTAGGTCCTAAAACTGGATGCAGTGAAGTACACCTAATATACATCAAGCAGCTTCACTATTGTACTTTTGTGCTGCAGTTAGTGAAGAACAATGAAGCCTTACCAGTTCTGTTCTCCTTTTAGACACCACTTTTGGAAACGAAATCAGATTTCCCAGATAAATTCTCTTTCTCAGAAACAAAGAAATTCATCATAAGCTCTAAAATACTATCAGCTTAGCAGTGACTGTCCTTTTCCCTTTCTTCAGTTAACAGTGAAATGTTCTTGGATTGAAGTACAAAATCTGCCGAGTTAATGACATACCTAATTTGCTACTTCAAAATTATGAGTGAACACTGGCTAGAAAAGTGCCTTCTACAGCCAGTTTGTGCAAACCAGATCAGAACGACAAGTCTGACATACAAATAAACTAAGAGTAGAAGAAATTGTAACACCCATGTGCTGGTATGAAGCAGGCTGCATGATACTACAAGTCCTTACAATCCCTAGGATTCCTCCAAGTGGCTCCCAAATTTACACTGACCTAAAAGCTTATTTCTTACCTACTTTTTAAGCAATGATTAGACATGGCAAACTGAACTGAGTAAGACATAAAGGAATTAAAATAGCTTAAGATCAGATTTAAATTTTGTCTCCTTTAGGGCAGCAAATCCTGTGCTGGGTGGCAACACTATAAGCAGAAAAGCTCTGGATGTCCATCAGACAACGCCACAACTTTCAGCTACTTAATTCTCAGATTTATTTCTGTGACTATGACTTTACAACAACCTTTAGCAGCAAATCATGTTACACTTTTAGCTGTAATGGTACCATTTAATCAAGAGGCCTTCTTTAAAACTGAATTCAGCTGAGGGTGATATTTTCTCATCTCTTCTATGACTCATGTGCCCCTGATAAAAGAAAGAAAATCCGGAATCCTGAAAAAGGAGGTGCTGAGCACATTGGTAATTAACATGGAGAGGTATGTATGTTTCACTCACCACAAGAGACAAGGACCACACAAAGTAACAAGCCACTCTGGACCGCACTTTACTTTTCCCTAAAAATGCATGCCAGCCTCTGACAGCCATACATGCAATGTTGCTTTCAAACTCATAGTAAGCACAGGTATGTCAAGACAACGTTCTTAATACAGAACATCTGCATGTTTGATAACACAGCCAAAAGACCAACATAGTGATAGAGTGGGGTATTTTAAAATTACTATTCTTTAAGTTCTTACAAGGTCTAGAAAGCTGGCACCTATGTATTCTGTGGATGTAAAACATAACTTCCACAGATTACAGAAATACAGGAAGCCAATAACACATTTGGTGAAGTACATTCTTATCCATGTTCTACCCTGATGCTACAAATCATTTACAAAATTAAACATATATATAAAAGTCATATATAGGAATTTAAATAGGCAAGCATCTATGACATTCATAGATAATGAATGTCACTTAATATACATGTGAGCATGCAGAGAGTCCTTTCATTACCTTTGGGCTCCTCAAGATAGTACTAAGTTAGAACCAGGCCCCAGATATTTTTATTACAATCAAAACCAAGTAGGGCAAGGAAAGGAGAAGGTCCAGAGGGTATCAGGTGACTGAGAAGCCAAGCACATGCACTGCTTATAATTGACAAATAAGCTTAAAGGACCAGATAGCCAAAAATCTTCAAATGGACTTACTGAGCAATTCTGAGTTTCAGATCTGCACATATGTGACAGATGTCCATCTGAGGGCGGACATGCTGCTGGCCAAAACTGGGCCAATGAGAGATGTTGGTAATGCCTCTGTGATGATTTATTTAAGAAATTCAAAACGAAGTAGACACACAGTTTTTTTCTACCCAGAGAAGAGGAGGAGGTGAGAACATGAGAGGGAAACAACACGGAAGCACCAAGGTCAGTGGAGAAGGAGGGGAGGAGGTGCAGCAGGTGCTGGAGCCAAGATTCCTCTGCAGGCTGTGGTGAGACCATGGTGAAACAGCTCTGCCCCTGCAGCCCCTGGGGATCCATGGGGGATGCAGAGATCCACCCACAGCCCATGGGGAAGTGCCTGTGCTGGAGCGAGTGGATGCCCNTCATGCCCTGTCTCCCTGTGCTGTCTGTGGGAAGGAGGAAGGGGTTGGAAGAGAAAAAAGTGGTTTTTTTTTTTTAAGGGCTTATTTTACTTCTCATTATCCTCCACTGATTCTGTTAGTAATAAATTCACCTTCAATTTAAACCAGTTTTGCACTTGGAGTGTTTTCGCCCAGCCCTTATCTTAACACAAAACCCTTTGATAATTTTTTTTTCTCTCCTCTGCCCAGCTGTGGAAGGGGAGGGTGGTGAGCAGCTTTCACGGGTGCCTGGCATTTGGCCAGTGTCAAACCACAACAAGAAGTATCTGGGTTTTTTAAATGAAAAAGTTTCTAAAAACTCAGCCATTACTTTATGTTAAAAAATCCGCTGCTGTTACTTTACACCAGACTAAATTAATCACTGCTGTACAATTCAGGTAGTCATTTGACTTCAGTGCATGCAGTTAAACAAAAATGCAGTTAATTGCTATGTGATAGTGAGGTAAGCCAGTGTGACATGAAATGGAACAAAGAATGCATCTTGTGCATTCAAAATAGCACAAATTGAATGTCATTTGTTGGTAGAAATTTCAGCTGTTCTCTGATGTTCTCTCAGCTGTTCACGAAATTAACAATGTAATCTAATCAGAAGTAGTCATGTGCCACACTTACCAACAAAGAATAATGGCACCTCGATTTACTTCTGCCCAGGTCTTCAGATTCTCAATACCAACATGTTCCACCAGTGTTCTTCCAAAGCAAACTGCAAAATGGGGGAAAGAAGCAGGGGAAGGAAAAAACGAAAAAGATGAGACAATACCTTTCTACAAAGAAGCCAGTTGAAAGTTCTCTGTAGTTTTGATTTAATCAAACAGTTTTTAGTCCCCCAAGTATTCACAAAGTTCTGCCTCCTCAAAATAATTGACTGTTCACTGCAATGCAGACCTTTATAGATATTAGACTACTTCCAAGTACTGCATGGAATTTGTTAGACAACAGCAGCACTGTGTGACAGTTTACTATTATAAAGTATGCAAACTTGTTTGTTTTTTAAAAAGGGTGTAAAAGGCTATTAATATCTTAGAGAAGGCATCCAGTCCAAAGAGAGAACTCGGCAAGAATCACAGAATCATTCTAGTTGAACAGATCATGGTACCCAATATATTAAATACATAAACACCTCTGTTTTTAAGCATCTGACTCTGCAACTGAAGGAAAAGAATTTGAAGAGAAGTTACTTAAAATTTCAGAGCTAATCCTTAATTGATGCAAAAACTTTGTCTTTTTCAGCTGCACTGATGCTCCAGGGCTCTATTTCTTCAGTGGCTTTGAAAGCCTAAGTTGACTTCAGACTCATTACATTAACCTAGGCTGACTTCAAGGCCCCAGCTGAATTTAAAGAACTGAACTGCATGGAAACTGTTCTTACAACTTGGCATGCTGAGCAAACTTACCAGTAAACAATGCAAAAAACCCCACCCAACCCCAACAAACACCAGCCTCCAAACACTGAAGCTATTTTTCACTGTCACTTTAGATCCTAATTCCACCCGAGGACAGGTCAGACTTTATACAACTTGCCCCCCTGTGATAACAATTTGTTTGGGGCTTAATGACAATTTAATAAACTCAGAGCAACAATTCTGAATGGTACTTTTTGGAGGAAACCAAAGGGAACACATGTGATTAAACTGGAAATTGTACAGTTTTGACAGAAATAAATCCAGATTACTATCATCATTTCAGATAGGCAAGTCTCTGAAAGACACTCAAAAACTTTTCCTTTGAACATTTTCAATGATCTGCTTGAGAAGTGGGAAAACAGCCTACTTTTAGAAACATTTAATAAAAGACAACTAGCACTTTTAAAGGCAACACTGGCTACCCGAATGTAGCAAGAGGAAAAGAAATAAAAAGTTTAACAAGATCTGGTAATTCTACACAGGTAAAAACTATTACACACAGAGAAGTTCCCTCAGATTACACTTTGCCAACCATGTGCTTTCACTTTTTGAGCCTTTTGTATGAGAAAAAGTAATCACTATTAGGATAGAGTAATACACATAGAAGATTTTACAGTTACATAATAATGTAAGTTTAAAAGCTAAATTAAGATGAGAACATCTGTGCCCAATATCTGCCTTATGGAACATAAACTAGCAAAGATGTCCTATTTTTGTGCACAAATTGTTTTTGTAACAGTTACAAAGCATTAACCCAGCAGCACTAATGAACACAGTAAAGATTACAGCCAGGCTTACAAGCACTAATGAAACAGGGGCTCCTGTAAGAAAGACTTTACTGTTTCTATTATAATCCTTAAACTACTATGTCATTTAGCAAAGCTATCAAGACATTTTAAGCACAGAAATGAACTCCGCCCCAAATACACATTCAAGCTCTGAGAAAAAAACCCCAACCACTGCTTGCATTGCAAAAAAAAAAAAGGAAACATATCCTTGGCATTCTGTTTGTATAGCAACTCACAACAGCAAAAAGATAGAAACAATGACGTTAAATTTTCCATATACTAGTATACTCAAAGAAATAACTGCAACTGTCTTATTTGAGGTCAGATAGCAAACTACTCTGAAGACAATCTGAGCAAATAAAGCTGTATTTCCAACATACCTTCTTTTCCACTCTCTCTCATTTTTTCATCTTGCTCTATTAACCATTTCAAAACTAGATGGCCTGCCGGATGTTCTGCAATGTGAAGCTTTAAGAGGAATAGACAAACCAAAACAAAACAAAATTACTTAGTTGTTCAAAATTCAGTTACATGTCTGGCCGTAAATATTTCTGCTTGATTTATTCATTCTGCCATCACACTGATTCACTGAGTCATGACCTATGCTAATATCAACAATTTTGATATTTCTGGTTACTCATTTAAATTGACCATTTTAACTCTTACCATCTTCCCTTCAACATTTAACTTTCAATAATATAAACGGTATCAACCAACATTTCATCCACCCTTCTAATGACTTCATTGTTAATAAATAGAACCTCCTGGTCTATCTCTGCCAGAACTTCCAGAACTTTCACATTTCCACACTTGAAAATCAACTACAGTATGGTCCACAGAAAGTCACAGAAAACACGTGTAGTTCACATTAAAATTTCGTAAAATGTGTATCAAAGAATGTGAAACACAGAGCTAAAACACCACGACCATGGAAATCTGAAGATATCTATCTTAAATACAGCATACATTGTGTTTTTTTGTTTTCTAGTCTATGGACCCATATCTGACTGAGTTTAACAAAGTAGGGGAGGGGCACTCTTTGAAGAGAAGGTCATACTGTGAAAACAAACAGCTCTTATCTAAGATCTTTCCTTGCATGGAGATATGCACGCCTGAAAAACAAGAGACCCTGTCCCTCTCAGTGTAAACAGTCCAATGACCTATAAAACTTTGCTAAGTGCTTGATTGCACAGTGGTAACATTAAACAAGAGACGGTGTAACATGCTTGTCAGCAACCTTCCCACTAAGTGTTTAAAGGAGTTCTGAAGATTGAAGATCATGAAGCTCCTTGCCCTACAACTCATGTGAAATGCCCGCTCAAGCCACCATCTCTCCAGATGGACTAATAATAAACTATGAAATCAAAAAGTCAGAAAACAGGATCACATCTAATGTACAAGTGCTCTCAGGGCAGTACATTGATGACTTACATAAAAGAAAACAAGACCAGACTTCATTTTAGTAATGCAGAAGATCTACAAGATCTCAGCACCTTGTCTTCTGCACATTACCTGTCCATCACGGCCCCCTGGAACCAGCTCTTCAGCTGCTAACTTAGCAATTGCATCTAGTGCAGGCTGGATGTCACCAAGAGCTGTTCTTAAAATATCAGCAACCAAGACAAATTTAGCTTTGTCTACCACTATTTCTTGGGTATGTTCTTGCAAATATTCTAGCAAAGGTGAGGAAATGGCTTCCAGGAGCTCACGGCGACGGAGTTCAGTATTCTTCTTACTGGTGAAAGAGACAGCACATTACTGCAGAAGATTTGCACTGTATGCACACCAAGTAACAAGGAATTTCAGAATGTATGTGCTATTTGAGATATTTCAATTACTCCTAGATTCAAATACAGGCATTATTGTTCCCTCTGTTTCATGTACAATTAAACACACGTTGGACACAGAATTTAAGAACACATGGAATGAAAAAATGTTTAAAGCTGACTGCCTCAAAACCTCAGAGTTTTTTCTTGTAACTAACATTTACTATTTCTTTTCATTTTGTTATCTCAACTATGGAGATGTATTTTTAACACAGTTTACTAGTCATCTAGAGTTGCTCCTTCATCAAAAGCTGGTAAGCATCAATGTCAATACCACAGACTGAAATCAAATTAACAATTTCCATTTTTATTGCTAGATTTTGAGATATACTTTTATGCTACCCAAAGCACCAGTAATGCATATTACAAATTTTCTTCTACACTGAATTTGATACATGAGCTTACACACAAAATATATCACAATATTTGCCCTTTACAGAAGGGGCAAATACGTATCATTTATATATATTTACATTACTTAGACTTATTACGAAGAAAAGTTGAAATTCAATCATGACAAAAAGTTGCATGACTTCTTCTGGACTCTTAAGAAAAACCTTCACATCTGAGTTACCTATAGGCATTTCCATCTCCCTGTTGCAGAAGTGTGATGATTTCTGGAACAAAATGTGCAGGATCTCTAGGACTTAGCAAGTACAACAAGACCTTCTTTCCATATTTGTTGTTTATTATATCAGGCAAAGAAGCCTTTATTTCCTGTGGGAGTAAACAAACCAAAACAAAACATTAATGAAACAACAGTTCTTGGTCACTATCAGTATTAGAACTGTGAAAAAATACCAGGAGAAACTCCAAATGACAGAGACATGCTATCTCTTGTTGGTAATGTCTCCACCTTTTTGGAGTCCTCATGAAAGAGAGGGATTTTGTGCTGAAATATGCCTGAATCCTTACACATGCCAAGTGCTCAATGTACAGTTCCAATCACATATGAAAGTTCAAAGCAACACACATAGGCTCTGGTCCAGGATTAAGATTCCGTGGACCTGAGAGATGATGTTAAGAAAAAATTTTCCTCCAGAGGATTTAGAGAGCTTAAAACCCTCCTTTACCTAAAATTCTCTGCCATACAGCCAACCCACATGAATGATGAATTTTGCAATACTACCAAAAAAATTTAAAACCAACAAAAATGGCCCCAAAACAAAAAAACTAAAAAAAAAAAAAACCCCTTGCTTTTTCTCCCTCTAAAGTTTTACTAGGTTTTTTACCTTCCTAAAGCTAAATTTTTTTTTATGGACAGAATGATAATCTCTGTAAGGTATTTTTGAAGTCTAACTGCTCTTTGAAATAATTTTAAGGATTAGTTTCCTCTACAGAATATGCTTCAATGCTTGATTTTAAGACGCCTCCACCTCATCATCTGCTACTAGTTTTCATTCACTATCTGAAGAGTTGTTTTTGATCCCAAGATTTTTTTTTCCTCTTCCTGCCATGTTTTCCCCATTCTTGACCACACATAAGCTTTGATGGGCCAATTGTGTATGTGCTAAGGCCACGTCTTGTTCTCCATTTTCTTTCCAGATTGATGTGGTAGGATGACCAAACAGTAAACATTCTTTGATAATGGATTAATTCTTGCTCTCAGATGATTCTGTAATTAAATGGCATCTTGGAAGCTCAGCTAAAGACATAGTATCTGAACTAATAAACTCTCCAGAAAGCGGAGTGCTTGTTACATAGCTCAGGAACAGGTCAAATATCTCATACTAAGACAGCTCAGATATGTCACAACTTATTTCCTTAGACCTTTCCCCAAAGTTGTTACATTCCAGACCTGGCTCTGGGAACCAAGCCCAGCTGCAATCGCAGCTGAAATTCCTGAGGAACAAAAGCCACCTCCACATGAAGATGCTTTCATCTCTCCAGACCCATTAGAGAGGCACAGTCTAAGTGCCAAATCCCTGTGATAGGGTACAAAATCTCAATTGCACCCTATACAAAGTTGCACAAGGGAAGAACTGTTCCTACTTTGCAAAACAAGCCTCCTCAGAACCACTTTCTCCTCATATTCCTTCTCCACACACAGAAGATTTGCCTCATCTTTACCTCCCTGCACTTCCCCTAAACCCATCAGCTATAGCATGAGTACTACTGCAAGCAGATTACAACATGTACATCAATGTGCATTTCTCTGCTGAGTGGATGCAATTAGTTTAGCTTGTAAAATCCATAAGATACCATCACCATTCTGAACTTTTCCACAGATTTAATCTCTAGAAATACTAGTAGAACTCAAACTTATATGACAAAAGGCATTGACTTTAAAGAAACTCCAGTCACCCCTTATCCAGAATGAATGTGTACTAAAAAGGAAAATTTCAGCAAGTACTGAACCTAGCTTAAAAATTAATTCAAATAAATAATTAAAATAATGTCTGAAAGTGCTATGGTCTGCTAGGAAAAGAAAAAACTAATCATGATACATAAATATAATGAAACAGAAAAGATGGGAAGTATTTAAATAGTCTAAAAAAGCAGATGGATTCCTACTTTCATCCTCCTATACACTGACAAACTTTCATTCCTACCTTCATCCTCCTATACACTGACAAACACATTGACACTATTTAATATGCTATTTTAGGAGAAATTCAATTACTTACTGATATAATTAACTGCTTCACAAGTTTAGTGTCATCAATGCAATCAAATGCTGCCAGCAAGACCAGATGAGAAAATTCACCCTGCAAAGATGAGACATCAGAAACCACATGCAGTCATTTTTTATGATATACTAACTGACTTAGAACCAGGATTTCTGAGGGCTTGTCTCAAACATAACACAACATGAAGCACAAGCAAATTCTGACTACTGTCATAGAATGAGAGAAGTCCAACATTTAGGTTTCTCTCCAAAAACAAGGCTTGTTAAGAGAAATATGTTGTTAAAACAAAGGTAAATCTTCCATTTCAAGTGGACATACTGCTTTATCACATTCAAGCTATTAACCTACTCCTACTGCATTATCAACATCTGAAATCATAGTACTTTACCTACACCAACATTACATACAGACTTTATTTCTATTGTTGATTTGCTTAGATGTGAACTAAGTCAGATAAAATGTTTTTGGAGATCATATATCTGCAATGAGCCATACAGTCTTTACTGCACTGCTGGAGATCAAGTCTCCAGCACACTCAAAAGGGCACAAACAAATTCACCAGTATGTCAGGGAGGCTCTACATCAAAATGAAGCCAGATCTTCTGTGCTCCAGTGTTGTGTCAGCTATTACTTACCCACTGTTTCATATTTCCATATAATATATAATTTATAAAATGGAACAACTCATTTATTCTAGTGGAAAATTATGGAGAGAAACATTACCTAGACCAGTGGCCCTCAAAGTGGGTTGCACAAGACAATTCATTGTGGTACAGAAAGAAAATATTTTTGGCACCATTAATAAAAAATTAAAATAGCCTCTGGTTATTTTTATCTCATCCTTTCAAATTTTCTATTTCTATTATAATGTACACCATTATAGTAGTAAAGGCATGTAACTTGTACATAAATATATATATATTGGGGATGCATGCCCAGGATGTGATCAAAATGCTTGAAGGCCACTGATTGAGACCACAATAATTATTAGCAAATAAAAAAACCCACAGCAACCAGGAAGGGAAGTTTAAAAAGCTCTTCTTTACAGCTATAGTTTTGCCCAACTCCATGAAATCTGGTTTCAACTGTTACTCTGCTGGTGTTGCAGTCTCCAAACACATAAGTTATTCATTAAAAAATAAAACAGACTTTCCATTGAATGCCAATGTAATTTGAAGCTTCCTGACTTGAAAAAAATATCGAGCATTTTCTAAGAAATACACATGTTCAGAGAGCCTTTTCAATGACATCTCCAGCATATCTAGATTTTTCTCCCTCCTCTTTATACAGGCTGTTTTACCCCCAACCAAGGAGAATTAACCAATGACCCACATGAAGATGCAATACAAAGTTGGGATCAACAAAATAAAAAGTAGAAAGAAAACTGAGGAATAATAAGGAACTCAGCCACAATGAAGCATAGTACTACATGTAGTGCTCACAATGAAGCTTCTTGGTGAGTCTCTAAATATTCCATACAGTTCAATTATTTTATATTATCTAATACATCACTGCTATTTTAGGACTGGTTTTATTAAGATCTCAAAGTTGTTCCCAGTACCAAAGAACATTCAAGCTAGCCTCTATCAAATCACTAGTTTCCAAGACTATGAAATAAATGAACACTCACCGTTGCTATTTTTTCAATAAATGTCTTCATAGTTTTCACAATTACTTTTCTGTCCTACCCAAAAGGAAAGAGGAAACTCAAATGAGCCTAGAATACCAGTGATTCTGAGTAACTAAACTGCTATTTACACTTTTCAAAAAGAAAACCTTCAATTTGCTTTCTAAGGCAAAGGCGTCTACCAAAGACTCACACATATTCTATTAGTTTACACCCAGAACCAGTATGGAAAGTTAAACCTGAATTGTGACTGGATCCCAGAGATCCTGTGGTATATTTACAAGTCCAGATCACCAATGGGACGTGTCAAAAAAACTGGAAAAAACCACAGCAAACAAAAAACCTCAAACCATCACATATGTTCACTCATATTTTGTCCATTAATTAAAGAAGAATGCATTTCATCTCTTCATTTGGAAAGAAACATATTCAACAGAACTTTAAACTCTAGCTTGGTTTAAACCCCTACTACTAGCAAGAATATTTTGTCAGAAAGTTTCCTCCCTGTATTTTTGGCTTTTGGAATCACTGCTCAGTTTTCTTTAGATCCATTTCTATGCCTAGATCCTCGGAACTTAATTTTTTTCTGCATTCTTTAACAAGTGGACTATTTTACTAAGTCATCATTTTTATTTTTTAATATAGAAAAACATAGGAGGCATTACAGTATTTCCAAGATGTGATGACACATATTACACCAAAAGTATTTCTGGATACTGTATCAGCTGATGAAACTAAACCACACTTCCTATAACATTCTGCAAGTCTTAGCATTCCAAAGCCAAACATGGTTTCACATTATAACTTCTTTACTGTCCTCTCCCTACTGTCAATTTCACTTATATTAAGAAATCCATGGGACAAATGAAATGCCAATAACCTTACAGTGGAAAAATTACTCCATGTGTCACTGCCAAAACCTCTGCTAAAAATAAAAGGAGATGCTTCCACTATAAAAGTTCTATTGAAAACATTTGATTCACAAAAAACAGTGTTTATGTTTGCCAAGAGATAAAGAGGGGCCAGTTTTTAGCCTTGCTCTCTAATTGTTAATTGCTTGAAAACGTGCACAAGCAGAAGGACCCATATGGGCAGTCAGAGAGAACCAAACATTACCTTGGGAGTGCCATGCCATAAACAGTGCATTGCTACTCGGGCTCCATCGTGAGTGTGTGCCAGGTAGATGACAGCCTCTCTGATAGCTTCTATCATTTCCTGGGGAAGAAAAGGTGATAAAGCAAAAAGATGAAAGAAAAAGCTTGAGGAACTCAAGGCAGGTGGGCGAGAGAGAATTATTTTGTCTGCCCACACAATACTGCTCTACACTCCATCACTGGCTCTACAGAACCACTCTCATCTCCCTGACCTATGGGAAACTGCCTCAAGAAAAGTCCAAAAGACTGTAAATGACACAAGCTTCCTCTCTTTAAAATTACACTGTTCATCATAATCATGCCATGAAGTCACAATTATATTGAAGATTGTCAGCTGTCCTATTACAAAAAATTCAAGAAACGGTGCTCAGAACTGAGACAGAAATTAGAGAAAAAGACAACCATTAATGTAGGAAGAAATCTTGGAAGCTGATGCATATTCATACATGCAGAGTATTAGCCAGAAAGTAAGAAGAACTAAAGTCATTTAAGCAGCAGGTTATGTTATAAATCAGCTATTACAAGACATAGCCAAAAGTTTGTCTTCATATCAAAGGAATGAAGTTTTCTGAAGCTATCTTACAATACCAACAGCCAAAGAAAAAAAAATCAAATCAAATCACATGACACCCTCTTGGGTTACTAGATACTACTTCTGCTACTATCCAACAGATTTCCTCAAAATGCAGCTCCCATCTATGCATCTTTCTATCCCTAGTTCTTCTTGCACTCTAGCCAAAGGCTCCAAGCATTTTATCAATTATTTACAAACTGCTCAGTCACAACACAATTGGTGTCACTACCTGTAAGCACAGGCAGGAACAGATCTGCAGAAGAGCAGATCTGTTTCCAAACTCCAAAGAGCATGTCCATATACTAGCACATTTGCACAGAAAGCCAAGCAAGGAGATACAACCTTATTCCCCTGATTCATGCAAGCCTGTAAATCCAAAAGCATTCTCAGTCATAGCATTACATAAAACCATGCACAGGAATGTTCTGGGCTCTGAAGATTTGGACTCAGAATAGGCCCTGAATAGTCCACTTCCCTACCCTTAGCTTTGGGTTTATTAACAGTAACAAAGAAGTATTCAGAAGTCCAGTCTGGCAGAAAGAAGCATGAGACAGCAAGGCTCTGCCTGACTAGAAGTGAGATGGTTCTGAGCTGCAGAACCATGGTGAGGCTGATGGATACACCTTGAAGACAGGTAAAGTCAAACAGGATTCCAGCTTAAACAGTGTCACATTACACAGACGGATTTAGGCCTAAATACAAGAATGTCTGACGTAATCTTAAAGCTCCAATTTAATACAGATATAGCAAACAAAGTTTTGGTTGCTGACAGAAGGGCGAATCTCATTGTATTTTGGTCAAGAGATTTTTGGACAATCATTGCAAGTTGTTAAGAAACTACACACTGGAAAGCTAAACTACTGCAAGCAACGGTCCTCACTTTAATTATATTCTCCACGCTACTGAGAAGGGTCATTTAGCAGGAAGAGAGGAAACATCAAACTCATCTCACTTTTTTTTTTTAAATTCAATTATCACAAACACTTTTTTTTTTCTCCCATCATCTATCTAGAATCACCAGATGTGTAGAACTCTATTAATGAAAGATGTATTTTTGTCTAGTTAACTTACAACATTTTCACAAGAAGACAAAAAACATTCCACAGAAAGGCAAAAGAAGACAAAAAGAAAAATAAAGATACTTACAGATCTTTGTTTCGGAAGAGCATAAGTGAAAAAGTCCAAAAATACTTTATGTACCAGTGAGTGCTTTATCACCGCGTCTCTGTATTTGGATAGATGAAAATAAGCAACAAGTTCCTCACAAACAATCATTTTAAATTATGTTACCAATACCTCATATGTATTTTAAATTTGTATTTTAAGTTAGGCAGCGTGATGAGCAAAAAACACACGGTCATTTTGGATTCAGATGTTTAACATTTACAGTAAGTGGAAGATTCTAACAAAACTTACAAATTATAGAATGTATTTTCTTCACTGGAGACGCATATCTAATAACGTGTTATGGAAATATATCACAGTGCAACATTTCTACCAATTGTCTGACTGGGACAGAGGACACTAACTCATAGAAGGAGAGTTCAGAATTAAGGGAAGATATTCATTATGACACCTGAAACAAAACCATAGACTATTCAGCACAGCAACATTACAGCTTAAAAGAGTATCACTATCACTGTCATCTGAACTTACAAATACACCAGTGTCATTGTTTGTATGTCAGAAACAAACTGATTTGTGCGAGATTGTCACACCTTCAGCTGATTTTTGTCCTTACTTTTGTGCCATTGGCGTAAGAATCTGCTTCATTTCATCCAAGATGGCCTCTCTCTTTTCAGGCTGAGCTTCTAGCACTTTGTCCAGTGTTGGGCTAGCTGGTGTCTGAAATGAATGCACAATCAGAGGTTTACTCATATCAGTAAGAATCAGAATTCATAGAAAATTACAATGCTTAGACCTCTTCAATCACATGTCAGGAATGTCAAAAACAAAATTAATTTTCTGCAAAACTAAAAATTTTTACAATTTTAAAAATAAAAAGCTACGTTTTCTGAGTATGTCAGAAGACGTAAACTTCAGTTTCTACAAATTATATATTCCTCATTAGCAAACAAAACACACTTGTATAGCCTGAGCTGCTTTTTGCCAGTTATATCAGCTCCTCATGCCAGATACAAGCAAAATACCTAAAACTGGCATTGTGTTAAGGTGCTCCTGAGCTAAGCAGAGATCCTGCTTTAGGCACACATCAGAGGGCAACACAAAAAGTCAATGAACTGAGAAGCTAACAAAGGCCCAGGAAATTCCAGTTCAGGAACAGCAGAGAGGAGGAATATATACCATATACCTTACACACAGAAGTACTTCCTGGTATCTTAACAAAAGAATTACACTGGTAACTCTTTTAAAATAATCTGCTGTCAGAAGAAAGCTCTGACTGGATAGACAATTAGAAGAAGTATTTTTTAAACCATCCCTGCTATTTTTTAAAGACTACATTGCAATTTTTTATAAATCTACATTGTGCTGGATCTTGGTTTTGCACAATAATGTATGGCTACTTAAAGCAGTTATGCCAAAAATACCAGAATGATGGAAGCTAACAGTGCACTTCACTTCATGGGCTGTTTGATTCTCAGTACAAATTACAGCCCATAATCACAACAGACAGACCTCTCTACTACTCAGTGTTGCAAAATGCCTAACTTAAACCTACAACAACTTACAATGTTAAGAAAATACGGGTTCAGAAATGAGCTGCTAATTTTAACAGAAATCTTGGGTATAAGTGAACAGGTGAAAAAGTTATTAGAGTGGAGTTAGTAACTGTGTAAACAGTTCTGTACTTTGTAGCAAAATTCCTAACCGTAAGGGATACCAACTTTATGAGTCAGCAAAAATTAAAAACAGAATTCAAAAGAATGGAGGTTGTAGTTTTTAAGAAGGTTCCAAGTGCTTGGTGAGGATCTACCAAAGACCTAGATTTCAGTGGAGCTTGGACTCAAGCCCTACAGTCTCCATGGAAAAAGAAAATAAAGAGAAAAATTAAGCTTAAATGGAACACTGTATGTGGATATCAGCCCATTCTGCCCACACTCAGTTTTCATAAGATATAAGGTAGTTCTGACACAAGAGTCATCTACAGTATTAATGAAGAATTAGGCCTAAGTCTTACCTCAGCAACGATGATATCAGCCTAGACACTATGAGAACTGAAACTATATAAGAACAAACTGTCTTGGATGAGCAGAGCAAGCTCATACATGAACACAGCATATCTTACATAGTTCAAACTAAAAAACTCACTACAATTTCAGCTAAACTAGAATTGTGCAAGTAATCACAACATTTAAACATGCTAAACTAGACTACCTTTGGACAGCTGACAGAAAGAAATGTAATCAAAAGAAATAGTAGGTAAGATAGGTAAGGCATTACTAACACAACACCTTATGGGCTAAACTATCTTAAACTATAAAGTTTTGAAATACCACCTTGTAAACCTGGAAAGTGTTCCCATATAGCTCTTCTGTCAACATAATCCTCTGCTCCAGAATGGCTTTGTCATTATATGCATATTCCACCACAGCAGACGCTTCAGCATGACGAAGCATTTTTTTCACATGGCCTTTAAAACTTTTTATTATTTCTGCAACTTGTGCTTTTGTCCTATTTTACAGGGAAACACAAATAGCAAGAGTTAGAACTTCTAGAGATAAGCTTACGTATTGATAGTTTTATTTTCACAAACACATTTAGGTAGTAAGTTTTATCATAGAAACCATGAAATGTATGAATCTGAATCAGCCTTATGGCACTCGGAAATATACATAAAGAAAGCCAGGAATGTGGAGAAATTGTAAGGCATTTTGAGGGAAAGTAAACAGTGAATAAATTCTAGAGAAAAACAAATGCCATCCTGAAATGCTTAGCAAAGAAAATTTTCAAAAGCCAGTGTTTTATATACAGCAAAGATCAACTCTGACAATAAATCTAACAATTTTTTTGGTCATGTTTTCCTTGACATGTACAGCATTAGCTTTACTTCTTGAAAAAAGAAAAACACTGTTAGCACCTCCCTGCCTTTACTCCATAATATTACAAAGATGTTTCCAAAGGTATTTTTTATTCATGATCAATCCACTGTAGATTAAGAAGCAGCATTCACAGTGGAAATTAAACAACACTGACGAGCAAATTCACTTGATACTCACCCATACATAAGAAACTTCTTCACAATATTTTTGGAATATTTTGACTTGCTCAACTCTATTAGGCTATCTAGAAGAAGGGAGAAACATTCAGCTGGTTTATTTTTCACTACATTAACTCCATGAAACGATAACTCATTATTTAAATAAGTATGAAGAGTTCAATAGAAATGATGCATCAGTTCAGAAAAAAAGGTAAAAATATTCAAAAGAAAACAACATAGCTTGTTAAAATGCATCCTAACCACAATATAGAAGAATATAAGTAAAATGAAAATACCTTTCAATTCTTCAAATGTCTCTTGCCTTTGTTTCTCATTACCATACTGAATAAAGCACTGGATCACCCGGGTTGAATCGTGTGCAAACGCCAGCTAAAGGACAGATATTTTGTTACTCTAGGCCATTCAAAAGGCAGTATGCATCATAATTATTTTAATCTATGTGCTCTCTGGTATAGTTTCATGCCACAAGCAATGCCAATTATAAAATTAGAAAAGCAGTTACCTGCTTATAACAAACCCAAGACTCATGAATTTTTACACCTTCACAAGTACTCAATCAAAGAAAATACAGACAACAGCTGCTGACAATTAAGGACATGCATTAAGGTTTTTCATACTGAAATAAAACCATCAAATGGTATCTCCATTTTGTTCCTCTTCTTTATAATTTCAGAGTAAGTATGATGAAACAGTTCCACTTAGCATGGAATACAAGAAGTCTCACCATGCTCTTCATTGTAAATTTATACATTTCAAGAATAAAGCAGAAAGACTATTTAGTATGATTAAGCATGAGGACACTAACTTCCCTAGAAAATTGCAAAGCAACAGTTGTGACTAATCAAACCTCTGAGTTCCTGAACCCCAGCTAACATCAAATTTCATGGGACTAAAGCTACTTGGCAGCCTTTTACAATAGCCAGCTTACAGACAAAGCATCCCAGGACTACTGTCCTGAAATACCAGTGCCAAATGCAGCCTTTCAGCCCTGTTTTTATTCTTTTTACTCATAGTTTCACCATCCTTTAAAGAAGAACTTGTGAATTTGTGCACTATGCCATTAGTTTTTTCTTACATTTTTAATTTTCCCATGAAGAAGCTTCTGTAGCTCATTCATCAGCTTTTCTCGTTTCTCCTTATCGCATTTCTTCCTACAAGCAAAAAAAACCTAGTAAAACAATTCTAATTGAGGAAGCAGCTTTTCTGTAGTATGATTCACTTACATCTACAAATTAAGAAGCAAGACAGTACAAATAAAACCAGGTTGGCTTCTGCCAATCCAAATTTATACTGTCATTCATTAACCCTGTACAGAGATGTGATTAACCTGTTTCAATTCATGGAAATCAAACCAGAATTCCACACTTTAACTTTATTCTTTTTTTTGAGTAAAAATATTTTTTGAAACATAAACTCAAATTTGCAGTCAGAGTTGCTTACAGGTCCAAAAATCTGTAAGCCTGCAAAGCACAAACACTTAGAACAAGCAAAATTAACTTTTCTTGCCGCCATGGGGCACCAGAATTCTAGAATTACACCCTCAGACAGAGACAATGAACCTTTACGTAAAGCCCATGCAGTAATCTCACTGCAGGATCAGGGTGAATCAGTGCATGCTCTGTATTTCAGGGTTCAAAAAACCACAATTTCTTAAGCAATTATTCACAAATTTATAAATTTTAGCCTAAAATACAAGTTCAATCCAGACATTCCTGGGACCACAGGTTACCATCCTCTGTTTGATCTACCTACAAAACTGCACGCAATGTTACTGTTCACCCAAAGAGATTCAGTTTTGAAATACAGTTTTATATAATTACAAGATGAGAAAGAGAGTATTCTGGCAATTTATGACTAAAAGTCAACAGAGTGGAAGAAAAAAAGTCATTACCTTCTCATGCTTTCCCATATGTGTTTAGATTTTACAATTATGTCATAATTACTTTTATCATTAATTTGTCTGGTTTGCTTTAACTCTTTACTTCTCTTTTTGAAGTCACTCCGTTTTGGCTTCTTAGAATCTGACCCTTAGGACAAAAAATAAATATATTTTCTACAGTCAATAAATAAAGGAGCAGCAATAGAATTCTTTAGAATTCTAAACTGTGGCAGTTCTATGACTTGATTTGCTAACAATTCAGGACCTTTGCCTGCAGTTACCCAGCTAGTTAACATGAAACCATAAATCTTGAATAAGTATGCTAAGCTAGTAATCACCACTTCTAGACTCCTGGGAGAACAAGGCAAACAATTAATTTTCCTCAAAACTGTCACAGGATGCATCACAAATCCCTTAATAGCTTGAAAATTGACAGAAGATGTACTTAGCAGCTATGGCTACCCCAATAATTCCCCTGTTTTAGTTTACTCTTAATTCACGCATACCTTTCCCCCCCTCCCAAAAGGAGAACCCTAACTCAAAGATACATATCTGAAAACTCTATAAAAGAAAAGAAGTCAAACCCTTTTTACATGCCTAATCTTTTTCCTCAAATTCCTTAAGCATTGTATTTTACTATACAACCCTTGTACACTGCCACACAACAAACTGGGGGAAAATAATGTTATAAAGGGGCCCCAAATTATGCATTAAAGACACACCTAAAATTTTTAGAGCTTAAAGCACTGTTCTTTGGTATTTAGCAGCATGTACTCAACTGTTTTACCCATTCAAAAACCCATGCTTTCCTTTTTACAAAGCATATTATTGATTTTTATATCACTCTCCTAAAGCAACAGTGACAAGAAAAACTTGTAATGCTTTGAGAGCAGTGCAATACACAGAGGCTTTAATTTACTCTTATGAACAATATTTAAAGGTTTGGTGTGGGTTTCCTTTTTTTTAAAGGACAAACATTTTTTAAATACAAACATTCTACTGTTATTAGATTTTCAGACATCTACTGCATATTCCATGTGAAGCCATTCTGCAAACATGCAAGAACAGCAATAATAAAATACTTGACATAATCTACTGTCCTTCAAACAAATTACACACTTCTGCAAAACTTCAGAACCCCTCATTTAAGATCCTACTTCTCATTTTACAACACTAATTAACTGTCCCAGTAGGGCTTTACTTTAGAGGAGAGGATGGGACAAGATGAAGATCTCAAGCAGAAGAAATTAATTTGAAAAAGAAATCCATTTAAACATGATAGAACCTGACAACTATTTAGGCTTTCTGTATAAACACCAGAAAGAAAAAAAGCTGTAAAATGTAAAAGCAGTGTTAACACCCATTATGCTTTTTTTTCTCTTAGAGGATGTGACCAGATAGTCTGAACCACAGAAAGGAAATAATGTCAAGGATAATCAACTTTGTTTCATGAATTTCTGTTCCAAAGCTTATAGCAAGTACTTTTAGAATAGTCCAAAACACACTATGAAAAGCTCTGTGTAACAGCTGCTAGTTTCTAGCTGACCACTTAACACTGCCATTAAAATAAAAAGAGCTTTAGGATGGTATGACAATTTTATAATTTGCTACTGTGTCTTTACTTTTGACTTCCAAGAAAACTCCAAACTGTTAATTTTCATGACTTGACTAAGCCTCAAGCTTAGTCAAGTGAAGTAATCTTTCCCACAGCAAAGATTAAACAAGAAGTAAACCTGGAGTTATTCAGCCAGTTTGGAAAGGCAAACAGAAAGAGGAAGATCTATACAAACAATGTGTTTCCCTTGATAGCTAGGCTTAAAAATCTGCTCACCTCCCTCTTCACCATCCTGGAGTTTTCTCTTCTTTGCAAACTTTTCTGGTTGCTGTTTATTCTTGAAATGTTTGACAGTAGCTTTTCCAGGTCTTAACTGTCCTTTAACAAATTTCTTGGAGATGGATTTAGGCTTTCCTTCCTCATCACCTTTGTTAAAGACTTTNTTGGTGGACCTGAATCTATTAACCAACACAAAAGAAATTAAAATGCTATCATACAGCTACTGTTGCTTCAAAATAAAAAAAAAAAATTAAAAACTACTGCAACAAGAATTAAACTATTGTCTAATAACAATTCTGTATTTAACAAAAATTCTTATGTGCCTCTCAAGGCTGGTGTTTTCACTGCACCCCCTGGGTGTGTATGTTTTCTCCAGGGAAGTTTTGCCCAAGCATTATCTTCTGGGCAGCAGTGTAACAGCTCAGGCATAAAAAGGATTATTCCATATTAACAATTTCACCATCCCCGACATCAAAGTCATTAATCCCCAAATCCCCAAACTCTTCATAGCTCATGATCAGAGCTCTTTCAACACCATCTGTTCTGAGGCAGCAGTGAAAGGCATCTTCTCAATCCTAACCCACAGCAGGTTCCCATCTAGCTTTACCTCTCAGATAATTTTGTCTTAATGTAGGAATGCCAAGTCTAGAATCAAAAGGTTATCAACTTCAAATTTTTAACTGAGAATATTTTAGGTGAATCAAACAGAGATGAAGAGTTTGCAATGCAAATGTTTAAAGCATTTCAGCAAATCAGTGGCTCATACAGTCAGTACAGTTTTGAATACAAGACAGAGTTAAAGAATGGCTGTGGCTGGGAGGCACCTCGAAGACATCTGGTCTAAAACCAGAGTCAAAAGGTTTTCTTGATATTGAGAAGGAATCTCCTGTATTTTAGTTTGTACCCACTGTTCTCTGGTCCTGCCACTGGGCACTAGTAGAAAAAGGCTGGCTCTGACTTTGAACCCTCCCTTCAGACACCTGTACACACTAAGCAGATCCCCCTCAGCCTTGTCTTCTCTCTGGGACAGGCTGAACTGACCCAAAGGTCTCAGCCTTTCCTACCAGAAGAGATGCCCTGGTCCCTTCATCATCTTTGCAGCCCTTCACTGGACTCTCCCCAGCATGTCTGTATCTCTATTGCACTGAAGAGCCAGAGCTGGGACACAGCACTCCCAGGTGAAGCCTTGCCAGCGCTGAAGAGAGGGCAAGGGTCACAGCCCTCAATCTGCTGACAGCACTCCTTCTAATGCAGCCCAGGATGCAGCCAGCCACCAGAGCACACTGCCAGTCCATGTTCAACACCAGGAGCCCCTGGGCTTTCCCCAGTATTTTTGAGTGCGTGATGGAGCTGCTCCCTTCAAGCTGCAGGACTCTGCCCTTTGGTCATTGAGGAACTTCACCAGATTTCTGCCATCCCATTTGTCCCACCTGCTGACATCCCCCTGGAGGGCAGCACGGCCCTCTGGTGCATCTATCACTCCCTGTAGCTCTGTGTCACCTGTAAATCTGAACATGCTGCACTTTGCCCCATCATCCAGGTCCCCCACGAAGTTGCTGAAATAAACTCGACCTTGTACTCACTCCTGGGGTCCACTGCTAACCAGTGGTCTCCAAAGGGCACACCAGTCTCTGGACCCAGCCATTCAGCCGGTTTTCAATCTACCTCACCAACTGCTCTTGCAGCCCTTAATTCATCCGCACCTCTGTGAAAATCTCTAAGGAGAAAAGACACTGTCAAAGTCTTACTGAAATCCAGGCCCACTTCTTGCTGCTTATCTGCCAAACTAATGATTTCAAAACATGAATTTACCAAGGGAGAAAAAATAAAGAACTCCAAGCATGCCAGTACACAACCATAACCATTAAGTCAGGGCTCCTACTGATGACCCTTCACCTTCTTACCATTATCTTTTTTAAATCTCCTTTTCCCGTGCGGCGCTTTTCCACGAGGTCCTTTTCCACTCTTCCCCACGAACCTCTTTTTACCCTTGTTATCCATCGCGGCAAAACTGCAAACGGAGCAAGAGACAACATTACTGGACCGCCGCGGCTCCCCCGTGAGGGAAAGACAACC
>VXBC01009588.1:0-17853 GCA_013399945.1 Ploceus nigricollis
GAGCTGTTGACTCCCTCAGGGGTAGAGAGGCTTTATAGAGCGATCTGGATAGACTAGAAAACTGGGCAATCACCAACTGTGTGGATTTTAATAAGACCAAATGCCAGATTCTGCACCTGGGACAGAGTAATCCTGGGTATACGTGCAAATTGGCAAACAAGCAGCTGGAGAGCAATGCTGTAGAAAGAGATCTGGGGATTTAGGTTGATGGCAAGTTGAATATGAGTCAACAGTATGCCCTAGGAGCCAACTGTGCCCTGGGGTTCATTGCTAGCCAGTCGAGAGAGGTGATNGGAAAAAGTTCTTCACTGAGAGGGTGATTGGTCATGGGAACAGGCTCTGCAGGGAAGTGGTCATGGCACCAAACCTGTCAGAGGTCAGGGAGTATCTGGATGATACTCTTATTCATATGATTTAGTTTTAGGTAGTCCTGCGAGGAGCAGGGAGTTGGACTCACTCCTTATGGGTCCCTTCCAACTTGAGATATTCTGATTGTGTGTACTTCAGTATTGCCGTATGAAGCAAAAATAGATGAGCAAAGTGGCCTGGAAGGAGTTATCTAGATCAGTTTAAAAAATTACTTTAAAAAAAAAAAGGAGTTATCTTAATAATATAATAATAGAGGCCTGCACAACTATTGTTATACTTGGTGTACAAATTGTGCCAACAATTCTTGTATAACATTCCTTTCTACAGAAGTCTCAGTACTTTAAAATGCTATCCAGTATTATTAATGCATGCAGAATTTTGTAGTGAGTTTTTTATTAATAATGAAATTGAGATTTATCTTAGTAGTGATGATGCTCAGCTTAAGAAAAGTAAGTATATGGTAAAGTTTAAAGTTTCAGTAGGTTTAAATGACTCTTGTATCTGAATTCCAATTCAGTTTTGGAAGTCCAGTCCAAGTATACTTGCTGTGCAGAGATCAGCAGTGCTCAAGAAGCAACAACAACAGAAGGCAGCCTCATCAGACAGTGGTTCAGAAGAGGTGAATAATATATAAGTTAGTAAATAAAATGTAAAAATGCATTTCTCATTACCCCATATGTTAGAATAAAATTATTTAGAGCCAAGTCCTGTTCTCTCTGTGTTTAACAAGTCTGGTTTTAGTCTATAAAAGTAATGTTCAAATAACTGACACATTTATGGGGAAACATGGGGGGAATAGTTGCATGTTTTCAGGTGAATTGTGCCAAAATGATAGCAGTTTAGATTGATATCTTTAGCTAGATGTTCTGTGATGTATGGACAAATTTTTCAAGTCACGTTATATTAAATTTCATTGTATTTCTTCCTTCCGAGTTCCATAAAGACAATTAAAAATACTAAAAATTTTTCCACTATTGTTTCTATATAAAGGTAGCTGCTGAAGTTTTCAAAAACACTATGGAGTAGAAAGCTAGATTTTTGCAACTTTTGTAACAGTTATAGAAGTATTCTTGTCTTTTAAGAACCATACTTCAATTTTAGAGATTTTTAAAACCTAAACCATAGGCTCAACAAAGTTGACTTTGTGCAATATGAATATATTTTAAGGGCAATAATGACTGTGAATTAGAATTTATTTGAAAGCAGACTTTCATATTTCCTTCATTATTAAAAAAAAACCATTGTAATCGCAAGTCATCATTACTCTGTGTGTCTCTTTTAGTCAGATCTAGCTGCTCATCATTAAAACTGAACACAGGAGTTAATTATATATAGTTAAAATATTAGTTTATAGCTCTTGCTAAATACTCTTTTCCTGATGACTCTTTTTCAGGGTAAAATGATTTAAATTTAATCTCCTTGAGATTGGTTTTAGGAAAATAATTTTAAGAGGGTTCATAGATTTATTTATTATTTTTTTGTTTAGGAGTGGAGAGAGAAGAAACATACATGTTATTCTAACAATTTTCTTAGTGGTATTTAAATGTGAGAGTATATGAAAGGTGAGACAGCTCTCAAAGGGCAAGAGGTTTTATTAGGCTTTTGATAGAACTTTCATCTTGATTTATTAACTTGCAGCAGTCTAAACTGACTGTATGTAGGCACAATGATTATATTTTAAAACAGTTTTTTGTAGTGGTTTCTAGAGTTCTGCTGACATGGTATGATTTAGATGGAGAAATATGAAATCAATACCAATTGTGATCTTATTCAATATCAGTGGGTACACTGAAGGGGGTGAAGAGGATAAGACATGAAGAATAGGATTTTAGTTTGAAAGTGGGAGCTGAATTATCTTTTTAATACTAAAAATACATTCTTTTTGTGGTAATGAATCGTGTATATTCTTTTCTTCATCTGCAGGATTCATCGAACAGTGAAGATTCTGCAGATGACTCTTCCAATGAAGCCAAGAAGAAAAAACATAGAGAGTAAGATGTTTTTCATAAATAATATAATTTTTTGTTATGGCGACATAATGCTTATAATTAGCCAGTCTTAATTTCTCTGCACTTGAAATACAGTCTTGTACTTCTCAATTTTGATTAACATTTTGAAACATTTTAAAATAAACACTCTGAAAGCAATATATATATAGATCTTAAAGGTCTTTTCCAACATAAATTATTCTATAATTCTATGATATCGCTATTCATTTCTGAGCAAGAGACTATATTACCTACAGTGTTATTGGAGAACATGCATCACCACTTTTTATTTTTAAAATAGTCGTATTTGTGGCATGTTTTTGAGCTGAAGGTCCTCTCTGAAAATTATTGAAGAAATAGGAAATTACTTAATTAGCTTGTCTCAGATAAAATTTGAATTGGAATCCCATAGTTAATGCCAAATTTTTAAACGCTTTAGAGGCAACCTTCCCCCCAATTATTACAGGTTTGACAGTCATAAACTATCTTGGCTAGTCAATAAATCTAAGTTGAAACTGAGCTGGTTTTAAGCTGTAAATGAAATAGTTAGTGAAAAAGATTGTACCTTCTCATTGGTAGTGACCTCTTGTGTGTGGGAGGGGTGTTTTTGTTTTGTTTGTGATTTTGTGAGTTATGTTTGGTTGTTGTTGTGTTGTTTTGTATTTCTTTAATGAACAGTGTATAGAAATTGAATTGTTTTCTCATTCGTCTTCTCCAGTTAAATGAATCATCTCAGTATTCAGGGTTGTCAATATAATATCTTCAAGAAAGGTGAGGGGGTGCAAAAAGAGCCTGTTATGCAAAATAGTACTTCTCGAGTGAATTGTCATTCTGTCTTTTGTTACTTAAGAATGTGATTAAACCTAATAACATAATCTGTTACAGGAAAGATAGTTTAGAAACTAGTAACCAAATAACCCCATATATCCAGTGCTTCAATTTTGATTTATACCTATTTTGAACAAGTATGTTTGCAGCTGTTATCTGACATGCAGAGCTGATTTCTATATATAAACTTAGTACAGGCTCCAAGCCGTACAGAGTGTGGTGTTCTATATGTTGTCTATATCTCCAAATAAATACAAGTTGTGTATTTGCATAGGGTGGGGGAGTTGGATGGTTTGGGGTGGGGTTTTTTTCTGTTTTTATTGAAGGGATAGGTTGTTGTTTGGGTGTTTTTTTAATTTACAGCTTACAGAAAAAAATCTTTTAAGGAGACAGATGATTCTGTAGCATTTCCAAGACACACAGATGTATTGACCACAATGAAAATGTAATTTGAGGACCACTGCATATTTAATTGAAAGAAGTGTCAAAGCCCTGATTCTTAGGTTTCCTCATCTGAAATGGAATGAAAAGGTCTTTGAGTAATATTTTACTTTTGAAGGACATTAGTACTATTTGATCATCTTGGTCAAAGACCCCCTAAGACTGGTAATAGATAGTAGTATAAAGATTTAGCAACCTTTCAAAAATGAATGCCAGACTTTTCTTCCACCTGCACCCAAGCAATTAAGATTAAATTTCTCTGTACAAACAGAGTCTGAGTTAAGATACTGTTGATCAGTGGGTACATCTTTCTTCTTGCAAAGTAGAATATCTCAGCTAAGTAGGAGAACAGAGATATGGCCACTGGGAGTCACAAGTGGCTTACTCATAATATCTTGCATGAGTGTTAAGCACTGAATTGGAAGCTCAGTTGGGGCTTTTGGGAGCCAGTGCCTCTGATTGCCATGGTTGAAGTCTTTCTGTGTGTTTCTCAGTCTGATTCTGTATTATTTTTTGTTCCTGTGCTGAAGTTGCTAATTATTCACGAGGCACAGGGGATATAGCTATTAGTGAATTTTGGATTCTGCAAAATATAATGTTATGGTTTTTATGACGAGCATAGGTAAGTTCCAGTAAATATGTATCTTTCCAACTAAAGTTATTAAGGATGTCAGGTTTTTTCATGTGAAAATAACTCAATTATTAAAGCTGTATTTTATACAGAAATCCATACTTTTGGTTTATTTTGTTCTTTACATCTGTCTCTTGATAACAGAATTCAATTCCTTTTGAAGCCACTTGGTATTTTTACCTGTTATCCATCCATTATAATTTTCTGTCATTCCAACTGAAATTACTATTATAACATTTTTATTTCTGTAAAGAATGTTGAAATTAAAGCAGCAAGCCTGTGGTGAATGCTTGATTTAAAAGCAAAACAACCCCCCCCCGAAAACTAATGCGAGTTACTATTTTGTTTCTCAATATGTACAGTGAAGACTGGCAAATGTCTGGGTCAGGGTCAGTATCAGGAACTAGTTCTGATTCTGAATCAGAGGAAGATAGAGAGAAAAGCAGTTGTGAAGATAGTGAATCTGACTATGAGCCAGAAAACAAAGTCAAAAGCCAGAAACCTCCAAGCAGGTAAGAAGGTCTTGCATTTTAGCTACTCTGGTACTATTTCTAATTTGTAATCAAGTATTGTACTACTATACAGGCAAATGAAAACATTAATATTTATTACAGAACTTGAAGACTTTTTTTAATCTACAAAAGATGTTATCATACCAGTGGTTTGTGTTGAATACCTCTTTCCTGTCTGCTCCAACTGAAATTGGTGTAACTGAATAGTCATGAAAAACATGTATTCAGAAACAAATATAGAAGGCTTATAGTTGTCCATGTTGAAACTCCACTGTTGTGTTGTATCTTATTGCCTTCAAGAATTGAGCCAAAAAGTGGCAAAAAGATTGCAGGACAGAAAAAGAGGCAGCTTGATTCATTAGACGATGATGACTATGACAAGAGAGGATCTCGTCGCCAGGCAACAGTCAACATTAGTTACAAAGAAGCGGAAGAAACCAAGACAGATTCTGATGACTTGTTGGAAGTTTGTGGAGAAGATGTCCCACAGCCTGAAGAAGATGAATTTGAAACTATAGAGAAGTTTATGGATAGTCGAATTGGCCGAAAAGGAGGTAATTTTGTTATCAGTGTTCTTAAGATGCTGCACTGCATTGTGGTGCAATGTCAACAGCAATTATTCTCAGCTGTAGGTAACCTGTGATGTTTGTAAAGAAGTTTTAAAGTACCAGAAAGTAATCTTATTTTGTTTTTCATACTCATAAGGATGTTTCTTTTGTAAGCCTTATAAAATAAAACATAGCAGAACTTAAGTAACTAGAGAAGTGGTCACAGAACTAAGCCTGACAGAGCTCAAGAAGTGTTTGGACAATACTCTCAGGCACATGGTGTGACTCTTGGGGATGGGCCAGGAGTTGGACTCTGATCCTTGTGGGTCCCTTCCAACTCAGCATATTCTGTGGTTCTGTGAAAGAGAAAAAATGAAGTGGAATATTGCTTAAATGCATAGCATACTGTTACATCACTATTTGTACAGTTTATTGATATTTGATAGGTATAAACTCTATACAGGAGGGTGAAGAGAAAATGGAATGAATACAAGAGCTAACCAGTAGCCTGAATGATGAAGGATGATGTTAGGAAGGCTGAACCATTGAGATTGTGATTTCAGTTATTTATTTTCAAATAGTCCAATACAGTGCAATGGATGGTGGAATATAAAATTTCAGTGGTATGCTTGCATGTGCATTTCTAAAACTAATATTATGGATGATAGTAGGGGTTTCATATTTCCAGCATCTGATGAGATTCAGTGTCCTGCTTGTGTGTTGCTTCTTTTTTTTCCAGTGTATTCTTACTCTAGCCCCTTACTCTAATGCACAGTGTCATCGCTGTGTTAAAAGCCTTTTGGACTAAGCTTCTTATATTTTACATGCCTTTTACTATTGCAATGCTCTGTTTCTATATCTGTCCCCTGCATCTGGTTAGGTCCACTTCCTTATTTGGCTCTCCTCACAGAAATGAGCCTATTTCTTTCTGCTAGTGTGCTTCAGCTGTAATACTGACTGTATTTAATTAAAAATTACCCCACATAAGATTCTGAAGATGGGGGAGGGGGGGAGTAGTAAAATGAGTTCAGGGAGAAATAGTTCAAGAGCAGCCCATCCCAAAGAGCAGGAAGTCAGGCAAAATTGCCAGTAGGCCTGCAGAGATAAACAAGGAGCTCTTGGCAAAACTCAAAACCAAAGTGGAGGTATAGGGAAGGTGGAATACAGAGACACTATCGAAGCATGCAGAGACACAATTAGGAAAGCCAAAGTCCGCTTGGAATTGAATCTGGCAAGGATTGTCAAGGACAGCAACAAAGGCCTCTCTATAGGTGACAAAAGGAAGACTAAGGAAAATATGGGGATACTACTGAATGACAGGATAACACAGGACATGGAAAAGGCTGAGGTACTGAATGCTTTATTCATCTCAGTCTTGACTATCAAGACTAGTCTTCAGGAATCCCTGGTCCCCAATATCGGGGAGGGAAATCTGGAGCAAAAAATATGTACCCTTGGTGGAAGATGATCAGGCCAGGGAATACTTAGGCAAACTGGACATACATAAGTCAATGGGCCCTGATGGAATGTACCCATGAGTACTGAGGGAGCTGGCAGATGTCACTGCAACGCCACTCTCAATAATTTTTGATCATGGCAACTGGGAGAAGTGCCTGAGGACTGGAGGAAAGCAAATGTCATAGAATCATAGAACGGTTTGGGTTGGAAGAGACCTTCAAAGTTCATCTATTCCCATCCCCCTGCAATGAGCAGGGACATCTTCAACTAGATCAGATTGCTCAGAGCCCTGTTCAACCTGACCTTAAATGTTTCCATCTTAAATGTTTCCATCTACAACCTCTTTGGGCAACCCGGGCCAGTGTTTCACCACTCTTGTCATAAAAAATTTCTTCCTTGTATCTAGTCTAAATCTCCCTTCTTTTAGTTTAAAACCATTACCCCTTGTCCTATGGCAACAGGCGCTATGCAACTAAGCCCCACACAGCTGCTCACTCATTTTCCCCTGTGGGATGGGGGAGAGTATCAGAAAAAATAAAAAGGTGAGAAAATTCATGGGTTGAGATAAAGGCAGTTTAATAGGGAAAGCAAAAACTGCACACATAAGCAAAGCAAAACAAGCAATTCATTCACTACTTTCCATTGGCAGGCAGGTGTTCAGCCATAGCCAGGAAAGCAGGGGCCCATCATGCATAATGGTTATTTGGGAAAACAAACCACCTCTCCCAACTTCTTGTGCACCCACAGCCTACTCCCTGGTGAGGTGGTATGAGAAGCAGCAAAGGCCTTGACTCTGTGTAAGACCTGCTCAGCAATAACTAAAACATCCCTGATATATCAACACTGTTTCTATCACAAATTCAAAACATAGCCCCATACTGGCTACTATAAAGAAAATTAATTCTATCCCAGCCAAAAGCAGAATGCCCTACTAAAAAGGTTGTCCCTATCTTCTTTTTTATAAGTCCCCTTTAAGTATTGAAAGACCACAATAAGGTGGAGTCTTATCCATGCTGAACAACCCCAACTCTCTCANTGGGCCCACTTCTTGAGCTTGTGCAGGTCCCTCTGGATGGCACCCCTCTGGATGGCATCCCATCCTTCAGGTGTGTCAATGGCACCACTCAGCTTGGTGTTGTCTGCAAACTTGCTGAGGGTGCACTCAATCACTTCACCTATGTCATTGATGAAGCTATTAAATAACATTGGTCCCAATATGGACCCCTGAGGGACACCACTCATCACTGATCTCCATCCGGATATGGAGCCAATTCCTTATCCATGAAATAGTCCACCAATTTAGAGAGAAGGATGTTGCGGGGGACCGTGTCAAAGGCTGTACAGAAGTCCAGATAAATGACATCTGTAGCCCTTCCCTTGTCCCCTGATGGAGTCACTCCATCACAGAAGGCCACTAGGTTGATCAGGCAGGACTTGCCCTTTGTGAAGCCATGCTGGTTGTCCCAAATCACGTCCCTGTCCTCCATGTGCCTTAGCACAGCTTCTAGGAGGATCTGTTCCGTGATCTTCCCGGGCACAGAGGTGAGGCTGGCAGGTTGGTAGTTTCCAGGCTCCTCCTTTCTACCCTTTTTAAAGATGGGTGCAATGTTTCCCTTTTTCCAGTTACCTGGGACTTCACCCGGCTGACATGATTTTTTGAATATCATGGAGAGTGGCTTGGCAACTACATCAGCCAATTCCCTCGGGACTCTGGGGTACATCTCATCAGGTCCCAAAATCTTATTTATGTTCAGATTCCTCAGGTGGTCTTGAACCTGATCTTCACTTGCAGTAGGAGAGACTTTGCCTCCTCAGTTCCTGCCTTGACTGAGGAAAAAAAGTTGTTGAGTACCTTATCCTTCTACTCATCTGTTATTGCCAGTTTGCATGTTGGAGTTGTCCAGAGAGATGGTGGAGTTTCCCTCCTTGGAGATATTCAGAAGCTATCTGGATATGGTCTTGGGCAACTGGTTCTAGGTGACCTTGTTTGAGCATAGAGGTTGGACCAATGACCTCCAGAAGTCCCATCCAACCTCAACCACTCTTTGATTCTGTAAATTTAATTTATGGCATCCATAGTAATAACTGAATAGTAGGCTATTGAAGTCTCAAGGCTGATTAAGAACAATTCTCAATATCTTATATTCTCAGAGATGAGAAGGACATAGCAAAGATGACAGCAAGCATTGTTAGTGGAGCATTCTCTCAGAATCATTAGAAAGACTAGGAATGCTAAGAAAATTCTCATGAGAAGAGATACTATAGGTTAGATGCAGTGTTTTTGCTTGCTTTTTTTGAATCTTGTTGGTATACTTGTGCATGTGTTAATATAGCTACATCATAATTCTTCAAATAAGAAGACTGACATAAACGTAGATATAATTAATCAAGTTGCATCTTCATATAAGAGCATCACAAATTGCTTTCTGCAGTGTGTTTTTTTACTGGTTAATTTATGACAGTGCATCAAGCCTTATGGTGTGGTTTCTTTATTAGCCACTGGTGCTGCAACCACCATCTATGCAGTTGAGGCAGATGGTGACCCAAATACTGGGTTTGAAAAGTCAAAGGAGCCAGGAGAAATACAGTATCTTATTAAATGGAAAGGTTGGTCACACATTCATAACACTTGGGAAACTGAGGAAACACTGAAGCAACAAAATGTTAAAGGAATGAAGAAACTGGACAATTACAAGAAAAAGGATCAGGAAACAAAACGCTGGTAAGTATTTTTATAATGATTTCCATGTTGCATATTTTTGCAACAATATAGTTGTTTTTAAGTGCCTGTACAACAGGAAGACAAAAGCTCTAAAGTTGAAGCTTTCCTAACACCTTATGATCCTGTAAGATTCTGAGCACACCAACTTTACTTGAGCACGTGACAATACTCACATATCTTGTAAAATCAGGGCTTTAAGGAAGCAGCTTCTGCACCTAGATTTTAATATGTGTGTTAGAAACAAAGTTTTAACAAGACGAGTGGTGGGTTTTCTGGTTTTGTTTTAAATCTTAACTTTTACTAATTTTGTCATTGATTGTATTTTGATCAGAGTTCTTTGGGAATTGCTGCAGAGATTAAAAAATACCAGAAATGGCTAAAGCACTCAAAACATTACAGCATTTAGTTTTCTTGGCTCAAACTTCTGTCAAAGCCTCAGAACCAAGAAATTAAAAAATTCCTTACATTTTAGTGCTACGTTATGGTATTCCAGTTTATTAGTATGTTTAATATAATCTATGAACAGTGGTGGAATTTTTAGTGACTCATAAGATAGATTCTTATAGTGAGCCATCTGTGCTCTTCTGTGAAAATGCTGTGTGAAGTACATTAACTGTATTGAGAACAGATATTGTAAATTATCTGCATGACTAGTATAAGATGTAGCTGATAGTAATTTCTCTTTATAAGCTTCCTCAGTCATCAATGATAACGTACCTAGGCCAGATGCAACACTTTTATAGCAGGAATTCCAGAGTTGTAGCTTCTCCAAAGAAGCTCTCTAAGCAGCATTCCTATGGTGCTTATATTCAGAGCTTTAAAATTGCCAGATTTTCTTAATTTTAGAACTGCACAATATAGTAAGTGCTGCAAATGAATTCCCGTTTCAGGCTGAAAAATGCTTCTCCAGAAGATGTGGAATATTATAACTGCCAGCAGGAACTTACAGATGATCTACATAAACAGTATCAAATAGTGGAGAGGATAATTGGTACGTGACAAACTTCCAGATAGAAAACAGTCTTGAGAATATTACAAGTTTATTGCTTGCATGTTGAATTTATAGTTAAGAAATTTAGGTTATTAATATCCCTAGCAGCTTAAGGCAAAACCAAATCTTTGATGGAGAGAAAAGTTATCATACTGCCTTTGCTGTGAAACTAGTTCATGTTGTCTTATCACCTAAAATGAGTGCTTTCTTAAAATACAGAAAGAAAATACTGATCTGGTATCTCTGATGTGTTTCTGCAGCTCATTCAAATCAGAAATCAGCAGCTGGTTATCCAGATTACTATTGCAAATGGCAAGGTCTGCCTTACTCAGAATGTAGCTGGGAAGACGGTGCTCTCATTGCCAAAAAATTTCAGACGTGTATTGATGAGTATTTTAGCAGAAACCAATCCAAGACTACTCCATTTAAGGACTGCAAGGTGAGTGTGTAATTTCAATGGATTTATACAGTTGCAGTAATTTTTTTTAAAGCTTATCTATTTTATGCATTCAAAAATGCATATTATAAAATATTTTGGAATGCTGTCCATAACAGTAATAGTGATAGCTATATTTATGTACGTAGGAAGCATTACTATTAAGAATAGACTTTGGTGTCCATGCCCATGGATGTTCTTTAAGGTCCCTTCCAACCCAACCCATTCTATGATTCTATATTTGCTCCTACTTATTTTATTGCCATTCAGAGATGAAATTGTTTATTACTTTAATTTGTTTTAAAAGTAACCTTTGTGAATGAGTTCTTGTCATTTCTGTTGTGGGATTTAGATCAGCAAACTAATTTTAGCTTGCAAATGGGTGAATATTGTTATATGGCTTAGATGTTTGTCATGAATAAAGACTAGACTTGGTGACCAAACAGAATCGTACAGCTACTTTGTTTCTATAAGAAGATAGATTGGTAACTTCACTTAGTAGTAGGACTGATGCTCAATTTGCTTTTGACAGATTCTAAAACAGAGGCCGAGGTTTGTTGCACTAAAGAAGCAACCATCTTATATTGGAGGACATGAAGGTTTAGAGTTAAGAGATTATCAGTTAAATGGACTGAACTGGCTTGCCCACTCATGGTGCAAGTAAGTAGTCTTAAATTAGTCTTGCTGGTTTTAACTTGAAAGCATTTATAAATTTTGTTTGTTTGTTTGTTTGTTTTTTTAGAGGGAATAGTTGTATTCTTGCAGATGAAATGGGTCTGGGTAAAACAATACAAACAATTTCTTTTCTGAACTACCTGTTTCACGAACATCAACTGTATGGGCCTTTCTTGCTAGTCGTGCCACTTTCTACCTTGACATCTTGGCAAAGAGAGATTCAAACTTGGGCTCCTCAGATGAATGCTGTGGTTTACTTAGGAGATATAACTAGCAGAAATATGGTGAGTATTTCTTTGTATCATTGGAAATATTAGCGGTAAATAAGACTCACTTCATGTTCCTGTCTTATGATAATCTCCAATATTTTGATTCGGAATGAGCAAATAATTATTTGAAACATTGCATGTGGTTAAAATGCAAATTAAAAGCATAAATTTTGATCTGATATGAATGAATGTGAAAAATTTCATTCTTGCTTAATAATAAAAAGGATTAAAAATGCAACCTTGCATTTGAAAATAAATTGTCTTTTGTCATGTGATTATTTAGGTGCGTAAAATAAATATTTAAGCCAAACAGACATAATCTTAATTTGTTTCCTGAAAGGAAGGCTATAAGGAACCTTATCCATTAAAGTTTAAAAACAAACAAAAAACCCAAAACACACAAAGAAATCCACAAAAAAACCCAACCAAAAAAAAGCTAACAAACACCCCACCACCACTGTTTAATAACTTTAAGGAAAAAAGCTTCACGTGTTATGTTCCTTGTTCATGATCAGATTCTTGTATGTCACTTAACATCTATATTGCTATAGTACCTGAAGTCATCCTGATCAATAAGACCATTTTTCTCTAGCTTATAGTTTGCTTGATTCTTCTTGTAGATAAGAACTCATGAATGGATGCATCCACAGACCAAGCGATTAAAATTTAATATACTTCTAACAACTTATGAAATTTTGCTGAAGGATAAGGTAATGACCCTTACTTCTTCAGGGAGATACAAATAATTTGTACAATGTAAAATTCCTTTAGAGTTGGCACATATTTAGGTTCTGGGCTGTTAAATGGATGGGGGAGTATGACAGCTTTACTCTTGGAAGTATGAAGGTTGTTTTCTTTAAGCACTTTTAGGTTTTATGTATGGGTGGTTAGACTTTCTGCCCCCTCCCTTAACCCACATATCAAGTGGGTAAAACTTATTTTTCTTCAGTTTGCTTGTGCTTTACATTGTTACCAAAATCTGTAAAAATAAAACTCCATAACACCAATGTAGCATGAAGAAGCAGACATTCTTTATTTGGCTGAATGCATGAGGGGATATCTCCTCTGAAATACATGCTAAGTACAGGAAACTTGCTCTTTATATGCTGTATTTTACACACATATTCATAGGTTTTCCCAGAAGAAACATAGATATGATAATCATTTCCCTGAAGTCATTAACATATGTTCCTTCCCCTTTATGCATGTGTTTTGTTCTGGGGCTCTCTGTCATACCTGACCACCTGGTGAACTAGTAAAAGTTTGCACAACTGGGCTGGTTGCTTTCCAGCTCTTCTTCCTACAGAATAAGCATTGTGTCGTTCCATAGGCCAATGTTTTTTGAAGAATAAGCATTGTATTAACCCACCAGCTGCAAGCAATTCTTCATCTGGCAACAACATTGCTGTAGTAATTTCTTTGCATCTCAAAATCTCTACTTTCCTGTTAGTCATCCAGGAACTGAAAAAACAAACCAGTCCATAGCTCCAAACACCTGTGCTTCACAACTCTGAAATCTCATGTTTTTTCTTTGTATTTGTGTGTGCAGTATTACATATATTTATATTACTACTCTCTTCCTGATGGTAGCATATAAAGTTATTGTTAATTCTAACAGCATATGATAATTATAATAAAAAAGTTCTGCTTGCTGACTTTCTATTTAATTTGTTTGTACATGCTGAAAAGAAGAGAGTCAATAGTGGATTTATGTTGGGATTTTTTGTCAATTGAAAATGTAAAAATCAGCTTTTTGTCTTCATCCTCACCCTAAGTATAAACTTGGTTTATACTTTCTTTTAATCTTGGGATGCCTGCATAGCCTTTTGTTGAATCTAGCGAACATAAACCCCCTAATTAATATCAAAAACATGTAGGTGTCCTTTTTTATTAAAATAAAAGGAGTGATGGTGTATATATAACCTCATGTAAAATGTCAGACATTGCATAATATATTAACTTGTATAATGTCTTTNCTTAAAGAGCTTTGGTCTTTGCTGCACTTCATCATGCCAGAAAAGTAAGGAATGTGATGGGGGGGGTTTTGTTGGTGTTGGGGGGGTATTGTAGTGATTGGAGAATCAATAAACAATTGCATTGTGAAATAGTTTTAATATTTTTTATAAAATAGATGCACATATTTTTCATGCTGCTCTGGATAAATTGTTTTGGTAGCAGCTGTCACTTTTTCTTTTTTGGCAGTTGAGAAAAAGGATGGATTGATGTATGGCTCAAAACCTTGAAAACATGTTTCATCTTAATTTAAAAGGAAAATCATATGGATTTGCTGTAGGGAAATAGAATGGAGCTGAGGATCTCATCTTTTCTGTGTTAGTACCATGAATGAAAACCTCAATGCCCAATATCCAGTAATTTATTCAGGCACGTGGTGTGATTCTTGGGGTAGTCCTGTGCAAGGCCAGGAGTTGGACTTTGATTATCTTTGTGGGTCTCTTCCAACTCAGGACATTCCATGATTCTATGATTCAGGCAGCCAATTTCCCCTTACGATTTGCATAGAATAGGTTGACATTATTCTATACTGACCTCTTTACATTTGGAATAAATAAGAGCACATCTTCCTTTCAAATATCTTGTAAATACAAAGCATTGTAGCTCAAATTAATTTCGGTGCTATGCATTGCATTGACTTCTTCAGAATCTTACAAACAAAGCCACTAAGTTTGTTGTCTGGCACCTATTCTTCATTTGATCACAAAGTGCATTCTCTTAGTCTGTTAGCACATACCAGAGGATAATCACATTTCAGCTAGTCCATACAAGCTGCAAAAGGTATGTGGTCTATTCTCTTGCACTTCCTCCAGCTATACAACTAATTTTCATGCTGCTCTTGAGAAATATAATTGAATTTCTATATCCTTCTACCTGTGTTTCCATGCAGAAAAGTAAAATGTTGTGTTTTCACTGAAGAAATTAAAATTCAGGACTTTGTTTTGAATTTTCATTCTCCAAAAGTTTGTTAATTTCCATTCTCCTATTTGCAGACAAAATATTTGGAATTTCTTGTGAGATGCAAATTCAGAAACTTATTTAATAAAACAGAGGGGAGTAGTGAAGAAGTCTATTTGTGTTTGTGCACGTGGTATATTTATGGTCTTTGTGTGTCTGTGTTCATGGTATGTCATTATTTTACCTTTATTCTTTCTATGTTGAAGGTTTTCTTCCTGGGAAGATTTTGAAGAGGAGCATGGTAAAGGGAGAGAGTTCGGTTATGCAAGTCTTCACAAAGAACTTGAACCATTTCTACTGAGAAGAGTTAAAAAAGATGTAGAAAAGTCTTTACCTGCTAAGGTTGAACAAATTTTGAGGATGGAAATGAGTGCATTGCAGAAGCAATATTACAAGTAAGTAATGACACTTTTTAATTCCTGCTATTTTAATGACATCTCTATATAAAAATTACTCAAGTGTAATAGTTTTCATAATGCAGTTTTAACTGATATTTTGAGAGCTTACATCCTTCATATTTCCGCAAATTTTTAGAAATTACTTCCATTGTGCACATTCTGTATCATAGGTGGATTTTAACCAGGAATTATAAAGCCCTGAGTAAAGGTTCAAAAGGCAGTACCTCGGGTTTTTTGAACATTATGATGGAACTCAAGAAGTGCTGTAACCATTGCTACCTCATTAAACCACCAGATGATAATGAATTCTATAATAAACAGGAAGCCTTACAGGTAATACCTTTAAAATAAAAAAGTTAAGTGATTTTATATCTCTAATATGCATGCAATAATTGTAGTGTTCTGTCAATTTATTTGTTCTTATTAAATTATGTTAAGAAAGACCGAGTTCTCTATCAAATGTGCATCCTGGGTTTTACAGGTAAGTGAATTGATTGCCTTTCTGTTTATTTCTTAACTGGAACTGAATAATTGAGAGATCAATACTAAATAGAATATCCTTGGTTTGAATTATGATCAAAATAAAAAGGAAATAGTTTGAAATAGTCAGCATTTTCAGACTAAGACTGAAGACCTATTTTAAACCCAGAATAAAATAAAACAGTTAAATAAACAGATAAATTGAATATAAATGCAAATGTATGTGACTGGCAGTGGTACACCAACAATCCATGTGATAGCAGAAAGTAATCTGCTGAATCTCTTTAAGCTTAGTCTACTTGTTTTGTTGTTATAAATTAAAGCAATTATAGCATCACTACCAAAGATGGTCTGTGATTGTGTTGTGGGTTTATAGTTTGGGTTTTTTGTAAAGGTTAACTAATCTTTGTACTAAAACTGTTGAGAACCACAGCAACAAATAAAAGGACTGTTATAATTGATGCAGTTTATAACACCATAAATGTTTCAGAAGATCAAGGGTTTTTTTCCTGTAAACTTTGAAGTTTATAATGCAGAAACTTTCCCAAAACTACTTGATTGAAACCACAAGTTGTCACTGCACAAGCTATATTNATTGTGGCTGCAGTCCTCCTGGAGTGTCAGATGTGGTTCTGTTGGGGTCAGGGATCCTGTAGAAAAAGGGTGTAGTCTTCTTCTGAAGGTCCAGTGGAAGGGGCAGCCGTCTCTCTGGGAATCCAGTGGAGAAAAAAGCTGTGCTGGTGTGTTAGAGTCTTGAGATTATATGCAGGTGGAAATGCTTGGCTCTTCCCTCTGGGCGGGGCATCTCACAATGGGATGCTATAGTTCTTATCAGCCATGCCGTGACATTCAATGGCCCATTATCAGCAGATGTCTCCCTGGAGGGAGGATTGATTGTGGGAGAGATAAGGAAAAACTGCCCACTTAACAGGAGACTACTGCCATACAGATGGCAAATAGAATATATCTTGCTTCTTTCAATCTGGGACAACATTAAATTCAGCATGCCACCTGAGTTTCTGTTCTAGTTGTTTTGACTGGAGCTGAGAAGGTTGAACATCTTAACCCAGCTAAAGCATGTTGACTTCTATTAACAGGATTCCTCTCACTTTTATCTTGTCAGAAAAACTTGACTGATTAGGCATTGTTTAAAGATACTTAGAGGATCAAGTAGCAATGCTTAGGTCTGTTCAAAAGACAGAAGGTGAGGAGCAAGTAGTGCTAAGGTAGTCAGGTAATCTCGTTGTTTATTTGGTGGAAGAGAATTTGAGTCTGCACTGTAACTGCTCTAACTCATAGCACAGTATATTTGCTTAACGTTTTAATTAAATGTTAAGATGCTGTTTTATGAGCCAGAGCTGAGAAATGCATTTATTTGAAAAACATGCTAGTCAGTACCCCTGTTGATTTCAGTTAGAGCACTTAAAGCTTTTATAATGAGTTTTTACAAGATCAGGACTGACTAAATGCTTATACAACTTTCATGTTCAGTTAATGAATGTCTAACCATCTGCAGTGTATGTTAGTGTTGAAGTGAACTTACTTTGCGATACATGCTTTCTTGTCTTGTAGCATTTAATACGTAGCAGTGGAAAACTAATCCTTCTTGACAAGCTACTGATTCGTCTACGAGAACGTGGCAACAGAGTACTGATTTTCTCTCAGATGGTGAGGATGCTAGACATCCTAGCAGAGTATTTGAAGTATCGTCAGTTTCCCTTTCAGGTAAGAATTTTGCTGGTAGTAGTCAAGAAGCCTTGATTTTTACCATTTTATCTTTTAAAAAGTGTCCTTTTTGTAGAAAGATTTATGAAATTTTAATTTTTCTGTACAGTAAAAGACTAGCAATTACTATATGCCTAAGAGTATTTTGAAATTAAACTGATTAATTGGAAGTGTTACATTATCCTTATTCCCCCCCAATTAGTTTGGCAATTGAGAATTCAAGTTGCTCCAGATAGACTATAGTAGGAGTCCCTTTTTAACTGTATCATTCAATCTCTTTAGAGACTTGATGGATCAATAAAAGGGGAACTGAGGAAACAAGCCTTGGATCATTTTAATGCAGAAGGCTCAGAGGTATGGTATAAGTGGGTGGTTGATTGTTTTTTTAATCTACTCAGCTTTATTTTTTTTT
>VXBC01009589.1:6596-18409 GCA_013399945.1 Ploceus nigricollis
ACACCCCCAAACCAAGGTGTAACACCCCAAAATGGGTGTGACACCCCAGGGGATGCTGGGATTTGGAGTCCACACCCCCAAACCAAGGTGTAACGCCCCAAAATGGGTGTGACACCCCAGGGGATGCTGGGAATTGGAGTCTGCACCCCAAAACTGGGTGTGACACCCCAGGGGATGCTGGGAATTGGAGTCCACACCCCAAAACCGGGGTGTGACACCCTGGGAATGGCGTCCCTGTGACCTCGCAGGAGCAGCACCCCATTTCTGGGAGGTTTGAATTATTCAGACCAAAACCATGAATTCGTCAGCAAAGCTGGAGCAGCTCCTTTCTCTCAGCCCTGGGAGCTGCTCCAAACATCCCAAACTGGAGAAAGCTGCAGGTAAAAATAACAGGGAAAACAGGAAGAGTCACCCCTAAAAAATCCCATTTTCCTGGGATTTGGAATAAAAGTCAGGAATACAAACCAGGGTCCCACGGGGGTGGGAAAAAAACACCTTGCTCCTGGTGGAACTGGGATCTGGAGGTAAAAATATCAGAGAAGAAGAAGATTCAACCTTAAAAAATCCCATTTTCTTAGGATTTGCAGTAGAAATTAGGAATACAAACCAGGATCCCACGGGGTGGGAAGAGAACACCTTGTTCCTGGTGGATCTGGAGGTAAAAAAAATGCACTTGTTTTGGAGAAAAGAGGGAGACTCACCCCTAAAAAACCCAATTTTCTTAGGATTTGGAGCAGAACTCAGGAATACAAACCAGGATCCCACGGGGACACCTCACTCCTGGTGGATCCCGCACCCAGGGAGCTCCAAACCCTCAGTTTTGGGATTTCAGGCTCAGGATCCCTCCACCACTCCCTGTTCCCAGGATTCCCAGAGCCTCCCAGCTGCTCCCAGCCCCGAGAGCTCTGGGATGGCAAAACACTCTGTGAAGGGCATTAATAAATGAATTAATAATAAATGAATAATAAATGAACATTAAAGGATGGAGCCTGAGCTGTTCTTTACAGCCTTTATTGCAGGTGCACAGGCAAGGCCCTGCTGGAGCTGCCCAGGTGTGAGGGTCACCCTGGGGTCACTCCAGGGTCACTCGGGGTCACTCCAGCGGTCACCCCGGGGTCACTCAGCCCTCAGGCAGTCGCTGCCTTCTGCTTGTAGGTCGCCATCATCTTCTTGATCTCTGCGATGGCTTTGCCGGGGTTCAGCCCCTGTGGGAGGGGCTGGTCAGAGCCCTGGGGGGCTGCAGCACCTCCCTCCCTCCCTCCTTCCTCCCCTCCTCTCCCCTCCCTCTCTCTCTCCATCCCTTTCCCTCCCTCCCTCCTCATCCCAGCCATACTGAACTCCCAAACCTGCTGCTGTTCCACCTTTTCCCCCCTAAAACCTGGAACTCAGCTGATATTCCCCTTCCTTTCAAACCCCGGGAGGTCACAGGATGGGTTACAGTTGTAATAAACTCCCCAGTCTGCTGCTATTCCACCTTTTTCCCCCCGAAAGCTGGAATTCAGCTGGTTCTGTCCTTTTCAAAAAAGCTGGGAGGTCACAGCATGGATCCAAGCCACAGCAAACTCCCAAATCTGCTGCTACTCCACCTCTTTTCCCCCTAAAACCTGGAACTGAGCTGATTCTGTCCTTTCTTTCAAGCACTGGGAGGTCACAGGTGGGATCCAAGTCACAATAAAATCACAAATGAGTTGTTACTCATAGAAATACTCGGTACAGGAGGTGCTCAGCACCCCTTTCTTCCCAAAAACCCACAGCTCAGCCAGATATTCTCCTTCCTTCCAAACCCTGGGAGGTCACAGGCTGCATCCAAGTGACAGCAAACGCCCAAATCTGCTGCTACCCCACTTTTTTATCCCATAAAAGCTGGAATTTGGCTGACAGTGTCCTTCCTTTCTGTGCTGGGAGACTGCAGGACAGATTGAAGTTGTAGCAAACTCACAAATGCTCTGCTACTCATAAAAATATTTGCTAGAGAAGCTGCTCAACACCGCTTTTTTCCGTAAAAATCCGAGTCCAGCCTGACGTGAACCCTCCTTCCCAGCCCAGGGCGGCTCAGGACACCTGGGCCAGCTCTGACTCCAGCCAGGCTGGGAATTCCAGAGGCTCCAGGTGCAGCTCTGTCCCATCCCAGCCTCACTTTGGGGGCACACTGGGAATTCCAGGGGCTCCAGGTGCAGCTCTGCCCCTTCCCAGCCTCAGTTTCCCCGGGAAGAGCGGCCTGGCCCGGAGCAGGACGCGGAGCTGGAGCTCCCCTCCTGCCCCCGGAGCCAAACTCTCGCGGGGAGCCGGGCTTTGATCGGGATCAAAGGGAGATACAGGACACAATTCCAGGTTTTTATGGCTGTCTGGATTTCCAGAGGCTGCAGGCAGCCTGGGAACAGCCTGGCTCCAGGGGTGCGGGGTTTTCCTGCTCTGGGATGATGAAAGCTCTGGGCAGGAGCCCGGACAGGGAGCAGCTCCTCACTCCCAGCAGAGAGGCTGGGAAGAGGCACAGCCACACTGGGAAGCTCCCTCTGTTCTGCACAGGGAGGGCTCAGAAATCCCCTGGAGCTCTCCTGGCAGGGCCCTGCTCCCGAATCCTGGGGTCAGAGGAGGAAAAGCTGATCCCAGCACCAGATCAGCCAGGAGCTCTGGGGGTCCCCAGGCTCAGCAGAACGGGGCAAGTTTGGGGAAACTGAGGCCTAAAAGGATCTTTTCCTATGGAAACCACCAGGAATTCCAGCAAAGGCATGGAAAAGGGATGGGGAGACCTCACTGCGGCCTTGCCAGCTCAGAGGGGGCCTGGAAAAAGGAGGGATAGGAACAGGCAGTGACAGTATAAGGGGACATGGCTTGAACTGACAGAGGGGAGGTTTGGTGGGGTACTGGGGTATCCCTATGCTCCTCCCTGTGAGCATGGAGAGGCCCTGGGATGGAATTCCCAGAGAAGCTGTGGCTGCTCTCGCCCTGGAGGCATCCAAGGCCAGCTTGGATGGGGTTGGAGCCCCCTGGGACAGTGGAGGGTGTCCCTGCCATGGAACGAGATGACCTTTCAGGTCCCTTCCAATCCAATCCAATCCAATCCAGGGTTCCATGTGCTGGTTTGGGTGGGAAATCGGGACAAACTCCTCCCCGTGAGCATGGAGAGGCCCTGGGCTGGAATTCCCAGAGAAGCTGTGGCTGCTCTCGCCCTGGAGGCATCCAAGGCCAGCTTGGATGGGGTTGGAGCCCCCTGGGACAGTGGAGGGTGTCCCTGCCATGGAACGAGATGACCTTTCAGGTCCCTTCCAATCCAATCCAATCCAATCCAGGGTTCCATGTGCTGGTTTGGGTGGGAAATCGGGACAAACTCCTCCCCGTGAGCATGGAGAGGCCCTGGGCTGGAATTCCCAGAGAAGCTGTGGCTGCTCTCGCCCTGGAGGCATCCAAGGCCAGCTTGGATGGGGTTGGAGCCCCCTGGGACAGTGGAGGGTGTCCCTGCCATGGAACGAGATGACCTTTCAGGTCCCTTCCAATCCAATCCAATCCAATCCAGGGTTCCATGTGCTGGTTTGGGTGGGAAATCGGGACAAACTCCTCCCCGTGAGCATGGAGAGGCCCTGGGCTGGAATTCCCAGAGAAGCTGTGGCTGCTCTCGCCCTGGAGGCATCCAAGGCCAGCTTGGATGGGGTTGGAGCCCCCTGGGACAGTGGAGGGTGTCCCTGCCATGGAACGAGATGAACTTTCAGGTCCCTTCCATTCCAATCCAATCCAATCCAATCCAATCCAATCCAATCCAATCCAATCCAATCCAACCCAATCCAGGGTTCCATGTGCTGGTTTGGGTGGGAAATCGGGACAAACTCCTCCCCGTGAGCATGGAGAGGCCCTGGGCTGGAATTCCCAGAGAAGCTGTGGCTGCTCTAGCCCTGGAGGCATCCAAGGCCAGCTTGGATGGGGTTGGAGCACCCTGGGACAGTGGAGGGGGTCCCTGCCATGGAACGAGATGAACTTTCAGGTCCCTTCCAATCCAATCCAATCCAATCCAATCCAATCCAATCCAATCCAATCCAATCCAATCCAATCCCGGATTCCACATGCTNCCACGTCCTGGTGCCACAGCAGGGCTGGCACTGCCACCGTGACCTGACTGCTCCCTCCATGGCAGGCTGTGTCCCTCCATGGCAGGCCGTGCCCCGTGTCCCCCTGTGTCCCCCCGTGTNCCCAAGGCACTGACACCGGCCAGGTGACACCAGCCAGGTGACAAAGGCTCCGTCCTCACCTGCATGAGCACGGCGGGGCCCAGGTACTTGTCCCCGTTCCACCAGTAGCTGGGACAGCTGGTGCTGCAGCAGGCACACAGGATGCACTCGTAGAGCCCGTCCTGCGAGGGAGGGGACACGGCAGGCTGTCACCATGGGGCTGGTGACACAGGGGATCCACCCCTGTCCCCACAGAGCAGCTCCNGTGCCGTACCTTGGGGCAGGTGCGGGTGCAGTTCATGATGGTGTGGCAGCGGTACAGCGAGAAGGGATCCTGCAGCTGCGCCAGGCGCTCCTCCGTGAACTCATCGCGGGAGTCGATCATCCAGCGGTACGCCTGGGGACAGGGACATGCTGGGACACTGCTGGGACANCGTCCTGCGAGGGAGGGGACACGGCAGGCTGTCACCATGGGGCTGGTGACACAGGGGATCCACCCCTGTCCCCACAGAGCAGCTCCTGTGTGAGGCTGTGGGGCAGCAATTCCTGAGGGGAACAATCCCAACCCTCCCAGACTGGGGCCAGGAGCTGCCCCCCATGGTCCTCGTGGCCCCACCATGGTCCTCGTGGTCCCCTCCCAGCTCAGGGTATTCCATGGTTCCAGGAGTCACACAGTGAACCAGGATCTGGGACAGCAGGGGAAGGGCACGGCCTGGAGGGGAAGGGGAAGCTGCTGGGCTCTCCTGCACTCCCACCTCAGGTTCTCCTCCATCCCACCCCAGGTTTCCTGCACTTCCACCTCCTGTTTGCTCCTCCAAGCCAGGACAGGCAGGGATTTGTCCCCAGTGGACCATCCCAGGTGTGCTCAGCAGGAAGGGAGAGCAGAGTCTGCCAGGCAGCCCCAGGGCAGCTCAGGGTGCAGCCTGTCCTTGAGGGCACCCCTGGCACGGGAACGGGGCTGGTCCTGGATCACTTCCCCCTTTTATGGGCAGGTTCCTTTCCAGGCACAGGAGGAGTTCAGTCCTACGTGGAAGTGATCCAGGCAGCTCTGCTCATTCCTGCTGGAACGAGGAGCTGATTCCTCATCCTGGATGGGAAACTGAGGAGCTCAGGGTCCCCCGAGCCTCCTTGTGGCCCAGCAACTTCTCCTGGACAGAGACAGAGCCCAACCTGGCTTAATTCACGTTCCTTAAAGTTATTCTGGGATAAAAGTTTGAGTTCAGGGAGGTTCCTGGTGCCAGAACTCCCAGCAGCTCCTAACAAGCCTTTGGGAAGAGCTGCCAGCCCTGAGGGCAGAGCTCCCTCTCCTCATTCCTAATCTGATCTTTAACTGCACCACTCCAAATGAATTTTTCAGCCAAATCCAAGTTTCTCCTGCACACAGGCTGATCCCAAAGGGAGAGGAATTCCAGCAAAGGGATCAAGAGCCTGTTTTCCAGGTGTGGTTTTTGGGTTTCCTGCTTCCCACCTGGCTGAGGAGGGGACTCCGAGGGCAAGGAAAGTCCCTTTGGAGCTCACAGGGATCAGAGAAGCTGGAAGTGGTGCAGGAGAACAAACTGCAGCCTCTGGTCAGAGATTCCTGCAGCCTGTCCAGCCCTGGGGCTGCTCAGGTGTCACACCGGGGGCTATTATGGGATGTCAGCTTGCAGACACCCAGGAGACACCTGCAGTGGTTCCCTGAATGCCCTTTGCTCAGCCTCCCTTCCTGCTGTTCACATCCACCTCTCCCTCCCCAAAATGGAGATTTGGTGCCTCCACAGCAGAGCAGGACCAGGCTGAGCTCGGAATCCTGGAATGATGGATCCATCCTGGAAAAACCCCTCCTGATCTGCTGGCAATCCCTGCGGCAGCCATGGAAATCCACCCCAAACCTTGGCCACACCATCAGCCTTGTAAAGAGCTGCTCCTCATCCACCCTCAAAAAACTCCCCTCAAAATCCCCCCTGCTCAAGACAGACACCCCAAATCTTGCACTCTGGCTTCTCCCAGGAGATTTCCAGGCTGCAAAACCCCAGCGAGGTGGGAGCGCAGCCAGACACCCTCTCCCCACTGGAATGCTCCAGCCTGGAACCTGCAGAGTGCTCCCAGCAGCCGGAATTCCACAGGGGAATGGGATGGGGGGGGAATGGGATCAGAGCCACCCCTGGCAAGCGCAGCTCCCTGCCCTGAGCCAGCAGCCCCGGCTGTGGGGCCGTGTCCCACACTGTGGGGCCGTGTCCCACATTCTGGGATCGTGTTCCACACCCACACTGTGGGATCAGGATCAGGCCTGGGACTGGGAAGGGGCTGAGTGCTCAGCTGTGACCCTGGGCTGCTCTGGGAGGGCTCTCAGCACTGAAATGGCAGTGACCAGTTTCTGGCGGTCCTCTATGGACTGCAGGTACTGCTGCTTGCCCTCCTTGGACTCGTCCTTCTTCTTCAGGTAGGGCTCGATGGATTTGTACTGCGCGTAGAAGTTACTCAGGTCCTGGGGCAGGAAAGCACAGGGATCTGGTTATGGGGCTGAGGAGAATCAGGGAACATCCCCAGCTGGATCCACCCCAAATCCCACCCCTGCTGTCCAAGCCCTGGGGCCCTGACCCCTCCCTTCAGCCCCACCCTCGGGGGCAGAGCCGCTTCCCAAAATCCCACCTAAATCCCCTCCTGGCACAGCTTCACCCCAAATTCACACCTGAAAACCCGACCAGGAGGTGCCATTTCCTCCCCAAACCTGCCACATTCCAGGCCAGCACACCTTGAGTCACTGGGACCCACCCACGGCACACGTGAGCCCTGAGCCCCGACCTTGGTGGCAGCTGCCACGCCCTGGTCCCAGCCCAGGGTGGCCCCTGGCTGCTGCCAGCCCTGCACTCACCGGAACCAGGTCCTTCACCACGTACATGTGGGGCAGGGGGTAGATTTTGGTGACTTTGCTGAGGTCACTGTCGATTTTTTTGATGCAGGCCAGGGTGTTGCCCCCGGCGATGTTCATGGCGCAGGAGCCGCAGATCCCTGAGGGGGAAAAGCAGAGCCAAGTGTGGGATTCTCCCTCCTGGCCCCAAAAATCCCGCTGGGATGTCCTGGGGAAACTCTACTTGGCTCTTCCCAATCTACCAGGATCCCAAAACCCCTTCCCAACCCAACAGGGTCCCCACTCATCTCAGAAAACCTCCTGGAAAGGCTCCTCCCAACCTTCTGGGATCCTCACTTACCCCAAAAAATCTCCTCTCACCATACCAGGGTCCTTACCCGTCCCAGAAAAAACCTTGTCACAGGTTCTGGAAAAGCCTCTTCCCACTTCTTCAGAGATCTCACCCATCCCCAAAAATCCCTTCTTGTTCTATCAGTGTCCTCACCTGCCCTGGAAAACCTCTTCCTAATCCACCAGATTCCCAAAAAAATCTCCTCCTGCTCCACCAGGGTCTTCATCCATCCCACAAACGCCCCAAATGAGAAGAACACTGGAATTCGCCACCGGGNTTCACCCCAAATTCACACCTGAAAACCCGACCAGGAGGTGCCATTTCCTCCCCAAACCTGCCACATTCCAGGCCAGCACACCTTGAGTCACTGGGACCCACCCACGGCACACGTGAGCCCTGAGCCCTGACCTTGGTGGCAGCTGCCACGCCCTGGTCCCAGCCCAGGGTGGCCCCTGGCTGCTGCCAGCCCTGCACTCACCGGAACCAGGTCCTTCACCACGTACATGTGGGGCAGGGGGTAGATTTTGGTGACTTTGCTGAGGTCACTGTCGATTTTTTTGATGCAGGCCAGGGTGTTGCCCCCGGCGATGTTCATGGCGCAGGAGCCGCAGATCCCTGAGGGGGAAAAGCAGAGCCAAGTGTGGGATTCTCCCTCCTGGCCCCAAAAATCCCGCTGGGATGTCCTGGGGAAACTCTACTTGGCTCTTCCCAATCTACCAGGATCCCAAAAAACCTCCTCCCAACCCGACAGGGTCTTGGAAAACCCCTTCCCAACCCACCAGGGTCCCCACTCATCTCAGAAAACCTCCTGGAAAGGCTCCTCCCAACCTTCTGGGATCCTCACTTACCCCAAAAAATCTCCTCTCACCATACCAGGGTCCTTACCCGTCCCAGAAAAAACCTTGTCACAGGTTCTGGAAAAGCCTCTTCCCACTTCTTCAGAGGTCTCACCCATCCCCAAAAATCCCTTCTTGTTCTATCAGTGTCCTCACCTGCCCTGGAAAACCTCTTCCCAATCCACCAGATTCCCAAAAAAATCTCCTCCTGCTCCACCAGGGTCTTCATCCATCCCACAAACGCCCCAAATGAGAAGAACACTGGAATTCGCCACCGGGGGCGGATTTTTAACTTCAGCAAGGATCAAACACAGGAGCTGCTTCCATCAGCACCAAAACCCCTTTTTCCACGGGGCAGCTCCTTCCCCAGCAGCAAATGAGGGGGCTTGGGTGTGATTTGGGGAGGGGAGAACATCCAGCTCTGCTCTTGGGTTTGGGGCACGAGGTGGGAGCTGAGAGAGGCATAAAATAAATAAATTTTAAAAAAACCCACAACAAAAAATGGCATTAAAACGTGGGAAACTGCTGCAGCCTCCTCAGCCAGAGAATCCCAGGGCTGGCAGGGATGGAAGGGGCCTCTGGGAATCATCCAGTGCAACCCTGGAGCAGGTGGCACTGGAATGTGTCCAGGGGGGTTTGGCACTGTCCAACCTTCTCTGCCCCTACAAGCCCCAGTTCAGCCTGGTTTTGTCCTTCCTGTGCTGGGAGGTCACAGGATGGATCCAAGCTGTAGTAAACCCACAACTATGTTGCTACTCATAGGATTAGCTGTCAGAGGAGGTGTTAATCCCCCCTTTTTTCCCTAAAACCTGGAATCCAGGCTGACACTGCTCTTCCTTTCACACCCTTGGAGGTCACAGGATGGATCCAAGTGACAGCAAACTCACAAACCCTCACAAACCTCACTCTACCCTTTTTCCCTCCAAAAGCTGGAGTTCCACTCCAGGGAAAGAACCTTTTTTCCAAAGGTTCAGCTGGAATTTTTGTGTTTTGATGGAATTTTCGTGCTTTGTGGCTGCTGCCCCTCGTCCTGTCTCTGGGCACCACTGGGAAGGGTCTGGCACCATCCCCTGACACCCCCTGGAAATATTTGTAAGGACTGATGGGATCCCCTCTCGGCCTCCCCATCTCTGGAACAAACAGGCCCAGCTCCCACAGCCTCTCCTCACAGAAGGGGAATAAAAGAGCCCAAACCATCCCAAAATTCAGGAATGCAACCCCATTCCCCCAGGCAGGAGCCCCCCTCCCCCTGTGCCCGTTCCCAGGGCACAAGCTGCCCTCCCAGAGGTGACAGGAGGCAGCAGGGGCACAAAAATAGCCCAACAAAGGGATGGAATGACACCTNCAAAAAATGGCATTAAAACGTGGGAAACTGCTGCAGCCTCCTCAGCCAGAGAATCCCAGGGCTGGCAGGGATGGAAGGGGCCTCTGGGAATCATCCAGTGCAACCCTGGAGCAGGTGGCACTGGAATGTGTCCAGGGGGGTTTGGCACTGTCCAACCTTCTCTGCCCCTACAAGCCCCAGTTCAGCCTGGTTTTGTCCTTCCTGTGCTGGGAGGTCACAGGATGGATCCAAGCTGTAGTAAACCCACAAGTATGTTGCTACTCATAGGATTAGCTGTCAGAGGAGGTGTTAATCCCCCCTTTTTTCCCTAAAACCTGGAATCCAGGCTGACACTGCCCTTCCTTTCACACCCTTGGAGGTCACAGGATGGATCCAAGTGACAGCAAACTCACAAACCCTCACAAACCTCACTCTACCCTTTTTCCCTCCAAAAGCTGGAGTTCCACTCCAGGGAAAGAACCTTTTTTCCAAAGGTTCAGCTGGAATTTTTGTGTTTTGATGGAATTTTCGTGCTTTGTGGCTGCTGCTCCTCGTCCTGTCTCTGGGCACCACTGGGAAGGGTCTGGCACCATCCCCTGACACCCCCTGGAAATATTTGTAAGGACTGATGGGATCCCCTCTCGGCCTCCCCATCTCTGGAACAAACAGGCCCAGCTCCCACAGCCTCTCCTCACAGAAGGGGAATAAAAGAGCCCAAACCATCCCAAAATTCAGGAATGCAACCCCATTCCCCCAGGCAGGAGCCCCCCTCCCCCTGTGCCCATTCCCAGGGCACAAGCTGCCCTCCCAGAGGTGACAGGAGGCAGCAGGGGCACAAAAATAGCCCAACAAAGGGATGGAATGACACCTCTGAGGGTGTCCCAGCCCCTGGCACTGTCACAAGGTTTTCCTCCCACTGCAGAAAGGCTCCCAAGCATTTTCCAGCCAGCTGGGGAGGGGAGCAGGGCTGCAGGGCCGGGAGCACGTGCCTGCAGCAGGAATGTGGGACTGGGGGAGCCACAGAGGGGCAGGATGGAACCAGCCCGGCCTGAAAACCCATCCTGTCCAGGGAAAATATTCAGGCAAGAGTTCTGGCTGTCTGGGAGCCCCACTCCGTGTGGAATTCCTGCCCTGCCGTGCAGATTCCAGAGGAAAAGGTGCCTTGGGAGTGCTGCTTTCCATTCCCACCCCAGACAAAACATCCCTGGGCACCGCCTGCCCTGAGACTGCCCCTGCCTGCAGACCCACCTCGTTAATCCAGAGCCATTCCAGCCAGGAATGCAACCCCATAGCCCAGCATAACCCTAAATCCAGAGTCATTCCAGCCAGGAATGCACTCCCACAGCCCAGCATAACCCTAAATCCAGAGTCATTCCAGCCAGGAATGCACTCCCACAGCCCAGCATGACCCATGACTCAGGAGTTTTTCCCAGGGGAAGTCTGAGAGCAGCCCCAGACCAGATTTGGGAGCAGCCACAACCCCAAACCACCTGTGCCCTTTTCCTCAATCCACCCCTGCCCTCGGCCTAAGGGCCAAGGAGAAGATTCCTGGAGCTGTTCCTCGAAGTCCCAGGTGCTCTCTCCCAGTTCACCCAGTCTGGTTCCCACAGCAGCACTGGCACAGCCCCCGCTGCTCCCACTCCAGCCCTGCCCTCTCAGCCTCGCCGCTGGAATCTCTCCCTGATCTCCCCACGCACTGGGAGGCGGCAGAGGGACCAGACTGGGAGAGAAACTGGAACAACTGGGAGCTGTGGAAGGAATGACTGGAGCTGGCAGCTCAGAACTGTGTCATTACACCCTGGGAGCACCAGCTCCAGCTTTACTCCTTGGTTCATTTGGGTGTTTTATCCCCACAGTGGGAGGGAGGGGTTCTGAGCAGTTTTACTCCCTGGTTCACTTGGTTCTATCCTCATGGGTGGCAGGAGAGGGGTTCTGGGTTTTACACCTTGGTTCATTTGGGTGTTTTATCCCCAGATATGGGAGGAGAAGGTTCTGAGCAGTTTTACTCCTTGGTTCACCTGGTTTTATCCCCACAGGTGGAGGAGAGGGGTTCTGAGGAGTGTTACTCCTCGGTGTTTTATTCCCAGATGTGGGAGAGGAGGGGGTTCTGAGCTCTCTGGGTCCCACAGTCAGCACACACAGCATCCCAAGGGCACTCCAGGTGGGAATGTGCTGTCCTTACCCTCCCTGCAGGACCTGCGGAAGGTCAGCGTGGAGTCCATCTCGTTCTTGATCTTGATCAGGGCATCGAGCACCATGGGCCCACACCTGCGGCAGAAATCCCAAATCACCGACCCTGCAGAGCCCCCAG
>VXBC01009592.1:0-117295 GCA_013399945.1 Ploceus nigricollis
CTTCAGAACTCACTCCTTTCTCTACCTTCGCCTAAAGCCTCACCACTGAGGAATACCGCTGGCAGCCTCTGAGTGGACCAAGGGTGTCTCTGGGGGGAAAAACACCCTAGCAGCCACCACTGGGCTCAGCAGCAGGACAAGCCTGGGCAGGGTTCCTGTCGGAATATTGGTAACACCAATAAACTTCGAACACAGATGTCCACTTTGCTGGCATATAAGCCTAACAAATTCTGTCAGGTGATTTATGCAATGCAGAACACAGAAGCATAACTGCCTGTCTGCTGGTACTAAGTCCATTAACATTAGAATTAGATATGTCATCTCTATCCAGTATGCATTATTTTACTCATCATTACACATTTATTCCTTTATCAGATTTTTGTTAAAATGAGCTTTGCTGAAGACAAAAGACCTGAATAATTTGATATGCAATAAATGTGTCCTTGTAGCCTTATTTCCTTAAACAGAGAAAATAATATGGTTAGATTAGCTCAAATGACAATGCACTGTCTTACATACGGTTCACTAGGTTACAGAGGGAAACATTCATGCACCCTCAAATGAAAGGGTTCAAAAAAATGACAGAAGGCATAATTAATTAGTTGACTGGATTGTTCAATTCTTGCATAAAAGCATGAGCTCTGCTTTAGTGAAGAAGCAAGCACTGACAGAAGTTAATGCCTCGGAGATTCCGCTTTAAACATTTTAGACTCTTGTCAAAATTATAATTGCATTCATATGAGATTTCATATATTTGATTTCGTAGGGGGTTGATCTCATTTTACCTTGCAGGATTTTTTTAGCTAGAAAAGAGAATTGAATAAGTAGAAAAAACACAAGTGGATGACATGCATCAGAAGCAATTGTGTAGGTGTTGTACAAAATACCTTGCAAAAATGCTACTTGTCTGAAAGGCACTTGTAGTAATAGAGTAGGTCAAAAAATGACAAACAGAAAAAGACAGACAGATGGAAGAACAAAGAAGCAGTGACACAGTTGGCCAGTGTGATAGTCAGCATTCTCAGCACATCCCTTGTCTGACAGCTGTCAAAAATTTATTAAACTTCACAGCAAAAAGGAGTTTTAAAGAGGCATCTCTTGAAAAAAAAGAAAAAAAGTGAGGTGACACAAGCTAAAAATCTTAAATCTGTGAAACATTTAACTTCATTGCTCTGAAATCCTTTACTTCTAAGGGAATAAAAATAAAGAAAGTTACTTGGTTTTCGGTTGTCTGTATTTCTAGATCCATACCTCAGCAGAAAACTCTTCTTATTCATTGCAAGACTGTATTGTCTTAATGCAGTTGAAATCCTTATCTTCACTTCAAATTCCCTAACCCTCCAGAAAATTGACATGCCATCCATATAAGAAGAAAGCTCTTTTTCCTCTGAACACATGTTTGCCATCTCCAGGCATGCCAGACATTTGCAGGGTGTCAGCTGTGAAGGAAACATGAATATGTTCACATGATCAACAGCTGCACTGTGAAAATGCCTATGGGGATGGGGAAATATTCTAGACCCCTACCCATCAGCTCTACATGCTGTGAAGTGATTAAAAGAATAAGCCTAAGAGTTACCAGGAAATCAGGAATTTTTGAGGGCAGAAAAAAGACAGAAACTGATTTTCTATGACATTCAGGATGGATGAAATTAATTCTTATTCAGGATTTTCATTCAAGAAAATATTCCTAACGGCACCCTCATTTCAAAATAATTCTAAGCAGCAAAAATCAAACTTAAACATTCCAACAATGGAATTATGAGTCATAACATTGTCTGAAAACCTATCAATAATTTCTCAAGCCATATGCAAAATCACATGCAGTTCTTCTAAAGCTTGTGAACACTTTGAGAGCTATTCCTTTACTTTCCTGTCCTGTCACTGCATGCTCTTGTAAAAAGTCCCTCTCCAGCTTTCTTGTAGGCCCATTTCAGGTACTGGGAAGCTGCTATAAGATCTCCCTGGAGCCTTCTCTTCTTCAGGCTGAACATCCCCAATTTTCTCACCCTGTCTTCTACAAGAGGTTCTCCAGACCTCTGATTATCCTTGTGGCTCTCCTCTGGAATCATTCCAAGAGGTTCTTTGGGGGTCAATGAGATGAGCACAGCACTCTGGGCAGGGTCCACAAGAGCAGAATATTGTGGGAGGATCACCTCCCTTGATCTGCTGGCCATGCTGCTTTTGGTGCAGTGCAGGACAGTCATGGCTTTCTGAGCTGGAAGCTCAGATCATCTTAAGCTTCTCACCAACCAACACCCCTAAGTCCTTCTCCTCAGGGACACTCTCAATCCATTCTCCAAACAGTACTTGCACTTGTACTTGGGATTGCCCCAACCCAAGGACCTTTCAAACACTTTGAGAGCTATTTCTTGGTCTTGTTCATAAACTTCATGAGGTTTGCAAAGACCCACCTCTTAAAGGTCCCTTTGGATGGCATCCCTGCTCCACAGAATGTCAACAGCTTGGTGTCATCAACACACTTGCAGTGAGAGGGTGCACTCAATCAATCCCACCATCCATGTTGCCAACAAAGATGTTACACAGGAGCACAAATACCTTGGGAAGCCTGCTATTGATCTAAATCAGTAATGGGATTCCCTACAGAATAATGGAAAAACTAGGGGAAGGAGACAGGACGTAAATTAAGAGAAGCATTCATCCTGCAAGCCACTCTTGTCTCACTAGAATTCAGCATCTTAGATTTACGTTTGCTTCCTCTCACTGGTCTGCCTCATTTCTATTGTTCTGTTTCTGCTATTATCCAGCAGGCTCTTGCAAATAAATAGCTCAGCACATTTAATGATACTTCTCTCTTACAAAAGAGTGGCAGCTTGGTGTGTTGCAAGTCACTGTGCTACAAGCACATGGATGGTGGAGTCATTTTCCACATCCCACAGGTAAGGCTCTGCCATCATAATCTTGAGACAGTCGAACAAAATACTAATACCCCTAACACCCATGTTCAAAATTTCCCCTGACATTTAAGGGGTTCCTGTCTGAAGGCTAATTTCTGCAGTTCTCCTGAATGGTTGCACTCCTATATATCCTTTATAAATCAGTTGTCTAATGTGCAGTTTACCAAGTTGTCTTCCACATGTCCTCTACCTGGACCCAAAGCCAGTCACAGAGCTTCAACAACTACCATTGAAATGAAACCACTCTCTGTTCAGTCACTCTGCAATATTAATCTGTCAGCCCTTTGGATAATGTCCATGAATGGTCATCCTGAAATGCATACATAATTTAATATCTCTGCAAACATATAATAATTAATGTTTAGACAAATTAATACTAGATTTGTTTATTTGAAAGCATTCCAGTAAAACAAGCGTTCATCATTTTGGTTTTGCTCTCTACTGGTAAAACATTCTGTTATCAACATCAAAAATAAGAATTTTCTGGGCTGCAGTCCTTGACTCTGTTGATTAAAGATTCTTTATTTCCTTTCTATTTTTGAGACACTGACCAGCACATATACATCTAAGCATATATTAAAGGCAAAAAAATCACCACTTGGTATTATTATCTAAGCTGTAGAAACCACTTCCTATTCCAGAATTAACCACTAGACTTGAAAAAATCATCTACATAAGAAAAGCATCTCAGACTATCACAAAAAGATCCTCCATTTCAGTCTACCTTGAGAAAAATTGGAAATTACTACAAAAATATTTATCATAGACAACCATTGATGTAAACCACAAACAAATGTCAGAGAATGCATCCTGCTTCTCACTTACACGAGCCCAGAACTGTTCTTTTCATTGTATCTAGCATTATATTTATCTATGCCCTCAACTTTACATACAAGCTAGACATTAAAAAGAAGATATTACCTCTGCCATAAAGTCTTCCAGTCTAAACTGGACACAGGCAAAGCAGTGCAGGAAGTTTTCGGCCTTAAAGGGAGAAGGAAAGCTTTACACAGGAACTGAAGCATTGGTCTACTCTAAACAACCGTCTGGTCCACTGTCACATTTCTAAAAATGGCAAGTGGGAGATGATCAGGAAAAAGTCATTAGAGATAGGCAGCTTCCTTATTTTCAGGTCCTCTGGAGGTAAGAGGTGTTGAACATTCTGGAGTGCATAGTGAATGCAACTGTCACATTGAACATTACTGTGGGCCTCTTCTGTACAAACCTGGATACACTTGCTTTAAAATCTTAAACATCGATTTTCCAAATTTACCAGCTGCACTGAATTTCACAACTTTTTCTGTGTCATTGATTTCCTTTTGTTTGCTTTAGATCCTTCTTTGTCTGGAAAAATCAGAAAAAATATCTGCTGAAAAGGGCTTTAATTTGTGTTGGAAATAATTTAAGAGTCTGAAGAAAAAAAAATTAAAACGGAGGAACTGTCTACCTGGTAGCAATCAGGAATGGGGAATGAGATCAAAAGCAGCAAAAATTATTCCAGAGCACAATCAGAAAATAATTTGGCTCAATGTCACAAATAGAACAAATTTCTCTTTAGGTTTCTACTAATATGAGTGAAATCTTTGCTAAAAACAGCAACTTCACTGAGGCATGTGTAAGAGCATATTTCATTCATTTGACTGAAAGGAAATAAGATCACTTCATTTCTCTTAAATCTAGTAGCACTGGAAAAGCTTGGCTTTATCTACAGAAGTTAAGATGCCTGTAGACTTTTTCAAGAATTTCTTATGTGCATTTCTGCCAACAGGCACTTTTTCTATGAGATCAGCAGCTTCATCATGAAGTCAGTCTGCCTCACAAACTTTGATCAGAGGAATCTTCAACTATTCTCCCAAAGAAAAAGAAATTTGACTGAAGAAACATCCTTTAATTTCAAATCAAAATACTACATTGAAGCAAAAGTCTACTCAAAACTATTCACACAGAACTTACTTGCTTTTAGTAAAGGATATTACCATGTACAAGAGGGAAGATGATACAAAGTACAGTAAGGGTTTGGGGTGGATGGGTGTTGTTGCTGAGCAAACAGTGATGCTCTTGTCAGTCTAATCATTGTCAATTGTTCTATGTATGTAGATGGGTAAAGAGAAATGCATTTATGTAGGTCTGGAGAGAATACTGAATGTAAAATTTTATACTGGAAGTATAGAGCGATAAGTCCAGAAATAAAATTTAATACCTCTTATATGTCAAGGCAGATTAATTTCAAGTAGGAAAAAAAGTGCACAATTTTATGAGATCTGCTGGAAACACCGATTTCCCCCACCTCCCCTTATATTTCCTCCCCTCTCTGATTTTTTTTAACAAACTCATCGAAAAAAGGGTAGATGGATGATGGAGTGCACTTGGAATTTGACCTTAAAATCAAATAATTAACCCTGACATCTTCAGCTCTTAAAAATTATTCATTATATTTTTTAACAGATGTTTTAGTTATTTTCATTGTTACAATGCAGGAGCTTTTAATCAGATTTACATAATTAAATGCTCTCTTTCTGACACAGACTGCATATCTATCACAGCCTCATTTAAGCCACATAGCATGAGTTATATCAGAGTAATCAGGAATAGTTTCCACATACCTAGGAACCAATTCTCAAAATTCCCTCTGCTGTTTATATTGTGTAACTAGGAAAAAGCATTTTTCTGAACATTCATTTAAATCCTTTTTCAAGGCAGTAAACATTTTCTGTAGTTCTGTCCTTCATATTTCCTTCTGGATCTGTCACTTGTCCTTGTGAATATTATGCACACAAGTGGTTTTTTGTTCCTTCTCCCTTGCAGTACATTGTGCTCTGGATTTTACAGCTGCACTGATGCCCAGATAGATGCAGCTCTTCTACCCCTACATGTCACATCAAATCTGAACTCTTTTGTGATCAATGAAACGTTGATTTGTCTTACCTGTGTTGATCAGCATTTGTGGCTGTGCAAAACCTCACTAAACACCAAGGAGCTCTTTCTAACATCCAAGTTTGTTCTAGACCAAACTCCTAAACCAGCTTCGAGGAAAAGCAGAGATGGCTAGAGATGCATGCACATACATGTACATCCATATGTATATGAGTCTTTTCAGTTAGATTATTAATTGCAGGATTCTGTATTACTTCTAAGTGGAATGTTTTGGCTCTGAATCTCAAGAAATCTAATTTATCTTCATATTTAAACCCTCTTTTTTTCTCAGCATAAATGATTGAGAACATTCTTTTTAACTTGTAAGATTTTGTTATGTAGTATCTTAAGATTAACTGGCCCTTGTGGTTCTGGTAAAAAAGCTTACAAAATTCTGCCTAATTAATATGTATGTCCTGATGGACATCTTTTGGAGTGTATGGGGAATGGGTAGTGGTCCATGCAAATATAGGGTTGAAGGATTATTAACAACTATTAATGAAAGAGTAATCAAAGAGGACGAGAATTATTATCTATATTGGTTTGGGGTACATAAGAAAGCAACATCTCCCATTAACTCATTTTAGAATGTTAAAAAAAAAATAAAACCTCTTCTTTTTGCCCTATATCTGAGATGAAAATAGACTTACTGCTGCAAATATAAACCCTCTTCGGGCATGTAGGAAATATTAAAGAACCTCAAGAGGAAGTAGTGGGAGTTTTTTATCGCTTTTTTTTTTAATATAATCCTGGTTTTACTTTTCTGATACTCTCAAGCCCTACTAAAACTTTACTATGATAAAAAGGAGGGCTGTTGAAGCAGGACACGTGCTTTTGGCATGTTCAGAGGTGGTATCTGTTTCTGCATTTGGAGTCACTGCTCTCACTGTAGCAGTTTTTATTGCCACATTTACAGGGTATTACAACAAGGAAAAGGGTGGATGGAGGTAGGTGCTTCAGTAAGGACAACAAAAGGCAGCCTTTATAAAGCAGCATGTATGCTAAGATCCTCTGAGGAGAATTAGGCATTAAAACCAGAAAATGAAAATACCCTCCAGCCCTTCAGACAGAGCAATGAAAACAAACCACTTTTCCTTCACTCAAATATTTAAAATATTAAAACTTTGAAAGTTCTCCAAATGGAATCCAATTATGCTCACAACCAGAGGCTAATTTCCCCAGCTCTCTGAGCCACTGATGCTCAGCAACCGTCTGAGCGGTTTTGCACTCTAAAATCTAGGGCAGCTGACAGTCAACAGATCTACTTTGCTGAGAGGATTTGCTGTTAATTTTGTCCAGCTTCTGTTTTCCAGTGCCAGTCAATTTTTCCAAGTAAACTCATCCATGAATTTATGTAAAGACTCAAAGCCCTTAGGCACTGATGGATCTATTTTTAGTCTTTTAGATGCAGTCCTAACTCAGTCAAAAGGTAAGCATTTTTTATGCAATATAGTAATTATTTATGAAATCTTAAATTAATGCAGCAATTCAAGGACCTTAACATGCTGAGATGCTATCTCTGAAAGTATTTAGCCTAAATGATCAAAACCTGAGAGCAGCAGTTAGAAAAAGGATATAAAAAATCTGACCTTTACAAAGCAATCCCAAACAGAAACTCTGTTTATCCTTGTCTCAGTGACAATCTAGGGCAAAAAGTCAATATACAATCCTTGGAAGCCCAGATGGATGGTGGAGAGGGAAAAGGAAGAAAGAAAGGATGAAGGCAAGAAATTAAAGTCATTTAATCCCTGAGCCATCAAAGTGATTCTGGCGCATGTGTAACTTTAGGAACCTGAATAGCTCACTGAGGGACAACATGCTGGTGAGTGTTTGCTGGCTATACCTGAAGTCATCAGGCAATCTTCACACTCCTACTAGTATTGTGTTGGCCACAAATGCCTTGTGCAAGTGTGCTTTTGCCACAATAGACACACTCTTCTGACAAAATAAGCTTGAGACCAAGTTCATACTGTAAGCAGCAATCAGCAGGTGAGTAAAAGTGTATGATGCCAGTCAACAGGGAATTGATCAAAATGCTATCCTTTTGCCAAAAAACAGACCAGGCAGTGTGTCTGTCATGTTCTGTCTTTTTTCTTCTTATAAATAAGTGTTATTTGTTGCTGGAAATAGTCTCATTTAAGTTAAGCAATTGCAAAACCCATAACTTCACTATCCCATCCCTACTACTTACATTATGCCGTTTCCTCAAAACTTGAAAAGTTTTCAAGTTTTTCACTGATAATATTTAAACTGTCTCTTGCAACCTGTATGCCAACACAGCACAGCAGTTCTGACTATTAGGGATCTGCTTGCTATTGTATAATCTCTCTGTATTTGGTCTCACTCGTGCAAAACTGAAGCATTCAAATGACTGCGCTGTGACTATTGAGATAATGCCCATTATGGCAAGGATCTAGGTCACTGGTATTAGAGCTGAGTCATGTCACCAGTAATAAAAACACTGATGCTCTTTGGGAAAAAAGCAGCTGTGGTTTCTCCTCTAAATAAGTTCTAAGGCCTGTAGGCAGGAAAGGAAGATATAAACATGTTGCACTTCTCCATGAAACAACAATCAGGCAATGCATAGTGTTTGTTGTGAAAGTCATGTGGTCCTTTGTCTGGGGAAAATAGTACATTGACAGGAGCAACCCAATAACTTCAGAATAGATTCTCAGAGTAAATAATAAGACATGTCAATTAAACTCCTAAGTATATACTAGACTTTGAATAAAAATATCTTCGTTTCATTGATTTGGAGGTTTCCTCCATTTTTAAGATCACTCATTCATTTGTAGCAAATGATTTTGCTACTCTTTCATTTAATATCTTTATTTTTTTCTTTCTTTTTTTTTTTTTTTTTAAATTTGCTCATTTGAATAGCCCCAGCTTGACACCACACTGAAATAGATTTCTGCTATGGTTTAGAAAGTGGACAGAACACACTCAGCTGGTCAATAATTAATTCAGAGTTGATGACCAGCATAAAGTTCTACACATAACATAAAATTCGCCCCTTCCTAGGCATCACAGCCCACAGCCCAGATTTCTAGAATGAGATGTAACATTCCACATTTTTCCCTAAGCAAAACAAATGTCTTTTTTTTTTTACCTCTCATTAAGAGGTCATGCATTTTATTTCCCCAAGTTCTAGGGGACCCATGTCAAATTTGGGTTATTTTTCTTGGGTTTTCTTGTTTATACTAAGAGAAAAGCATATCCTCTTTCTATGATAAAAACACGCTGATAAGATTATAATCACAGACAAGGGAAACAGCATACTTGTCATGGATAATATGACCAAATATCATTCAGAAATAGTACAATTATCCCATGGTGCATACATCAAAATACATCAAAATTTCAGTATCTTCTGTATCCAGGAAGTTTATTTAAAACAGCTTGCAACTAAAATTTTAGATGGAAGAGAGGCTTGACCTGCCTTTTCAAGCCTAGAGAAGGACACCATTCTGAATTACAGCGTGGCTTAATGTTATCTTAGATTTTTTTTTATATTTTCAGGTGACAGATTTCAAACTGACCTTTTAAGAATACCAAAGTTGTATCTAGTTTTAAGAGAATCAAGTGTAAGCAGCTTCACAGTTACTACCAGCTTGATACTTAAACTTCTGAGTTACCTGGTTTTTTTAATACATGTACTAAACACATCAAAAACAAGTAGGAAACTGAAATCCACGCTTTTATCTTCTTACAATCCCTGTCACTGCGCACACTGACAGATTGCAGTAATGGTGAAAAGACTTTGCAGGGTCACACAGATAAGATTATATTAGTGAAGAGAAGCTGAAGAAACTTTTTGATCCTCAAAAAAACTACTCAGTAATTTATAAAGACTTTTCCTTATATCTCCCTACGGATGGTTAATGCATTACTGAATACCTGCACAAACTTCTTCCAGCTAAGTCGACAATATTAGGAGAATTTCTAATTTCTTCAGTAATATCTTTATCCACAATACACCTCATTCTTAAAGACTAAAAAAAAAAAAAAACCAAAAACAAAAAAGAACAAAACAAAATGTTTTCATGAAATTTTAAAAAATCCAAAACTCACTCAGCACTGACTGCCAGTTGCACATACTTCTGCAACAGGACAATGACCAGAGTAAGAAATTACTTACCATTTTTTTCATGTCACAAGAGTTTCATTCTTCATTTAGTACATGAAATGCAGGGACTTACTTTCATCGTCATTTCCACATATATTTTTCCTTTGCCAAAGTCAGCTTGAGTATGTATTCTGAGCGGTCCCAAATTTGTCCTGGAGGTAAAACAGAACTGAGCAGGCCAGTCATTGCAAAGCAGTGGACATGAGTGAGTCAAATGAAGTTCTGGCATAACCTGGCTAGCTAGGGTTCAGCAGGGAAGCCTTTGCCCAGCAGGTTGCAGGAATGGAGGCAGCATGCATGAGAGAGAGCATACAGAACGCTGCTGGAGCAGGTCGTTCAGGGATGGAGTTCAGAAGGATGAACTCTTGGCGTTCTTGGAGTGCAGAGGCAGCTCCAAGACCTGACAAATAAGAGTGTCAAATGTACATGTGCAAATATTTGTCCTGAGTTGGAGAATTGGACCTGAACAATTAATGTGCTGTGTGTGTACATACATTTATCTGAAAAACCCTCTTAATCCCTTTTTAATCTTCAGCACGACAGAAGTTTTCAGTATAGCACTCCATGAAATGATGGGTAATGAAGAGCAATGCTTCAGATAGTTGGGGGAAAACCCTTGGAACCCCTGGAACTCCAAAAACTTCTTCAGCTAGACAAGTCACACTTAAGCAAAAATTTACAGCAGATCCAAGCAGCAGAGAAATTTCCCTTAACCCAGATGCTTCAAGTTCCCACTTTTACATTCAGTGACCTGCCTCAGAGAAGGATCCCCAGCCAATATTAATCAGCAGAATGTCAGTGAAGTTCATGGCTATGTGTCACCCTGATGACCCAACACGGTACGGCCACAGAAACTCAGGCAAATGACTGCTTTCCAGGCAAATTTATCTGAATCATCCTTCTGAACTCTAACTTAAAGTCCTGAAACATTAAAGAACAGAATGCATCAACTTAATTGGAAACAGTTTTGCCGCAACACATCCTGCGTCTGTTCAAGGACTTAGAGAGAGGAAAAGCCCATGCTTTGAAGCACTGTGACAACTTAAGATAAATTTCAGCATTACATTTCTAACAGAATATAATTGAAAACATACTTCAACACAGATTCTAATGTTGCTCTGGTTAGAGATGTGCTCAACCCACAAGTTTCAATCTCAACGTTCCCAAGTCTTGTAGAAATCCTGACTCAGACAAAAATTTCTTCTCTAATAGTTTTTAATACTACTGAATTGAGCTCATTATTTATTAAAAATCAAAATGGCTGCTTCTACCACCATTTGTGAGCCTCTTTTCATCACACTAATGCCTAAAGTTCCTATTTCTTTCAATCCCCCTCAAAGGTTTGGGTGAAATACCTGTGTATTATAGAAGGTAATCCCTCTCCCCAGTGCTTCAGTGTCTAAAGAGACAAAACTGGCAGGCAGTAAGATAAAGAAAGCATTGTTATCTCCATTTTCAGCTGGGAAACCAGGCCTTAAAATGACTAAGTCAGAATCCTGAGGGAGGTCAAGGATCAGATTCTCAAATGCTCAATAACCAGCATCAGAGCCAGGGTTTCATAGGAAGAAGAGAGAAGAAAAAAAGAAAGGAGGGGGAGTGGGGCGAGAGGAGGGAAGGGGGAAATAGAAAAGAACCAAGGAGAAAAAACTGTCCAAACTCTATAGTTCCTACTTTTATTGTACATTTTCAAAAGATCTCTTTGGAACATCTTGAAGATCTGTCCACTTGGGTACCCATTTGAGAGCTGCAATGGGAAGGTATCTCTCTAGGAAATCTCTCTCTCCAGTTTGGATGCTACTCCCGTTTTGAAGCGTGGCAACAAGTGAGTCGCCCAAGGCCACAAAGGAAGTCTCTTGCAGAGCCAGAAATTTGAATCAGCAACTCCTGTGCCCTAACCACAAGTCTATCCTTCCTCTCACTAACAACACAGTGTATTTCTTTGTTAAGTTGCTTTCTAGTTAGATACAATATAATGGGCCTTTTTCTTTATTCATCCACAATGGTAACATGACATTATGAGATTGGCACTTGTCATTCACATTAAATGCTCTTTTTCCACTTGCCCCCCAAAACACAAACACACTTAGCAGATTTCTGTCTGCAGATGACACTAGAATCTTTTGTACTTTAAAGCTTTTCTTTCCAGCAGCACTCACATAGTAAATTGCCCTTTATTAATATTTTTCAGGATATGAGAGGCTGACAAGTTGCAGATCTCAGCTACAAAGAATTATTCCCCTTTACCACGTAACCTTCTGGAAGGGAAAAAACTTTTTTGGTCAAGAAGAGCAAGATAACAGCAGCTTCTTCATATAATATCCCTTAGCAGCTGCTGCTGCTGCTACTATAGGAATCCTAAATACTTCAATAATAGGTCAGTCACCACTGGCTACCACTTTACACGTGAGCTGCCTTAAGTATCTGTGCAAGATGTGTAGAGCACCAAGAGGAAAACCCGAGCGCAACACCATGTTTCTTTTGCTTCTTCTTCTACTTTATTTAGAGGGATACATGCAATACTCACCAGTTCAGGCTCTGGAGACTACAGGGGCATGTCACTGTGAAAACAAGGAAAATGACAGATATTCACTATATCTGTGCAGACAAATGAATGCATGTGAGAAATGTCTGATGTACAGAACTCCATTCATCTCTGAGTTGCTATTTTTGTATTTGTCTCATTTGGGATTTTTTTTTTAAATTCAGTTTCTTCAAACCCCACCCTCTTCTACATGACCTTTTTGATCAATAGTCCTTTGTTGTGCTGTGAGGCCTTGGCAGCAAAGGACAGAATGAATACAGCTAATTCTTATCTAATGTTTACCTTCAAACTCTTTGGGTCTTGGCACAGGTTTGAGACATTTGTTTTACTTAGGTTTTATAACTCTAAATGCAGAATATTGTTTGAGAATGTGGTGTCCTTTAGATATCCCAGAGTTCTCAGATGACCTTCCCTCTGCTCTTGCAGTTGCTCCTATCTCTAGCCCACTTTCACCTTTCTTCTTCGCCACCTCAGAAATTAGTGGATTACCTCAGCCCCTCTGATACATCTTTTGGCAAGTCAATGAAAGTCAGGTTGCCAACTATTTTTATGTGGAAAACAGGCCTCTCCCTGTCTTTAAAGTTTTTTTTTTTTTTGGTAAAAGGACTCAAAAAGTCTCTTTGTCAGATTCTACAGTTGCCTGCCATTTTAAAATCCAACCCCAACTAGTTTTAGTAATTACACTGTCTTCTCACAGGAGTTTCACTGACAAAAATTTGTGGCTGATTTTCAAATGACAAATCAATGTGACATTTTCTATTCTTCTTTTACCCTAAAGAAAGCCTGCTATCCTATATGTGAAGATCTATTATTGTTTCAGACACTGTAGTGTAACAGTACATCCCTGGCAGCTCCTAGAAAACCATCAGCCATATGGGACTCTCTCCCTTTCCCAGCAGCTTTATCTCAACAAGTACTGCATTTAAGCAAACAGCCTAAAGCACAACTCATACCCCAGTGAGAGACAACTATTTGAAAACTTTAGGGCTGTATAACTGACCACAGAAAGGGCAAAAGGATCAAAAATGAGCCTAATGTTACAATTGCAGATGCAAAACAAATTAATACTCCCATAGAGGGAAGGCCAGATCTGTCAGACTGCCCAAGCCTCTGCAGAAGGTTTGGCTACTGGATCACCAGGGAGAGAGCCTGGGACCAGGCATAAATATTTTGGCCCTTGGAGTTAGACATATGTGCACTTTAGAAGGTTGCTGGCAGTGGGAAATCCTTGGGCTAAGCATTTCTGTTACTAACCAAGTCTGTCTTTTTGCAAATAGTAATTTACTGTTTTCTCTTAAGTTTTCACTGGATTTGAAGCTTCTCTTGGTGTACTTCAGAGATGCAAAGCTAAGATGAAAAAACTCATTTTCTGTTGCTTTGGTATTATTAAGATTTTTTTGTTTGGTTTTGTTTTTAATTAGCATGCATTCATATAATGCAAAGTTAGAGCTAATCATTAAAGTTACCTCAAAATGCACCGTGAAACTGTTTGAGACTTAAACAAAAATAAAAAAATGAACTCAGTCATGCCCTTTTCCCCCTCCCTAACAGCAGCTGCTGAAAAGCTGCAAGTTACCAACCACTGAAATGCTACATAAAATGCTCTAAAATAAATCAAAAATGCATATCCAAGTAGATATAACCAAGTGAAACTTTCAGATTCACAATGTGCAGTTACACATTAGTGAGTGACTGATCTATTGCTTATGAAAAGAAAAAAATATAAGAAAAAGTCTTTTCACAGTTCAATAGAAAGTTATAATATTTGAGAAATGAATAAGAAGTCATGTAATGGCTTTGCAGCTTTTGAACTTTCACATGTTTCAGATTTTTCTAATACTTGTGCGGATTAAAGAGATTCACATCTCAATGGCTGGGGCACCTCGCATTTTTTCTGGATCAGGTTTAATGATTTCCACACTGTAGAAACTTCACTTTGTATGAACACACCCTGAATTTAAGGAATTTTTCATACTTAGGTACATGTTTTCCAATATACTTGTTATAATGTTAGCCCTGTCAAAGGGCACAGTGGCTCGATCATAAGAGTGAGCAACACCATCAATTTCACACATCAGTACACTGGGGCTTTTCAGTATGCTTTTCTTTCCAGCCCCAAAAATAAATTAAGGAGGGGGGGAGTGGGATGTAAGGAAACAATAAAAGTCTACCATAGTTTTTTTGCTTCTATGTATTATCTCAATGTGGACCCTGAAATAAAAGGGAGAACTATTTATTTCAGTAATGTGCAAAGTTTTTGGTTTTAAAGCTGCAACTACACCCTTTTCATCTCTTTAAAAGACATTTCAAAGCAGGATTGTGAGACCCAAAGAGAGAGAAGGGTCTCTGATGTCCATCCAGCTCACAGAGAAAAAAACCTTGCATTTTCTACCCTTTGACGTAGGATTAAGGAGTGACAAAAATCCATTTCATCCTTTCTAAGAAAATGCATATGTGAGGGCTTACATTATATTATAAACTAGTGGCTATCAGGAAGGCATGGGTACCATCTAGAATCCAGCAATAATCACAGACCTCACAAATCATCATGGATGTTAAGTCATTATGGCTCAATGACAAGATGAACTGAATGTTTAAAAATATTTGCACGCAATAGATGTGACAACCTAAGACGTAAACTCTGAAGGGCCTGTGCAGAACTGAATCTGGTGGATGAACAGAGGGGTGTTTTTTCCTGGTTGTAGACCCGTGGAGTGAGAAAATTTCAGAGTTTAAACCGAATTTATTGGCTTCCATCATTATGAAGCACAGGAATATAGCCAAAACTTCTGACTGCCGTGCATTTCTTCTAACATGCTCTGCAACAGAAATGTCCAATTCATCCAGAAATCCTCAGCTACGCAGCAGTGCGGTTCCAAAATCCTGGCCACCCTCTGAATTTTTTTGAATGTTTCACATTCCTGTTACAGTCCATACTAGTATGAGACACCCAGGACTACCTAAGGTTAACAAGAAGCCAAGGTTTATGATGAAGAGCTGATTTAAATAAAGGGCATTACCTCTCTTTACAGTTGCCAAGTAGCTGAAAACAGCATCAGTCGGGCTGAGCAAAGAAAGGAAGCAAATGCTGGCAGTACTTGAAACTTTGGAGACTCCCTTTGAAGTGGGAGTGCCCCAGTTAACCCAGCTCTCCAGTGTTCCACCAGGGCCAGGATTTCACTCGGCCTTATAGTCCTGATTTCAGATGATCTGCTGTTTGAAAACACACAACCAAGTTGATCTGCACAGCATTAGCGCCCTGTCCTGCTTCTTAGGAATGCATCATAACATGGATACCTGGTTTATGAAATCAAACATTATGTGTTCATTTGGGCTCCTTGGCCTGCCATTCATTTGCTTCTAAAAGAAATAGGATTACTCTCATAAAACAAGGGAAAGAAAAAATTTCAGAGGAGTGGAATCAGATTTAATCTTCATGCCTCATATTCAGCTAAACTCATATCAAATGTGAACAGATAATGCAAATGTAGGCAGCAGAGGAGGTTATTTTTAACATTTGCAAGTAATTCTTCACAATCACAAACATCACAAAAATCTTGGTGAGGATCATGCCATGGAACCAGAGTCAACTTTGAAGGCAAGTGTGTGATTCCCTGGCTTTTAACATAAAACCCTTGATGGAAAGAAGATCCACGGGCTGTGACACAGCAAATAGGGCACTGAGGTGTGCTAGAACACTGAAGTGTGCTGAAAAGGGATATATTCAGAAAATTCACAGAGGTGCCTTACCTGCCATTTCAAGGTGAAGAAAGAAAGACTGGAACTTGTGATCTCATCTGCAGTTGTAAACAATTGTAGGTTTTAGTTTTAAAGGAGTAATATGAAGAGATGCTGGAGATGACACTCCAACAAATATAGTTCAGCTAACACAGTGTATGCATGTGTTAGCAGGAATTGCAGCTGAGATCTGTAATACACTGCCATCTGTAGAGGTCATGAGCAGGAGATTTACATCAAGATTCACCAGCCATTTGTTTCAATCGTAACCGTACCAAGTCTGCAGCACCATGCACCACCTCCTCCATCCTGCATGTTTTCTGCAGATAAAATACTGCACAGAAATCTATCTCCAATGTCCTCTACTAACTGCCATTATTTCAAATGTCTCCATCTTTGAAATATCAAAAACATTTTGACCTCAAAGGAGCCTAATTACTGTGTCTGTATATAACAAAGAAAAACATGGCAAACCCAGACATAACTGGCATAACTGTGGTATACCTGCCTCCATATGAATAATTTCTTTGAATATTGGTGTGAGTACTGTTTATGCAACACCAAAGTGCCAAAAAAAAAAAAAGATAAATGAATTCACTGTTAACCTTAATGATGATAACAGCACAAGTGGCTAGAGAGCTAGAAAGCATTTCTTGTTTGAAATTGTTGCATTCTGCCTCCCTCAACATTTCTAAGAGCCCTAGCTTTGTAGGTCAAGACACCAGCCAGCTCATTACCCGAGTTTCTGCAGCCTTTTAAGAGACAGGTTCTCCTTGGCATATTTGTTTTGTTCACTGCCTGTTCCCTTTCATTAAAAACTAAAGACATTTTATGATGAAAGCAGGAGTATTCAGAAAAACATAATTATTGAGACTCACTGCAATCCTACTTTACTAGCTCAGGAGGGAAGTGATATTTCCCCACATTTTCTCCTACTCAAGAGCAAATTTATAGTAAATTGCTCAACAAAAAAGTAACCTTTCAAAGAATTTCCAGAGGAACAGAGTGGGGGAAAAAGGTAGAAACAGAAACACCACACTTTGGAGAAAGAGTATAGAAAAAAGACATGTTCAGGGGAAAATAAAAGAGATGAAAGCCTGGCCCAGCTGAATTCCAGAATAAAACAGCCATTGGTTTCAACAGGGTCATGATCTCTGTCAAGATCTGAGTCTGGATTCACTTTTGAAGTAGGTGTGGCCTAAGAGCAGGAGGGAAGAATTAGCAATAATGTAAAATATCTCTCTCTGTCTTAAACAGCCCATCATACATTTTATTCTACATGTCTACAAAAGGCACAAATAGTTCTGAAACACAGCTATCTAGGCACACCCTATTTTTCACCACACTACCCTTTTTGCTACCCTTCTATCACACATTAACTTTTTTTTTTCTTTTGCCTTTGCTGGTATTGAATGGGATGATAGCATTAACACAATGGCTGGTGCTACACACCAGAACTGCCTATATTCCATCTCAAGCCACTTTTCATCATAGGAAAAACAGCATCATGGATCTAGAGGCACAGGCTTTGGTGCTACACTGTGATTACATGCTGTATGCTTCAGTGCTGTGTTTGTGTCTTGTATACACATCCACACACTACATGTGGGATGTAGCAATTCTGAGTGCACAGGCACACACATGTATGGACACAGGAAGAGCAGGACTGTGGGAGCCACAATAATACTGCTCCTGGCTGTTACAGGAGCACTTGTTACAGAATTTGTTTCCATGCTAATGGATCGCAGAAAAAAAATCTTATAAGGATTATTTTATTTTCTTAAACATTGGTATTCCCTACTGCATTGCAATAAAAGGAATGTGCTAACTGCCACTCTTTTAAGAAATATGAGACAATTCCTTGTACTTTTGGTTTGAAATTGGAACTGAAACACATTTGCTACAGAAGGACTGATCTGTATGGCCCTGCAGGAGGTGAAGGCTGGGAGTCAATTCACTCCTTGTGGCATGGGAATCTAGATGAGTTGCTGTATACCCTGTATCCTCTGATCATTTTCAAAAAAACAGAAAGTTGCCATAAAATCACAAAATGCTCAGTAAATCCATGACTGGCCAAGACTTTGATGTCAGGAATATACCAATCAGTATAGCCACCTCACAGCTGCAAATGGAGGCAGGATCCTAGGTATTTTGACGGCAAAAAAAAAAAAAATTGCCTGCATATGCTCCCAGTAAATCAGCATTCACTTAGCCACCCTAGAGCATGAAACTCAGCATAATAGATCTTTCATAGCTCACAGGAGAGGTCACGGTACAAGAATATTGAAAAATATAACGCAATCTTTTGTAGGTAAGAAACTTCTACGTAGGAGGTGTAAGTTGTAGCAAGAATAGAAACCTCAGAGGAGATCATCAGAAAGTGATTAACATGGGTTTTTCAAAAGAATGTGCACACTGACAATATTTTCAACACGGACATGTATTTCAAACTCCTCTGGTGTCCTGTTTCTTATGCGTTATACACACACACACACAGAGCTCAGATTTTCGGTTTGTTTCATTAACTCTGTATTCTGCTACTCATAATTACCCAAAGTATTATGATCACATCATTCACATATTCAATTGTTTGGAAAAATTTTCATTGAAGAGACTTCCAGCAGGGCAACTTTATATTTAATACAATTTTTGGTGCACTATATTTTTTATATTTAATATGTCACTTGATGGTTTGTTAAACTGGCTGATTTGATGTTATAAACAATCAGTGTATTGAAATCCAGATAAACAGCAAGGACAAAGCTCTTTTCCAAGAGTATATGCTGTATCTTGTTTGTTGCTTTTGTTTGAAGTCCCTCTTTTTTAGCATGAATATACTAAACACTCAAATTCTTTCTTCTAGAAAATGGGGTACTGCATTAATATGGTATTGCATGCTTATTTTGATTTGCTGAATCCCAAGTCAGCTAATATCCAGGTGAACTGGATGAAACTACAACTGGCTACAACCAACAAGGACAAGAACCTCAAGAGACAACTGCAGACAAAGGCTGTCTGTTGCCAGGCGTGGTGCAGCATCCTACGGGAAAGTGGAGCAGGACATCAGATTTTGATCAAGAGAATATTTCTGAGGGAAGTGGGACCACAACTTTCTGGAGTAACCTCCAAGGACAGACAAGGCAAACACAATTACTGGGCATCAAATTGTGCCCCTCCTCACTTTCACTTCTCTAAAAATCTGTCACTCCATGAGACTGTCAGAAAGGAGCAGAGAAGGAAGTGGTGCGAGTTTCAGTAATGAATCAATGCCAGGAAAAAGACATAGGAAATTCAGCTCTGTAGGAACTGAATGCTTTGCCTCAGCCACAAAATGTATTCAAATTCATGTCTCCATTTCGGGTTTCATTTTTTTTATACCTTCCCAATAAATTCCAGGGGCCAAGGCAGGACAGCTCTGGGTCCAGGGAAGCAACTAGCTGTCCAGGGAGATGCACAGGCAGCTCACACTCCTCTAAAAGGTACCTCAGATGTGCAAGCTGTTCACACCCCTCTAAAAGGTATCTCATTCATCCAAATATTTGAAATTAAACTGTTTCAGACAAAAATGAGGAGTTCACTACTTTTCAGCACTGAGTCCCATTTTTTATTTTGCAATTCCAAGGGCATGTGGGTCCTTCTCTCCCATCCCCCACTGTCTCATATTTTGAAAATTCCCACTTCTTTGAGTGTGATGTCATGATGCATTGCCATGAATATTTAACTTAAAATTATAAGTACTAAATTGGAACTTCTTTGAATGGTAAAAGATCACACAGGGGGAAATAGCGATTTAAACAAAGATCTTCTATAATTAGTGATAATAACAAAGGAAATATTCATGATTACATCAAAGGATTCTTCACTGAGTATTGTTTTTATTTGCTTCCTAAGGGAGCACAGAGTTCTCTGAAAAGATAACACTGTTTTAGGCAGATGTAGATAAATAAAAGAAGGCCATCTAGAGATTCCAACTTCAAACCAGGGCCTGAAAAATACTCCGAAATCCAGAAAAGTTCTCTAATTGATCTGATTACATGTCAGGCATCAGCACTCTGCTAGGTATGCAGTGCTGATAAGCCTGCAGTATGTAAACACCTTTTCAGATGAACATGACACACAACACTGCAGCTACCCTGGGCATCTCTCTCCACATACATAAGGCACAGCCTGGGGATTAATTTCATCCACTAGCATAAATAGGACTAATTTTTTGAAGTACAGATGGCTAAAAATAGCTAAGAGTAATGTTATGCAATAAAACCTGGTATATGTTTCCCCTTTCCAGATAAAAGAATCTGACATGGCTTCAAATAAAAAGAGGTGGCAGCCTGACCAGAACACAAAATGTATTCATTTCATTCCCTTCCAGAGAGGCAGCATTTTAATCTTCCATACATTAAAGATGCATGCCCACTATCATATAATTTCAACAGCGTAAATATTAAATTATGACCTCATAACACTTCTGCCCTCCCCTGGAAAAAAAAATAGGTCAAAAATAAATGGAAACAAACTGTTTTCTGCTCCTTTTTATGCATTTGACAGAGAGAAAAAAAAATGAGGGAGATAAATCTGCATAATACTGAACCGAATCTCTTTAATTCCAGTCAGCTTTTATCATTCAATCACTGAGTCTGTATGTGGAAAAATTCATGCTAATTCCCCCTAGCAACAGCCGCAGCCTATCCGCGGGAGCCCCGCACCAGGCAGCTGCCAGCCAGCAAGAATAACTCTAAGTAGGTCAGCCCTGCATTTCTAAAAATGCCACGGTCTAGTAACCCCACTGTCCCGTCTGTCTGCCCTACCCCATAATAACCTCGATCGCTTGGTGACACAATGACATACTACCCTGTTAGAGCGCAATCAAATCCCGCTGCATTATTCTGCTGCGAGCATCGCTGCTGGATGAAGGACCCGTCGAGGGGCAGCATTAATCAGGCAGCCATTCATGTCCACTAGCACTTCACTCTGGAGATGGGGCCTGCATTAATGACCAGCTGTTTGAACTAACACAAACAAAATAATGCCTTCCACCCTGTTGGCTGTGCAGAATACACTCTTCTAATCAGGCAGGTTAGGCTCATTGACTAAACCTAAGATGTAAATTAAACAGCCCCAGACAATGCCAGCTTTTGTAACCTTCTATTAATTAAAGTAAGTATATTTAAATTATACTACACACAATTCAAAGAGCTATTGGTTTAATATACAGAGTCACCTCCTCCTACAAATTTGTGTTCACAGTCCAAAAAAAAAAAACCCCAAACCAAAACCAAACCAAAAACCACCCACCCCCACTGTTTGTATAATACAATCTACCTATCCTGGTAAATTAAAGAGCAACTACAACAGAGCTGAACTGCAAGTGACTTCTGCTGGGAGCAGGGAACCACACCAGACCTCCAGTAACTGGTCTTTGGGAACAGTGACAGACGTGCATGCTGGATGTGGTGGAGGGGTATTGACAAAAGCTCTATAAACCTCTCCCAGCCATGACACAGAGAAAGGCCAGTCGCAGCAGATTAAACTCCCCCTTGCAATCTCACTGCTTAACCACTGCCGAGTTGCCTTCACAGACCTAAAAATAATTGCAGAGGTCAGAAAGCCCCTTGGCAGGATCTGGGCATGTGTCTTTAAGAGCACACCCATCCCTCCTGCTTCCCACAGCCCTGGGGACTTCTGCATGGCTGCAAGATGCTGCAGGAAGCCCTGCCCCTCCCCCCTCGCTCTTAACCAGAGAAGCCTTAATATAAACCACACCAGAGCCCAGCCGGTCTCCTCTGGGGTGGTATTTCAGTATCAAATCTGTAATGCCAGAACAGAATTTCAGCAGGCTTGCTTTGTGTCTAATTGCACCCTTCCTTTTAAACACCTTTGTGCAGCTCGCCACTTCTCTTCCTTCAGAGCATGCCTCCATGTCATGCAGCTGCCTGTACAGGACAGAGCTAGGAAAGAAATTTTCAAGGATAGACTGCTCATCTGCATTTTTTCCTGAAGGATTTGCGCTTTTGGTGAATGCGTGCCATAATTCAGTCTTCACTGCTGCAGAATTCAGCAAACCTCGTGCATGTAATCCATCCACATCTGACTTAGGAACACAGCAGATTCATTAATCCATTTTGCTCTTTCGTGTTTGAGCCAGGCTTGTTAACCAGGTTATGAGAGTCTTCCTTTGCTTTGTGGCACACATCTCATAGCAATTCCTGGAGAGATACAGTCACTGACGTAACCGTGGGCTCCTAATTACAAGCTGCTGACATTTTGCTTGTCTCTGCATCTTTGAAGCTGCAAGTTCAGAGTCTCTCCTCCTCCCTCCTTGCTTGCTTTAAACTGCCTGAGTTAGAAGCACACAACAGATTCAGAAAGGTATAGGAGTGGCATAAACTCCTTTGCAGAGCCTGCTGTATTGCCAAAGTTGTTTTCCTTTAAGCAAACAGAAAACTACAGTTTGGGAATAATAAGACTCCTTAGCCCCCAGCACAAGAATGCTATCCAACAGCTGGCTAAATACAATTCAACACACAGGGCTGCCTTTGTAGGCTGGGGCACAAATAGTGGAAGGACGAGACGGGTGTCTTGCAGGGTAGGTCACCATGACTATTGGGAAATCCCCTCATACACATTTTAATATGACATTATGGTCTATGGCTTTGTATAAAAGGGAAAAAAGGAAAGGAAAAAACCTCGTCTTTCTCGATAGGCAGCTGCTAGAATCCATGCCAAGCCCTGCTAGCTGAGTGCAGTGCTTCTTTTCCCTGTTTCTGCATTGTTCAGATATGGCCAAGCTGAGCTACCTACCAAATGAAATATGCCTGTACTGTGACAAGTCTACCTGCTCTAAAATCACCCCAAGCAGATTCCACAATAAAAAATACACCCAGGTACATTTCACAGAAAGCATTGCCTTTTCTCAATATATGAAGAATCCTTTTCAATTAGAGGCTGATTTTGAAAATCTAAGGAAAAAAAGAGAAAAATAAAAAGATGCAAGTATAACACTGAATACAAATTCTCAGTTGAGGATTTAGCCATCTGATGACTGTGGTAGCCAGCTGGTCTAGAAGTCATCTGGGATGCATTTATTTTGATTAGATTGATCACATTTCTATTTACAGTATAGAATTTTTCACCATACTGAATACAGCTGTGTTTATAGAGATTTTAAGATGGAGAAAATGAAACCCCACAGTTTCTCTCAGCACAGTGCAGAAGACTCAGTGCTTCAAGGTGTTAAGCGGAAAGGATCTACTTTCACATTTCTTAAAAGAATACTGCCTACCATCTGTTTTCACAAAGTGCCACCTCAGTCAGGAAATGGGTGTAGAGCTAGAGCTGAAAATACAAGCTGCAATCAAGTCTGACCCAGCAAACTGACAGACATCCTCTGTAAATTGGTCAGAAATGTCTTTCTTTCATTTCTGTACATGTTCACACACACACACGAAAGCACATACATACACAGATATAGACACACAGAGTGCGAGGCTGCTGTTTTCCCTCGGGATATTCCTGCAGCCACCTAACTCATCAGTTCACTCCCTGGCAGCACCAGGAATGCTCAAGGTACGATTTACAGTCCCTCCGTCCATACATTGCTTTGTTAATCAAGCCATCCTCTCTGCAGTGAGAATCCACAGACTCAGACAAACAGCACAGAGCGTTTCTTCTTCCTTTGCCTTTGCATTTGCATTCGCTCGCTCTCTCCTTCTCCCTTGGCTTTGCCTTAACAGGCAGATGCAACCGATACCTTATTTATCCATCTCCAGCACAACACTGAGGTGAAACCCGACTGCAGCACTGTGACTTCCCCATGTTAATCCTCTGGAGCAGCAGAGGCTGGCTTCTTGTTGCTGATGCCCTTGTCGAGTACTGGATTACTTTACATAATATTTCTTTAAGCTTTCACCCACCCTATCCTAGATTAACACCCTTCCTTTCTCCTCCCTCCACCCCGCCACAGAAAACCCCAAAATCATCACATATTGCAACCCTTGGCTTCCAGAACCAATAAAAAAAAATCCGCGATCCACGGCTCCATCGCTCTTCTTCCTTAGCAATGTGCAGATGAGAGAGTTTCGAGTCAGCCAAGCCAGGGCGAAGCACAGGCAGCAAGACTGCAGCAGCCCCAGCAGCAGCAGAAAGAGCAGCAGTCGCCCAGGTAAATGGAGGGAAAAGCAGGTTCTGTTCAAAGCGGTGCAGCATCGTAGCTGTGAGGAAAGACTGTCTTGATTCTTCCGAACGGTGCAGCTTTATGCCTGCAGGAACAGAGAAAAGGGAAGACCCAGAATTAAAAATAAAAGCCAAAACAGTTAAAAAGAAACAATAACTATAACAAATTGTCGTAACTTTATTTTTCTGGGCTTTCGGGCATTTCTGGGAGGCTGCCTCTTTTCCTTTCCCTCCCCAAAGTATGCTATGTTGCTGGATGCTACTGTCCAAGAGTGCGGAGTCACAAAGGCTCACTCTCCAAAGCGCAGTGAGACCAGCATCACATGAGAAACCACATGACGCACCCAAATCGGATGCTGATGTGGTCCAGTATTTCACTCGGGCGGGGGGGGGAATATCTCAACCGAAACCTGCCCCTCTCTAGTAGTGAGAACGAATTTCCCTTTAAAAAAATAAAAAAATTTAAAAAGGCAGCAGCCCAAAATATAAATATCTCCACATCTATCCATCTTCAATGCCAATGCTTCAGAAGGCAGGAGAATGCTGTTCCACAGACACTAGCTGGATGGCAGCAATATTACTTCCAGGCTACATTATTCTAAACTGATTGCACTGAAGTGAATTCCTGAAAAGCATACTCCATGTCTCCCTAACATGAACAGACTCAGAAAACCATCTCCATTATCGTTCCCTGCAATCTGTATCCAAACCTGCATTCTGAATAATTTATTTGAGACTAATAAGCTGTTTGCCAAGACTACTCCTTTTCCCACTCAGCCCCACACTCAATGAGTGACTACAGCAAGAAACACAGAGGCATTCACCATTTCCTTAACCGGTAATTTTAGTAAATGCACTGTCCACAAAATAATCAGGAAAAAATGAGCAGAAGAGTTTTTTCCTCTTTTTCATGTATGGATACAACAGGGCTCTCTCTGGTTTGTGGATGGTGGCAACATTTTCCTCACATTGCCAACTCAAAAGCTTTCAGTCCAAGCCAAGAAGCAAACATTCTTGCCTGCCAATTCCTGCAGAGGTGTTGTGCCACCCTGTTAACGCAGAAACATCTGGACACCTCTGTCAGCCCCCAAATGAGAGTGTGCAGCTCTGCAATGCTGTTTATTGTCAGGGCACCAAGCAGTTAACATCCTTGGCTGCTTTACCATCTTGCCTATAGGAGCATGGAACCGAGGGACTGGTTCGCTCGAGAAACAAAAGCAGAGGAGCTGACCTTGATGATCGATGGAATTGCTGCTCACAAAGTTATCATCCAACAAACAGTTAGCGGTTTGTAGCTTGTTTTATGCCTAACATTTGTTCAAGTGACAGAGCAGGTGGCACAGAGTCTTCCGTCCTCTTTGTTTGCAAAAGCTGGGCACCACCTCGCAACGCTGCGCTCCCTGGCTCTTTACACTGAAACTGTACACGGTGTCGGGGAAATATAGGAAGAGAGCTGCCGTGAATCCACGCAGCTGTTTTGCACAGGATCCCATTTCAGTCTCTGAAGTTACATAATGGTGCTGAAGCACAGAATTCCCACAGAAGAGACATGCTTAACCCTTACACAGGAAAGAGCAATCGGAGCAAAACGCAAGTGCTCTTTTGTGCTGATTTCAACCTTCCCAACTGTTCACGCAATAGCAGATTGCAAAAATTTGCACAAGGCAGTTGTAGCTTGTTCTCATTGGCTCCTCTGAGAAAGAGGTTTTGCAATGGGCTGCACCTAGGAATTGCCTAAATTCCACGTAAAATCCAGTAGTAGAATTCAGCCTCAGCAATGCCGCTAGTGTTCAGGAGAGGCGCAGGATTGCGTGTACAGAAATCACAAGATTACCAGTCATCTGAGGGCATTTTCACCTGTGAGGTTAATAATTTCAGCACTGGCAAATCTTTGATGGAAAACAGTAGAGGTATACCCAAACTCTGACTGTAGCTAATCAATATAATCCTGTACTTTCAGATGCTATGTCAGCTAATATGGAGAATCCAGGTTATGGATTACTTTCTCAGTCCAAATATAAACATTACTGAGGCAGGAACTGAGTCCAGCAAAATATCCATCTTCAGGGCTTTGGATTACAAGATGAGAGGAGCTGTCCTGGTGATCAGTCCCATTGTTTTTAACCTACAACAATTATAACAGCATGGCTCTGAATGGCTTCTAGTCTGTTCTCACTAGTTTCTAAGACAGAGCTGCAGCAGTTTGCAACTCTGTGAGTCGATGATCTTTCCTACTTGATACCAGTAGCTCATTTATCTGTTCTGATTTAGGGATATGTTGGAAGGGTCATCTGGAGGTACTTAGTGAAACCCCTGGATCAACACTACATCAGGTCAGATGCAACTTCATCCTGAAAACTCTCAGAGGTGGAGATTCCATAACCTCTTCCAGTGCTGACCTCCCTCCCTGGGAAAATAAATGCAGGAAATAAATGTTCATCCTGCATTTCTTATATAGGCAGCCTTCACTGCACTGCTGAATTACATACATTTTCCTAGATCTGCCACTGATAGCACAGGGAGGGCGCCAAGGAATGAAGGGACTTTTCATATTAATTTAATCAAGTTCAGCTCAAATTAGTAGCACCTCCAAATTGTTACCACATCATTATCATTTTATGTCCAGATGCTTCCATTTCAACTATTAACCAAAGCACTAAAATGCTAATGAACACCCTGATAAAAATTCCAGTGTTCTACTAGGTGTTACCCATAAGAAACAGGAGAAAACCCAAAGATCCCTTGCATATGAAACCTCAACTACACTCAGAAGTCAGAATCAGGGCTGAACCAACATGGAGGATGTTGGTTTATTCAGAATAAACAAGCCACATTTTTTCAATCAGACCTGGAAAATGGGCCCTAGAGTATCTATAAATACGTATCCACAACCTTGTGAAAAACCTCCTATGCAAGCACACAATGTATGTACCTTTAAGGAAGATCCAGGGATGCACAGTCATATTAGGTGTCAATGAAGAGGGAGGAAGGGGAAGAGGCAAGAATTGCAAAGAGAAAGACCAGTCATAATTCCCTCAAAAATGTAAAAAGGTTTAGATGAAGAAAGGCTTGTGAGAGACAGCCTTGTGCACATAGTGCTTGCAAATCTAATTCTTATACTTCAGATAAAGTCCCCAATAAGTGCTTTGTTAACAGCATGGGTAATGACCTTTCTTCCCTCTTCAAATCTCTAATATAGGTACTTTACTCTGTTAGATGTTTTTAGCTCTCAAAGTAATTCAGTAGCAGACTCTAAATTACCTGTCTAATATGACTTTCTCAGTTTAGGTCCAGAGCATATTTTCTCCCTCCAGAGAATGGAGAACTCAGAAGTTGTCCAAACAGAACAGCTGAGGGTACAGGTAATAATTTGGGGTTGAGATCATTACTGTTTGTGTTCACATGAAAGCTTTTGGGCTGAAACATGTGGAAGGAACTGGGATTGTTTTGGATGCTGCCTTGACAAGTCATCAATAAAAATTTTCCCAGGATTGGTGCCAGGATTTGAAGACCTGTTCTCAAACATTTGATCACAAATCCTGCTCCATATTAGTGCAGCTTTGTGCTGCCTTAGGGATACATGAGCTATGCTGGATTTGATGTAACTGTCCACAGGGGACAGGCTTAAGAGCAAAGATTCAGCAGCTGAGTAGACACCAGATGAACATGAAGAATCAGAGCAATATACAGAGAGCCCAAAATAATCTTACTTCATGAGAGCTTAAAGGCTACTGAAATTTGTGGAGTAATTTTCAGATGCTGTTAAACCAAATACTTCTTTATATGGCTAATTTTCTGCTTGGTACAGTACTCCAATGCAACATGGATCCCTGCAAGTGTGATGTATTGAATGTCACAGAAAACAAAACTTTGGTTTTGGAAAATGAAATATTTAGGGCATCAGCTTTTCCTTTTGGGAAGAGCTCCACTTTGGGTCTTTGTTCCTGAAGTCAAAGGAAGCAGAACTTCACCTTGATTAAGCATAGCACAGGCACTGCAGAGACTGGGCAGAAAAAAAAGAACCAACCATAAATTTAAGTTTTCCTTATTATAGTCAAAAGTTGCCACCCCTGAGTAGCACTAAACAGTGCCACCTAGGAAGTAGGAACTGAAAAATAACAGAAACTTGGTGAAATGCTACATTTTCAATTAGACTAGAATGCCACTAGCACACTTGTGTATATCAGTAAAATGTGGAGTTGCTAATTTGATGGAAACATATAATCGCAAGGAACAGTCCAGTTGAATATTTGATGGTTCTCAGCAAGAATCAGGCTTTGGGGTTCAATTTTAAATGACCTTTCTCTCTGTGATCTGCAGATGGAGAAAGAATTATCATTAGGCTTGAGGTTTCAACCCAAAAGCCAGGCAAAACTTGACGTTTCAGTGAACTTGAAACCTCAAAGTGAACCTCAAGCGTGCAAACCGTATGGACTCAAATCAAAACAAACATATGTCAGTGAGTAAAAAACCACAGAGCATCCCATGGGTCTAAGCACTGAGCCATACTGGCTACTGGCCAGGGCATGAAGAGCCCTACGCATCACACAAAATACCAGCAGAATTTTAGTGACCACAGGATATGGCTAGACACACACTGCCATAGTTTGGAGACACTTAGGTCAATGTCATCTGAGAGCTCAAGTCCCAAAAGCCATTTATCTACACTGTACCTCTTCAGTAAGGTGAGATATCTTTTGAGGAGTTTTGTGTGATCACAGCTAAAGTCCCTTGCTACTTGATGGGCTTCTACAAAGCCATTTTCTGGCATGTCCTTGCTAAGGTGTAGGGTGTCTGGAATGGAGATCTAATTACCTCCTCATTAAAAAAAGGACACACATTAGTTTTCCAAACAGTTAAAAAATAACCATGATTCCACCTTTTTAGTAGAATTTTCAGTAAAATACACTAGAATCTGCCTAGACCATCTAAGTGAGTGCATGTGAAAAAAAATAGGGAAATGGTGTTTCTGTATTTTCAGCACAGAGATGTTCATGACAAGAAACTGGTAAAGCACCACAGTTCTGCATTTTTCTCTTGCAGTCATCTGAAACGAGAGCAATTTATTTGAATTCACTGACTATTCAATGCTACTCTTAGAAAAATTTCCCAAGTTAATTCAATTTTCTTTGGATGTGTGATGGACAGTTTATTGCAGTTACCCTCTCAATGTTTCAGGTATTTCAGCACTGGCCACACATGCTTTTATTGGTCAGCTCTTTAATCATATTTGAGAACCTGTTTCCAGTGTGAGTACAAATGCTATCTTTAAAATTTGAGTGATGTTTTCTCTATATTCACCTGTGTTTGATTGTTGTATGCTAGAAAATGCCTACATGCTTTAAGAGAGTCTATGTAACTTAAGGCTTGTCCTGTTGAAAGTCTGCAAACTGTGTGAGAAAGAACACTGCAGCAGCAGTCCAGGATGGGAGCAGAAATAGGGCAATTAACTGAGCAGAATGTGATATATTGATGCAAATGCAACCAAATGATAAACGACACTGAAAAACATACAAGTTTCTCTGCATTTGTGAAAGTTTCCTAAGGTTAATATTTCCATTGTTCTTCTAACTTACTAAAAACTGTTTCCAACAGGTAAGTTAGTCCTGGGGCTAAACTCTCCTCACAGTTCAAAAGCAACTGGCATAACGTATATGCCAGTGTAAAACACGTTGGGACATAAGCTAATGTAGAGAACAGTAATTATTGTAACGATGCAAACATAAAATAGCAGTTGAAAAAAGTACTTGGAAGCATGTGTTAAAATGTACAGCTTGTAGTAAAATAGGAATGCTTTACTAATTCACTTGTCCTTGATATTCCAGTAATCTTATAATTCCCTTTATTTTCTTGAAAGTGTAAAATAACACTACTATGACATAGTTATGGAATATTTAATTGCTACAAAATACATCACTTAAGCTAATTACCAAAAACATGACCACTGAACTGTGTGATACATCTTCCATTAGTTTTGCATTCATTCTGCATCACAACCTTGATTTTGATTCCAAAACTCAACTGTTACTTTGTTAGGTAAACTAGCACTTCAAGAAGAGAATGTTATCTGAATACAAAAGTTCCTCATGCAACTACCCTAATTTCCTTAAGAAGTCTCATAGTCATTAGTATTGGGTTAATGAACACAGAACACTAGGAAAAGTGATGCAAATTTCAGGAAAGGAGGAAGTTGTGCAGTCTATCAGTTCTTCACTGTGAGGATGGGGAGGCACTGGAACAAGCTGGCCAGAGAAGCTGTGGATGCCTCATCCCTGAAGGTGTCCAAGGCCAGGCTGGATGCAGCTTTGAGTGACCCAGTCTAAGGGAGGGTGTCCTTGCCCATGGCATAGGGGGTTGGAAATAGATGATGCCTTTAAGATCCCTTCCAACCCAAACCAGTCAATGATTCTGTGATTCATACCAACCAACCTACAAACCCTAATGTGTTTTTCCTGCCTGTGAGAAAGCTGTGTGATGAAGTGATTACGCGGAGACCAGAGTTGCACATACAATAGCTACAAGTCCATGACCTGCTCAGCCGATTAATATCATACCTATATAAAAATTTACTAACCAGTTTTGGAGGAAGGGGAAGGGTGGGGGGTAATTTTAAATTTTAGCCTCCTCAAGGAAAAACACACAGAAAACATTACAACCAAATCATTAGCAAAACTGCAGACAAGGCAGTTAATATTTGGTCTTGGGCAAAAGACTGGTTTCCTTTCCTTGGCTGCCCAGTTTTAGATGGGTATTTTACATCAAGCACGTTACAAGTTCAAAGTGGAAGAGCTATGTTTTTTCACCTGTGAGTGGTTTCAACTTAGACTTCAGCATTACTGTCAGGAAGTCAGTTTTTCCATGCTTGTTACTGTAAACAAAGATTGTATGGCACATCTCCAAAAGTGATAGAAGGTCAAGGACCAAACTGCAAGTGCAACAGACTGCTTCCAGAAACCAAAAACATAACACTGAAGTGAGAATAACCACACATTCAAACCCTGGTTGATTCTCTCATCACTCAGTTGTTTGGGCAATACAACGGATACATGCAAATATAACCTCCCTTACCATTTTTAAATACATATATCTATATAAATATATAAATTTTGTATATATGTGTGTTTTCATATCTACTTATACATACAACACACACCTACTGTAAGTGAAATGTGTGTATCTGGCTGAAATGATTAGGGAGAAGAGCCAGTAACATCACTTAATATTAACATTGCCTCTGACTCACTTTCTAACAGTTACTTTTGACTCTGTCAAGCCTCATTCCCATCTCTACTTGGTTTTATTTTACTTCATTTTATAAATGTAGAGTAAAATAATATTAGACATTTCTAAGAAGAGTCCTTCCCCTCAAACCATAACATTTCTATTGATATTTTCATTGTAAAACATTATCACTTCCAAGAATTGGTGCCAGAATTTATAATTTTATAACCATATATTTTGTTCATCAGGTTGTTGCTTTCTGCTTCTCCTCAGGTTTGAACTCGAATTTGCTAATGTTATAATTTCTTTTTGTTTCATATCTGAACTGCTAAATATTATTTTAGTAGACATAGTTTATCCCCTTCTGCCCTTGTGTGAGGTTTATAACATTACCTAATTATTCACAAGTTTTGTATGTTTATTTTCACCTTCAAGCCCCTAAGCTGAAGTTCTGCAGATGAGTATTTACAACCACAACTGGAGCATGTAGAAATTGTCTTGTTAGTACAACATAGTGCATCCCAAACTGAATACTATAAACAGGTGGAGACTGAACAAATGTCCACATTACTGAGGAACAATTTCACTGCTGGTGTTTGTCACATTTAAGTATTTGTGCCCAAAACCTTATAAAGGTTCTTCTAACTTAACTGTGCTTGCAATACCATAAATGGTATAATTTAGGGCATTATTTGAGACACAGAAGTAACTGGAGGCATATTTCAGTTGACCTATAAACTTTAATCTTTTGATTACCTTTACAAGTGTTTGCAACCCATCTCATCAGCTACTGTACTAAGCAAGCAGTATTCATAACAGAACTGCAGCCTCCTGGCAGGGGTATGGAAAAAAAAAATAAAAGCAAAATACAGCAAAGCCTAGCAAAGAAGGTGAGAAGCCTGATTATTATCAGAAATGAAGACAGTCCAAGGAACAAACTGAAGAAAAGCATATTTATTCAAAAGCCCTAAAATTGGACCTATTTAGACTCATGTAATAAGTCCTTGCTTACATTCTACTGCCTTCAGTGTGACAGAAGCACATACTTCCCTGATCTTTGATGGGAAAGACCCTTTCCTGAGTCAGGACTACAGGTGTTATTCTGACTGAACAACATAAAAGCCTCAGACACATGTTATTAATTTGTGAACTGGAGACATGTTTAACTGTATACAAATTGTGAAAAACTTTAAAGAGCTCTAAAAATAATTATGGTCAACAGGTTGAATGCTTCCTGGTCTTACATTCAATCCCAAGAATTAATTTGAAAATGTGTCTGCACTCAATTGCCATTTAAAAGTTGACTCAGTCCCTCTGATTCCGACAACCATTACGAGATTCAGCTTTGGAATATTTTGTTTTGCTCATCATTAGCATCCCATCCTATGCTTTCAAGCATTTCAAAATACCTCAAAACAAAACCTGTCAGCAGTGAAACATGATCTATGAAAACAGGACTCTAAACTAGAAAATCTTGCTATTCATCAGATTTGGACCTAACAAACACTCCACTGGTATTTTTAAGTACTTAAAATGTTAAATATTTAGAGATATTGTTAAAGATATTTTAACTAAAGGGACAGTTTACTGTTAAGTTTAACAATAAATGAAGTTGACAACCACCCATGATATCAGTCCATATATGTTTTATGGCTAATGAAGGCCGACCCTCCTCCAATTTAGCAGAGAGGAATTCCTTCTGTAAACACAAAGTCTTTCACTTTGCCAAAATAATCTTCACCTGTAAGCTTACAGTTGCACTAACAAGGTCTATGACCACTGCTAATGAACTTTCTCTGGATAAGCCTGAACAAGACTAAGAATGAAATGAAAACAACATAAAGCACCTTAGTGTATCCTTTGCTTTATTCATTTCTAGTGTCAATAATTGTCTAATTGGCACAAATCCCAAACTACATCTTTCTGCCCTCAACCTACAGAGGATCATCTCCATGAAAGCAGGGGTGGTTTTTTTCAGTAAACTATGCCTTCTTAATCCAACTATCTTCACTCCATTACCTAAATTAAAAAGCCACCTATTTCTAGATGCACTTCTCCAACAAAGCATACTCAATTAACCTGCTGCCTTTGCCCTCCTTAAATCAACAAAAAACTTCTTCAGATTTGAATGGATTTGAATTTTATGTATGGTACCAAAACATCTTGATATGTGTAATGAATGCTACAGCCTTTTCATTTGTCCTGACAGTGACTGCAAAGCTGCTCCTGCACTGTGTGCAAACCGGATTTCTTTTGAAAGAAAAATATTACCTTTTTTCAACTTTTTTTGGACATGAAAGGGCATTTGCCTGCAACATGAAAATATTTTCCAAACATTAAATTCTTGAGAGAGTTACCAGTCAGACAGGAGACAGACTAGTCTCAAAATGAGTAACAATGATACATTCTTTTCTTTTCTAGAATTACACTTTTAAAGCACTTAAAACCCAAAACCAGCCTAAACCAAAACAACAAAAAAAAACCTCACAAACAACAAAAACAACCCATCCTGAAAAGAAAACAAAACCAAACTCCTGCAATTTTTAAGCAGACGGGGAGAATGAGAGACACGTTTGTGTTTGCTGTGCCTGCACCAGGCCATCCTGCAGATCAGCTCTCAGCTGGACAGTCCCCTAATACCAATTCCTTTTTTTAGGATAACCAAATTAAAATGAGTACTTCTGTTGCAGAGTCTGGCCATAAGCTGCAATCACTAACTGTCAAACTTATATATACACACAGAGATGCATATGGCTGTAGGTACCACAGATTTTTACCTGTGCTGCTTCAGTGGCCTTTGCTTGACCAGTGATACCTTTTCAGCCCCAAGGGTATCACTGGTCTACTTCCCTGTCCCAGCTTTCCATGCTAACAAAACAAAAACAAAGGTTTTCCTCATAAAAAGAGTAGCAATACCATATATACCCCTCTCCAGAGGTGGAGAAGGATGTCATGCTTAGTCCCCACTCAGGTTAAACCTGAGTGAGACATGCTGGTAAAAAAATTAAATGCAAAACCACAACGACTACCATTTTATTTTCTTTCTTTCAAACCTAGCAAGATTTCTGATTGAAAAGCAATTTTTGTTTCCCTGGATTATGGTTGCATTTGAAAGGAAAACCATCCCCAAAACTAAGGAGTACTATCTGTATCATCCATGCTAACATGAAGTGAAGTAATGCCTTAGCTCCAGGTCAGTGGGGCTGGTAAGTACAGCTCAGTTAATAAAAAACTGCAGGTAACCAGGGCTCTGGGAAGCACAGTACTGTGACTCAAATGAACACAGACATCTGAATATGTTTCTTCTTGGCCCACGTGCTGAAGATTTTAGCAAGGAATTAATTAGACATTGCTCTTTTGAAATGGACAGCCTCATGCAAAACTGCTGGAGGAAGAAGTTAGAGGTTTTAATTTCCCACCCTGTAGAAGGCTACAGTTCTCACTGAAAAAATTCTAACATGCTTTAAAGAGAAAAAAGTGACAAATACTAAGAAAAATTTTCTTTTACAAAAGACATCTAAATTAAAAAAATAACCATCTTAACACCTCTTTGAAAAAAGGTAAAACAAGAAATAATCTAATGCATTTGTATAAATACTTTTCCTCTAATCTTTATTTACAGACACTTCTATTCACAGATCACTAAGATGTTACATCAGAAAAGTAAGGCTGGTGGAGTGCGAATTCACCCACATTTCATGTGTTCTGCTTCCTTTTAGATAAAGCTTTCTTCTGAATTTGTTGAGTTTTAAAGCACACTTGAGAAACAGTCATTGTTTTAATGTTTGAACTTTAAAATTATTGATTAAGTCCACACAGGCACTCAAGATTAACTGCAGTTTAATGCTGTCCACCTTTACGAATGTAGGAAAGGACATCTGTAAAACATGAGTACAACTCAAGAAACACAAGTTTGCATAGCTACAAAAAAAAAGAGGCAACCAGAGCAAGATAAGAAGTGACTGAGTTAAAGATGAAAATGTTTCAGGAAAACATAAAGGACAATCATTCTCTGCTTGGAAAATAGAGCCAGAAGGACACAGTGCAGAGATAAAAACACTGTATTGTTTGCACAAAACTGTGAAATCCTTCCACAACAGCATACTATTACAGTTTGCATATCTATGGTGCACACTATTTCTCAGAAAGAGATATATCTTAATGATAAGCAAAAAAAGGTGAAAATGGCTAAGTTTAGTTCTTCCACGAACACACTAACTTTTTTTTGGTTTTTTTGAGGTTGGCCAAAATTTAAGGATATGGAAACATCCCAGCCTGTTTAGTGCACAGGGGGCTTGGTGGAAATTTAGCCCACTCACCTGCCCTCTGTTTTCTTACCTTACCTAAACTGGAGATTAATTTGATCCCCTGTGTACAGTATCTGGAGAAAATGCATACATCTACAAGCTACATAGGTCATAAATTGCCATCTGACATCAACTTGTACCCATTTGTACATGTCAACATTTTATCATTTGGTAAGCATACCACATACTCCTTTACACCAGTTTCTACAGTACATCCATTTAAATATCTCTTTTTCAAAATCAAAATCAATCAGTAGAAACTGTACATGGAAAAGAAGATGAAAAAGTGCTTGAATTAATCCTACCTAAGAAAAGATTTTAGAAAGGGATACATGGATTCCTGCTGAATGCACAGCAGTACAACATTCAGCAGTAATTTAAATCTATATTATATTTAATAAAACCACAGTGTGTTCTCTTGTCCTATTAAAACTGCATTCTACCTTACCTGGTCTGAATAATTTGTATAAAATTGATTGCTACAGTTCTTAGTAAGAGCTATAATTGCATTCCTGCTATAACTTAAAATGGTAACCTTATCTTAATTAGTAGCATGCTACAGAAATGCTTCTGAAAGCTGTGGAGGATTAACCTGCATTTTTAAACTGAAGCCTTGGGGTTGGGTTTTTTGTAGTGTTTTGTTGGTTTTTTTTCTAATTTCATCTCCAACACAGGAACTACTGCTATTTTATTGTAAACAAAAAATGGCAGAGGCTGGGACAAGGGACTACTGCCCTTTGAAGACCTGGGGGAAAACTTCACACAGCCCAACCCCAGCACACACACGAAGGAAAAAATTCTGATCAATTACAGAATAAATTAAAAAAAAATAAATAAACAAAAACCAGTGCCAAAAAACCCAGCTTAAACACACCACCATCCCAAAACAAAATCAACCCAAAAGCAACATGAGCAATGTGCTGCAGACACTCACCAACAAGGTCTCTCATGATAGATCCAAAAGTAACTCCAAAGCTCCAAGTTGCCTGCCCAGCCCATGAGTCACCCAGATGCTATCCAGCTGATGTGATTTCTGAAAGCATACACTTGACAATACGGCAAAGGAACACCTCTGCTTTGTCAGAGTCAGAAAAATTAACACTAGTAACATGTGGTGGCAAATGAATAAAAGCCCTTTATGCAAATGCTGTTATTCTGCTCTGGCCTGAACTTGGGGGGAATTTTATTTTATTTGTTGACTTTCTTGCTACATTTAAGCATATCCATATTGCTGTTCTGTGGAAAAGTGATACAGCTTTCTAGCTTAATAAACAAATAGTAATCAGGTTTATTTAGGAAGCAACTCATCAAGCGGCAGCTGTATAAGGCATCTACTCACAGGAGGCAGTGCTGGAACTGCAGTCTGCAATAGAGTCCAAATGCTTCCAAATTTTGTCATATATTTTACCACTGTTTGTGCTACAGTTCTGCTCAGCAATAATTTTATAAGTCCCATCTTAATCCAGCAAAAATAACAAAACCAATCAAAACAATGCCCATTCCTTACTAATAATTTCCTTGGACTTCCATGCTGTCAATCATGTACCACAGTATAACTACAGTGAGCTACCAAGCAGTAAAGGCCAGAATTAGGGCTCCAATAAATTACTTTCTGTAATTGTATATTTTCCAAATTAACTTCTATTCCCAACTTTTCAGTGGCAAGGAAACATCCAGCTTTTTAGCCCGATTCACTAGTCATATCCCAGGCCCCGTAGGGCACAGATTGCTCTGAAGGCTTCTGTGTACACCTATCTGTATGAACCCAACCCATCATGATGGGGTTCTCCATGCTGTGCTGGAGCTCCGGTGAGACAATTATGGATAGAGAAGCAATAAGGTGGTGTTTCAGAATTGCTATAGTGAATCTACTTAAAAATGAGCACGTGCAAATGGCACACATCCATATGTATGGGGGCATCCCTGAACACATCTCTGCATTTTCCCCTGACATTTCACTTTTCACATGCATGTAAAATGATTACACTCTGCCAGAAATGGTGAGACCTTTCTCAGAGCTGTAGCATTTTCCTCACTGAAGCAATACACCTCTGTAAGGTGAAACATTCTTTCTTTCAAAGAGAATGCCCACGAAGCAAGAATCTGCATTACTTTATTGTTCAGTGTAGCCAACAGATGCCTACAGATTTTTTACTTAATTACTAAGGAGTTAGCTTTTTGAAATGAGACTGATTCACATCTCAGCCTTTTCTTTAACTTTTACTGATGATATGGAGTGGAAAGAGAGGAACTGAATGAAAATCATCACTTATCCAAGACTGCCTGCTTACTGTTTCTCCTTATGGCAATGCACGAGCAGAACAATCAGCTTTGCCTCTGGTGTGAGCTCAGCCAGTCTGTTAGCTAGTCCTTATAAATCCATCCATCACCTCTATGAAAGTCACTGCCTTCCTTTTACCAAAGATAATGTATGTTATTGGGATTATACCACTGCATGCAAAGTCATTAAAGAAAGATAGACCACAATTTATGACTGAGTGTGTGGACAGCAGGGCATTATTTTAACCATAAAATCACAATCTGCAAGGAGAGTGGCCAAACCAGAAGAGCCATTAAAGACTTATAATTAACATCAATCAATATGACACTACTGTTGACATCTTTATTACTTTAAATACACTAATCAAATACTTCTGCATTCAGATAGAAGGATTGATAGGCAGACAGGCAGAGAGAACATCCCTACAGAGAGCAATTTTAAATTATCTATTCAAAAGGTAACAAAAAATAAGCACACCAGGATAATCACATGGAAATGCAGTGCACTGAATGAAACCATTTTCAGCTAGGATACTGGACCTGGGATGGCCAAGCTTGCATATGAGATACACCAAATCTGCCCTGTAACAATGCATACGTGTATGCCTTAGCCATGCAGGCAGCTACTGACTCTCTTAAACGGAGAGAACACATATCCCATAGACATGACCTGCTGTAGGGTATTTTGTATTAGAAAAATAAATGGAGCTCAGGTCCTCACAGCACCACTCCATTTTTTATCTCTACTTCTTCCCAGACAGGAAGTTAGACAGAAGAATATCATGGTATTATTTGCATACCCACCATTGTGACTGTCAATATTATCTAATTGCATCCACATGCAATTTCTTACCACACAGACACTAAAACACACTGTTACTGCTGCTGCTAATGCAAACATTTCAGTACTAAGGAACAAGAGGGTGTTTCACTTCTCAGGCCCCATGTTCTTGTACCTTACTAAATACCTTTTTGAGGAGCAGCTCCTTTTTCCATAAGACATTGGCTTTGACATTCAAAAAAGGAGAATTGAACAAGTACCAACGAGGAATCAAATAAATGCATGCCAGCTTTTTTCAGAAAATATGTTTTGGAAGGAATCAAATTATGGTGCTCCCAACATCAGATAAGGTTTTAAGAATATTTGCTTGTTTTCTATTTCTATTTTTCTATTATTCAAGTGGGGATAATATTACTTTTTAAAGAAAAAAAATGCAACAATTGTGTATTTATTTAGATCACATTTGGTTGTAAGTAATAGCTTATTGTAATATGGAAGCTCACTTTGGAAAGACATGCATGGTTTTCTGTCCTCTAGAAATTAAGTGGAAATAAGCACTGCTTTTGCTTATTAAGAAAAAAAACAACAACGAAACAACACAAAGAAGAAAAAATAAACCAAAACAACACCAAAAATCAAACCCCCAAATAAGCAAACCTCAGATCACTCTACACATAACATGAGAGGCTTTAAGCTGTACTTATCCTGGTGAGTACCTCTTTTTTTGGAGAGGCCATTGGCAGCCTGCAGATCATCCCACAGGCGCAATGAGCATGAGGATCAGCAAACCTCTGTAAAAACCACTGGAAAATGGCAACATCTCTTCCCTAACAGGCTGAACTGCCTGGAGGGAGCCACACAGCATCCCTGAGCCATCCAGCCTCCAAAGACCTGGAAAGCATCTTCAGTCAGTGATTTCACTCATCCTTCTCAGCTCTATAGTAGGGAAGTGAACTCTCACATACAATGTGAAAGCCTTACAGAGCACTAAGTAATGAGAAAAATGCAGTAATTTGTCTATTGAAAATCCAATTAGTTTAAGCCAATATTTATCAGATCACTCTCCTTAAAACATTTTACTTCAATTTTAAATGAGTTACACTAATTTGGATTGGACCGTCCTTCTCTAATGAAACTGCCAAGCCTTTCAGATGCTTTAATTCATTTCCAAAGACAGTGGAGCCCCATAAAACAAGCAGAAAGAGACTGCTAAATGTATGTGGAGTTGCAGTGCATTAAAACAAACTAATGTATCGAGTGACAAAACATAATGAATGCTTTTACAGTGGGAGGAACTGAGACTGAGGTCTGAAGGGACACACTGCAAAGCGGCCAGCCAGCCATCTGTCTACCAGGATCTCCTTTGCATCCTGCTGGAAAAGCAGCTTCTGCATCAGAGGTCTGCCCAGCTCCCCACCGTCCACTTGAGACATTCCCGGCTGCTGTCGTTTACCGACTCAGTGGGAACGCACATCCCCTAATCCGAGCAGAGGATTGTGAAAGAGCCTCCCATTATTTGTTTAATCATCACGACCTTATCATTTGTGGCGAACAGCACAAAGGAGCAGGTAGCCACAGAAGAAGGTCCCGCGGCAGAACCGGCCGTGCCGCAGGCAGCTGGCAGCAGGCAGGGAAATGACAGCTCCATCAGGGCGCTGCCGCTTCCTGCGCCCCGCTCCCGGCCTCTGCCAAACCCAAAACAATACCTCCATCTGAGCAAACATCCTCACTCGCAAAGGGGAAGGGTACGACTCACAGCGGCATTGTTTGCAAATATCCAGCTCGCTCAGCATCCAAAAGGGGATGACATAGTGTTTTCTACAGACACATTTACATTATAAATAATATAAGCACCAGGTATTACCTGTTCACCAGCGTGCACAGCACTGCATGCCACTGTGTATCCAGGTTCTCCAAACTGATTTTTGTGTGCCTTAGGCTTGTTTTGGACAACCATCTATGAACAAAAACTTCGAAAATTATTCCCTTTTGAGAGCAGGGCCCAAAAAACCAGGTGAGAGGCACTGGGACTGAGGGAAAAGGGAACCTGTGAAGGTTTGGGTGGATGCTACAGTGGAACAGAAGATACCAAAAGGAAAGATGACTATGAAAGAGTAGGTGAAGATGGGAGAAAGAAGAGATAGAGCAGTGTCAGAAAACAGAATGAGGAATATCAGGGATCCTGTAACACTCTCATTAGTTACATATTAATTTTCTACTTGTGTTTACATTTATGTTCCTTGAACATACATCAGCAGTTTTGCAGATTTAAGTTTGCCATTGCCACAAGGCATACATACTACATTCTCTTCATTTTTTGTGTTACCCTACACAGCTCAGGAACAATCTTTCCCTGACAAAGATACAGTTTCCAGCAGAATCTGGATGAAATTCTGCACCTTATTCACTCTTCCTTTTCACCTGAGGTCACTGAATGCCCTTTATCCATGAATCCTACATTTTTTATCTCCTCACAGGAGGTTTTAGGATGCTTGTAAGTACAAGGTGGCAGCATAAGAGGTGGCAGCATTCATGTGATGTGCTTATGTGTGTGCTGTGTGCTTTCTAGTGGGTTTTGAGTGTTAACCTGAAAACCAGGAAAACGTATCGAAAAAATTATTTCCTGCATGACACCCTCTTTCTTCCTCTCTCATAGTTCCCTTCCACCCCCATGCCCCTCCACATTGCAATGCACATCACTGCTGTCAGAGCAGCATGAAAATGTATGCAGGTACAACACCGGCCTTTTACAACTGTCTGAGCCAAAGGTATTAATCATCAACTGGGATTTGAAAATCATAACCAGGAGACAGCAGTCGCGACAGCTCTGCAGCATAATGACAAAATATGCAGAGCAACGTGGAAGAGGAGAACACACTCTGTGTCTTTTAATCTCTGTGCAATTGAGACGTATGTTAATAAGCATGTTCATTTGAATGGCTTTTATTGTAACAATAATTTTCTTGCTCCGCTGGATTTTTTTTATTATATTCCTTAGAGTAATAACATTAATCAAGGCACTTCTACATGGCACTGTCAAAGAAAAAGCATATCCTGAGTGAGCCTGCCTATCACAGAACCACTAGTGAATGCTTCAGATTTATTGTGGGCCGTGAGATCACATATTCCTCACACAGGCAACATGTCCACACACACACACACACACACACACACACACAAACACACTATTTTTCATAAATTATTAGATAGCATAGGCATGGTGGAGGAGAATAATTACTTCTTTAACTTAAAGGTTTATGCCAACATTTCATGCAATCAGCTGAATAGGACTCTCCATAAGATAACGTTCCTTTGAATAATACATGGGCTAAAAAGACTATATTTAAATGAAAATGCATGAGCTGGGTTTTTAGTCACTTTGTGTGACAGTAGCAAAGGTAAATTTTCAGCAGGGCTTCTTTTGAGGTGGTGTATGTGCACAGAGCACGTGGTGAGCTTTCACCTTAAATGCAGTTACAGGACCTTGCAGAAACGGTATCAACATCCCTGCCATCTGCACCACCAGCACTCTTTGGCCAACAACAGTTTCTCACAGTGTCTACACACGCCCACACATAAGCACGTGCTTGAAACTTCTGAAGTTGGGATGGAATAAGTTACATAAGAAAAGCTGACCTTTGGAAACGCAACGCACAGCTCCCGGCACACAGGCCCTGAGGGCCCGTGCTGTTCTGAGCCCACCAGCCAGAGCCCCGGGAGGCTGATGGGTGCTCACTCCAGCCGCTGCCTGTGCCTCGCTGGAGCGAGTGCTGGAGGAGTGACCTGGGAGAGTTCAGCGCCGGGAACTGCTCTGGCAGCCTCGCCCTGTCCTCGCGTTACCCCTCGGGCTTGCCAGCAATGATGACAGCCTTGCTCCCTTTGAACTGTCTGACGGAGCACGAGGGCTGACTTAGCTGGCTCCTGTGCAAGGCAGAGTGCGCCGTGCCTGCACCACAAAAATCTGTGGGAGCTCAGCTATTGACTCCAAGGGCTGCAGCACCAAGTCCCTTGGAGCGGCTCCTTGTATAACCAACTTGAGAAACAGTCTGTGGTTTCCTTTAAGAGCCATTAGAGAGCGTTACATAGTTTTATGTCTAGAACTTAAAATGCTGGTACCTAATACAAACCCAAAACTTAATCACAGAATACATTTGATATTTATCTATGGCTAAAACTTGCTCAATTAAACTTTTCCAACAAACATGACAAATATTATGTGGCACAATAACACTCAGCTGAGGACAGCATATATGCCATCAAGCAGAGCAAAACATACATCTTAAAAATCAACAACCTCTTGAGATATGCAAAAACCTTAATTCCATGTGGTTGTCCAAACAGTTGTTGCAACACGAGCTCTATTATGGGTTGTTTCATACTGACAAGGGTCACTGCTTACTGATTTAAAGGCAGAGTTTACACCTTTTCTCCTCTTCCTAATTTCTATTTTGTTCCAGCTCTGCTTATTCTAGTCTGTTGCACTTGGCATTAGGAGCTGTGACAATTTTTTCTCATACAAACTGCAGTTCACAAATTTGCAGTTCTCTTCCCTATATAATACCCTTACAGCTACCTTGGAAAAAAGAAAATGTAGCTTATTGGTTGAATATCACTCGTTCCAACACCATCACTACAGGATAAAAATAAAAACCCCAAACGCTAGGTGTCTTCATTTTAGCATCTGGAAAACATGTGCGTTAGGAAGTTTAGACATATTCCAGAAACTGTAAACAAACACTGCCAAGTTCTTTCACTGGCCTACAGTAAAAGCCAGAACAGAGGAAAAATATCCCATGCTTTAAATCCCAGCTATCCCATGTAACTCAGGCTTTGAATATTTAATAGAAGCAAAGCTTATCTCTAAACCTATACCTTTGCACAATAACAAACTTCAGTAACTTATTGCTAATAAAAATATATCCCATTTGTCATATTTATTTATAAAATACCAATTACATGTACAAAAGCCTGAAGCTTAAAACTGAAGCTGCTCATGATGCTTATGAAACTGAGGGCTAAATGTGCTCCAAAGCAATGGGATAGCTTGCCAAAGTCTGCCGGCCACTCTGCCCCTCCCGACTTGGAAAAAGGCTTTGTGGGAGAAAAAGGGCCATAGCTCTGCCTAGAGATATGTTCCAAGGGAGTGATAAGGTTTGGGATTTGTTTATCTTTTTTAAAATGCTGTTTTAAACTTCTCCTTTTTTTTCTTCGTCTACGGGCAGTTTGTTGGAACTGTTCAGTTTGTTGGTTTCTATCTCCTGCCTAAAACAATAAAACTGTAATTTCTTGAAACTCTTCTTGAGTAACTAGAACAGCCAAAAAGAAAAGCTTTTCCTATCTCTCTGTTAAAAACAGAGGTGGTATGCTGTTGTGGTTGAGCTTTCTAAATTCTCATTTTATTTTTTTTTCTATTGTTGTGTTCAAGACACAATGCCTGATTAGTGCAGGAAGAACTTATGTTACATGCTGCTGAATCCATTAAAGCAAGAGCTTTCCAGTAGTGATGGCATAGTTATGTTATGATATAGTTATTTATCTGCTGGCTGCTCCATTTCTGTGTATACAGCACCATATGAACTATTAACAGCTCTGTACATTTTATTACATGCGCATTGCCATGATATTTACATTCTGCATGAAAAGAGGGAGAACAGCAAATGTGGTAAGTGGTCATGAGTTAGGAGCAGAAGTTCATCTCTGGTTAGGGAAAAGCCACTATATATTAACCATGTCTTGTAAGGACTATGATAGTCTGGGGATCACCACCTTCTCTTTATGAAGTCTCTCACAGATATTAGGGAGAGAAGTAATATTGGAGACTGTCATGGAGACTGAGTTGGGTTTAAAGCAGAATAAAACACTGCTCTGGTGAAAATAAATATTGGAGTAAACCAAACCTGGTATAAACATTACATGTATGCTGACTGTATTTATTTATGATTCCAGCCACTCCCCGCTGGCCAAGGGCACCCCTGTAACAGCCTGACCCTGAGCATGCCAAACGAGCCTTGGCACAGGCCCAGCTTTGCAGGTCTACATTTCTTGTCTGACTGAAATTCAACATGCACTTGTATCAAGAGGATGAAGAGGACCTAAGGAGCAGGGTTAGATGGCTGCAGTGCTCAGATACACAGCTAAAGGCTCAGTTTACCCAGTCTCAAGTGGTGGTACTAGAATTTCTTAACACTGGCTGCAATGTGATGGCAATGCCTGCCACCAGTGGCTGCCCACAGGCATCACACAAGGACCAGCCAGGCCCTGTGGCTCCTCCTGTGGAAGACAGACAAGTAATTAAGCAAGGTAACCACAGAGTTTCAAAAGGGAAACCCCCACCTCATTTCACTCCTGGAATGCAGGTATGGTCTTGTTGCACTATGTCATTTATATGTTGCAATATTTATATGCTGGTGGCATTTCCATTCCTTTTGGAAGTAGTTGGTGACAAGCCATGTGTTAAGTGGCCTCGTGACTATGACAGTAAGTGGCACCAAGTAAAAATTTTTACACATTCTAGTTCAGAAAAAGAAGACTCATTTTGCACCCAGATGCATTAGCTCAAACAATTCAGGAAAGCAAATACCCTCTTTTCATCTCCAACTACAGTTCCTGGACAAGAGAAAAAAATTCTCAAGAGTGACATTATGAGAAAGAAATTTTTAAAAAATAAAATTTCAACTCAAATTCAAGAGCTATAGTCTAGATCTGGCAAAAGTTGTCTTCCACTTTTCTGCCCTGGCTCTAAAAGTTTACTTTGCAAACACAAATATTTGTTGCAAGTGCCTTGTCTCAGTCAGTGGTATGCTTTTCAGTTTTTCACAGGCAGTTTTACAGCACCATTTATACCATTGACCTTGGCCTGAAAAATAAATACAGACCATAGCCATCCAAGTAGGCTATAAACTCTGCTAACCAACTTTACAGCTTTTAAATCCTATTAGGCTCCCTTATAGAGTTTAAAGCCTCTCTAAGGCATTTATTCCCATGAATATACTTGTGTATGCACGGAAGGTATAAGGGTTTGTCTGGAGAAGAATTTGGTTCTTCAGTCACCTTGCAAGTTCCTGACACATCAGGTCAGAAATTTGACATGCAAAGTAAAATCAAAGTCCTGATATTTCACGATTCCTAAATAATGAATTTAGGAATTATACTGACCAATATACTGTTTTCTCAGATCTGTTGATTGATAACACATAAATACCACAATATGATATGCTCACAGAGATTCCTTACAACTTTTTCATTGGTAGAGAGATTATAAGATAGATATATCACCTCAATTTACTATAATGAGATCTGCTTTCATATCACATACCTAAAAAACCCTACTCAAGGTCTATTGTTCCACAAGCACATGCAGTAAGCGTGATTTTTAAACAAAAATCAGTTGTGAGCCCTTTATAAAAAAAGCTAAATTCCACTGATTTTACAGGGGATGAGTGGGGAGAAGGAAGATTCCACAAAAGAAGTTACATGGTACCTCAGTAAAGATAGCAAACTCAGCTTAATAAACTCTCTCCAAGGTTTTTTGGCAGGTTTTTTCGGGGTTTTTTGGGGGTTTTTTTGGTTGGTTGGTTGGTTTGGTTTGGTTTTTTTTTTCCTTTTCAAGGGCTAATAACTTCAAAACTAATATAAGAATAACTCAGTCCAACTCTGGGTTCAGCAGTTCCAATATGCATGTATGTACCTTAGTAAGTGCAAGTCCTGGTTTAATTCTTAAATAAAATTATTTAGTTTTAACATCTGACAACTAAACCTTTTCTGAAGGGAAAGTCTTTTATACCAGACTATGCTCTTTCTATTTTTAAACATTCTGGTTCTTTAAGTAAATATAAGTAACACAGCTATAAGTAGTAGAAAGGAACACATAGTCATTAACAGCATAAACATCAAAGCATAAATTAAATATAGCCAGTTCTAAAATGTAAATAGACAGCAAAATGATTATTCAAAGAGCTGAAAGTATAAGCTTTCTCTTTCTGGTAACGTGCTGTAGTTATCATAGGTACTGTTACTAGATTATATTGTGTGTTATGGAATTCATATGCATAGAAATATGTAATATTTCTTGATGAAACTCCCAAACAAGGCAATTAGAATATAATAGGAGTTTGTAAACATCACCAACTCATAAATAGAAACTGGTGTGTTAAGTTAACATACCAATTAAACCAGAAGACTAGCAAACTTGCTAACACAACGTGTAGCTTGAAAAGAGTACCCTAAGAACCCGAGTCTTGCAACCACTATTGCTGGGGCAAAGAACTGAGTTTGTTTTTCAGAGTTACCTGGGATAGATATTACAGACAAATTGCATTACAATACACACTTTGGTATTTGTACTCAACCTGGAAACTTAACTCAGGAAAAGTTAATGTGGAGCAGGGTCATCACAAAGCTTTTCCCAAGAGAAGTCACAGACCAAGGGAAGTGGCTTGGAAGTGACACCAGAAAAGTGTCCTGGTCTGCCTGCATGAGTTTCCAAGAAGCTGGGACTTTCTTTAGAGCTCACTTTTTTGCAGAATTTTCACAAGCTTATTCTGAATAACTACACATCTTTGTGACAAAAAGCTTACCACTTACCACTTATATTAGGTTTATTTACAAACACAAATAATTATATAATGATGACGATGATTATTATTGTTGTTGTTATTATTTCACCATAAGTGTTTTTCTATTGTCTGTCTTTGAATAAGAAGCGTATGTAATTTGCAGACCACTCTGCTGGAGGTGTACTGCTGTATCAGGCAACACATTGACAGAACATTATGCAAGGAATAACCAAATTCCACAATGAAACCAAAATTTTGGGCTACCTAAAAAATGATTAGCAAGAGTGGCAAGAGTCAGGGCAACAAGTTACTCTATGCCAGTCCCAGGGAGGAGGAGCTCTATAGTGAGGAGAACTATAATGTATCCAAAAAAAAGGCATAGAAAGAGATAATGGCAAGAAACTTTGCTAAAGACATTGAAACTGCAAGGAAATCATATGACTTTGTTACACAAAATGCAACTAAGAAATTGCCAGAAAAGACAAAAAAGTCTCCAGATCCTTTTGGTTGATAAATGGACTTCAGACAAAAACTGTGGAGTTAATTTAATGCAGGAATTTTTTTTTTAATTCTCTTGTATAGACAAATCAGCCTTTTCAGAATGATTTTCCTTAGCTTAAAACACATGTAAAACAAAATGCAAAAATTTCTTCCTAATCTGTAGCTTTGATGAAAGATGAACTGGTGGGGCTGCTGCTGAGGTTGTATGTCTTTAAATCTTTGGCGCTGATATAAAAGTATGTGCTCGCCAGCCTGATGTTTTTAATAATTGTCAGCACAGTGTCACTGGACTTATATACATCTTGATGAGAAAGTACTAAAACAGGAACTCTGCTTCTGCTTCTTAATCTGTTGTACTCGCATCAAAGCCAGACCCTATATAAACAGGAAACTGGAATGGGCCTGATAATGTATCACCCACAGGACTGAAGCTTTAAAGGAGACTGGGCAGACAAACAGAGCTACAGCCACTTTTGCATTTGCACTGATAAAACAGTCACTCCCCAGCAGATCATCATCCTTCTTGAAGCCAAGAACTATAAAGTCCTCTGTGATTGCCGAGGTTAAATAGCTGTACCTAAAACCAAGTCTTAACGACACTAAACTATACACAAGTTTTCAGCTACCTTGAAACGTCAAAGGTGAAACTGCCAAAAGGACCTGAAGTCTCGTTCCTTAAAGTGACTCAATGCCATCAACTTTGATTTTGATATCCATCATCCAACATAATGCATTTTCTTTTGAACATTTATTCTCCAGCCTGCTAGATGTCCAGTAATATCCCAGAACTGAGAGTCTGTAAACAACTTATTAGTGTGACTAAGAAATGAATCTTGTAAGCACTCATCTCTCACATTTTTTTTTTAATTTGCTAATATGAACGGTTGTAAATTGTTTTTAGAAGCAGCAAACACTTTAGTTGTGGCTTGAAAAAAGCCTACAGGAAAATACCATGCAAGAAAGAGCACAATGCCCTCGATTTTAAACTATGTGTTATTTGGCCTAGTGGACTGCCAGTAATGTGCACATGCCACTGCTATTTAAAGTAATCTTCCAGAGCACTGAGGAAATTCACTGGAAGGCACTAATGAAGATATCAGGGAGGTTTATTATAACAAGTAGGGCAAAGAGTGGAAAGGAGACTAAGTTCTGCAAACCCCATGCTGGGGACCTTCAGAAGCATGATACAGCAGAGAAATCTGTGCCAGAACGCTAATCCCGAGGTCTTCCCTCTGGGTCACAGGGTCTTGACTTCTAAGGATACCAAGATCCAATCCAAAGTGGAGAGAAAAAAACCACAAAACAAAACATGAAGCTTTCCTTCTATAAGATAAAGTTTATGGCATAAATATAGTGCATAGCATGGTTAATAGGGGTCTGGATTACCAGCATTAGAATTTCAAAAGATTACAGATACTGTGCTGTTGTGACAGATTAACTGTGCACCTAATCAGGCAGTAATATCTTTCACCAGCTCACAAAGTCATATTAGAGTAAAAAACACAAAGCAAAGGAACTTACGGGCACAAAAACATTTCCCAAAACATAAAAAAACCTCTACAGATGTGGTGTGCCTGTTATCAAGAAGTGAGATTTTCTTTGCTTTACATCACAGTGAGGTTTTCAGTTACTCCACAGCTCTTTCTCCCCATTTCAGTTCATTAATCTGCAGTGTAAAAAAAATTGAGAGTGAGGCAGTCTTTAGTTTTAACTGAAAGTTCAGGAGAAATACATTGGTTAGGTATTTAATGTACAGTTCCTAGATGCCCAGTAATTGTGCTGTGTTCAGTTTAAGATTAAAGTTAAGATTATTTTTCCACTCTACAGTTACTATATTTATAAATTTTGTATTTCAAAGAATCACAGGATAGGTCAAATTGGAAGGCACCACACTTTGTCACCTGGTCCAATCTCTTGACTCAAGCAGGGCAATCCCTAGAGTACATTGCACAGAATTCTGTTCAGATGGCTCTTGAATATATTGCATGAGGGAGACTCCACAGCCTCTCTGGGCAGTCTGTTCCAGTGTTTGGCCACCTGCACTGTAAGGAAGTTCTTCCTCATATTTAGGTGGAACTTCCTGTGCATCAGTTTCTGGCCATTTGTTCTTGTCCTGTTGCTTGACACTGTGAAGAGCCTGGATCATCCTCTTGGCACCCTCCCTTCAGATACTGATAGGCGCTGATGAGGTCCCCTCTCAGTCACCTCTTCTTGAGGCTGAACAGGCCCAGTTCCCTCAGCCTTTCCTCATGAGAGGATGCTCCAGTCCCCTGATCATTTTTGTTGCCCTCCACTGGACCCTCCACTGCCTCCACCCAATAGCCCCGTGTCTCTCTTGTCCTGAGGAGCCCAGAACTGGACACAGCACTCCAGGTGTCCCTCACCAGGGCTGAGTAGAGGGGCAGGATGACTTCCCTTGACCTGCTGGCAATGCTTTTCCTAATGCACCCCAGGATCCCGCTGGCCTTCTTGGCCACCAGGGCACTGCTGGCTCATGGACAGCTTGTTGTTCAGCAGGACTCCCAGGTCCTTCTCCACAAGCTGCTTTCCAGGAGGTCACCCCCAGCTTGTGCTGGTGCTTGGGGTTATTTGTCCCCAGGGGCAGGACCCTGCACTTGCCTTTGCTGAATTTCAGAAGGTTCCTTTCTGCCCATCCCTCCAGGCTGTCAAGGTCCCTCTGCAGGGTTGCACAGCTCTCTGCGGTGTCAGACACTCCTCACAGCTTTGGGTCATCAGTGAACTTGTTGAGGAGGCGCCTGCTCCTTCATCCAAGATACTGATGGATAAGGTAAACAATACTGGGCCCAGTAGAGAATCCTGGGGGACACCACTAGTGACAGGCCTCTAACTAGACCCTGTCACTGATCATGATCCTCTGGGATCTGCTGCTCAGCCAATTCTTAATCCAACCCACTACCCACTCATCCAATCCACACTTTCAAAGTTTGCCTATGAGCATATTGTGAGAGGCAGTGTGAAAAGCCATGCTGAAGGCAAGGTAAACAATATCCACTGTTCTCCCCTCATCCATCCAGGAAGCTCTTTCATCACAGAAGGCAATCAGGTTGGTCAAACATCATTCACTTTTAATGTATCCATGCTGACCATTTCTCATCACCTTCTTGTCCTCCATGTGTCCTCCAGAGTGAGGTGCTTCATCACCTTTCCAGGCATTTAGGTAAGGCTGACTGGTCAGTAGTTCCTAGCTCCTCCTTCTTGCCCTTTTTGTTTATGTTATGTGAGTCCCGCTCACAAGCAGCTCCAGCTGTAAGTTGTAGCACACATCACAGGCTGAAAGGCTAGAAAACTGAGGAAGGCAAGGGGTCCTCCAACCACCTCTACTCACCTCCAACTTTATCAGAACGCTGGTTTACCTTTTTCTTTCTTTTCCCAGTAAGATGTGTTAGTCCAGCCTTAATTCCAGCATTGTTGGATTTCCATGGGTTCCACTGTTCAAAGGTTTTAGGGTAAGTCTCAATAACAAAAGACTAAATAATATCAAGATATGTTCAGATGCATGACAAAGGAGTCATAAACCCTATTTTGTGTCTTTTCTTAAGTACATACAAAATGTTTTCTCAGCATTTTACTTAAAGATTTGTTATAACCGCAATTATTTCAAAATGTGTGTAAAAACAAATAGAAATTTATTCCTTAATCCTGTCAATAAATAAAAGAAGAAATAAGCTGAGCCTGAAGTAGAGAACAGAATGTGACAGAATGGAGTATTTGATTCAAAACTTATCTGAAGGCTTAAAAATGTTATATAAATTTACTGCCTTATTTTCTCTTGCTGTGACATATATATCCTGTGTTTTCTCAGAGCAACGATGAGTCACTTAAAAATATATTGTTATGAGGTACTCGGGCTCAGGTCAAATAACTGGATCTCCTCAAGGGACAGGACAGTATCTTGGACATGTGGGAAACCATACTGTTTATCATCGACTCACATATCCTTTGGGTTTGCTCCTAAAAGACTTTAAGTACGTTTTTCAATGGAAAAATCCCTATATGCTTCCCTTTCACAATTTCTGTAATATTCTCCAATTATACCAGACTAAGTAAGCCTTTAACTTGCTGCTTGTCACCACTGTATCTCATCTCTTTTCACTCATAATGTTAACTCACAGCACGATGGAAAAGCCAAAAGCAATTTGACTGACCAAAACCTCTTACCCAGTGTAACAGGCTATCTGAGTATACAAGAGATCTTCTCCAGGCCTATAAATAAGAATATTTCTAGTGTCACGTCCCATCTATGAATCCCTTCCTACTTCAGGAATCTGGAAGGGGAGATGGTTTTTAGGACCAGGAAGTGATCGTCACTGTAAATAAAAGTCATGTCAATAATGTTTTATGAGCAGCAAGTGTATTCAAATATTGCTCTTTGGGGAAAAAAAACTGAAGACATACTTTTTCTTTAGCTGTTCTTGTGCTTATTTTGTTCATTATTATGCTATTATATAACAATGCATTTGCATTGGTTTTGACCAAAATATCCCAATTCTCAGGTCTTGACATACATTATATTTTGATTTGTAAAGGGTTATTGGCATGAATTACACTATATAAGGCAGAATTCCTTCTTTTCAGTATATCAAATATTATAAATCATCAACAGGTATGAAATTTTCCTCAAGGCTTAAGGTACTTTACTGCCAAGACCTATGTCTCAGAAGTGTAATCAGCCTTTGGTTAGAGCCAGTGTCATCTCCTGCTTCATTTTCTCTTCTAATGTGTTTTGTATCTTCAGATAATTACAGAGGCCCTTAAACATCATACAAATGAATGAATGGGGAGTGGGACAGAAATACCCTTTGCAAAAAATAAATTTGAGATTACAGTAGGATTTTTTTGTACTGATAAAATTGCCACAAAATACTGAAGAATACACCACGACCACATCAATTTTGGAAATACAAAATCTTTACTGTAGGTTCCACAGAAAAATCATGTCCACACTGGGTATGTATAATTAATGAAAACAGAGTGTGCATTGTGAACAGTACAGGAACTGAGACATAATATGCACAGAACAATTTACCAGAAAAAATTTGTAACTGCATCTTTGGCAAGCAAGCAAATTCATATTTTGATTTAAAACTAAGTTTATTACCAGCAGTAATTCACCTGCAAAAGTCTCAGTTTTGTGACTTTCCACTTACTCATACAGCTCTAAAAGAAAAGACTCAGTTCTTCTGGTTAACACATAGGGCACAAAATTATTCATTAGACTATGAATCACAAAATATGACAGATGCCTGGCTGAGCATCCAAGGATGGAGTTAAAGGTCTTCCCTTATTTATACACAAGTCAATGTGGAATAGTGCCATAGGTTTTATCTAGACGAAGATTTAAAAGTGAGCTGTTAACATGCCTTAGCTAAAACATATGTTAAAAGTATTTTATTATTGTCTAGCTATACTTCGATGCACCTTAAGCTGATCAAAATGTAGCATGATGGGAAATGAATCTTAATCAAGGGAAAAAGATGTACACCAGGGGATGCAAACCAGAATTCTAAAATGCATCAGTCAGAACTTGATAGATGAGGTTTTATTCTGTGTCCACCTCCAAGTGATTGAATAGAAAAAGGTATGGAAGAGGAAGTTAAATACTATTTATGCAAATGATCATCTAGAATCTCTAATTTTTCTTGCATCAAAGTTAAAGCAATAAGGCATCACCCCATGTCATGTTAATTTAAGTTACAATGCTCCCAATTATCTGTAAAGTAACCCTAATAAGAAAGAACAATAGGAGAAAAACATTCTGTATATGAATTTAAAGAATATTAAGACAAGAAAATAAAAAAAAATTCTCTCCAAGTTAGATAACACTTTAAAAAATGAAGTATGAAGCACTAAGAATGAAGTAAATCCTTTGGCCCAGAAAACTGAACTATGCTCTTTGAAAGCCAAAAATAATTTAAAAATACCAAAACATCCCATATTAACCACATTTCACTTTTCTTTACTAAAATCACAACAATGAGGTTATTTGGATAACAATAACCCATGCTCTATAAATTTCCTGACCAACAGTGGTACAAGGATGGGAACTGTTTTCATCTGTTAAGAAGTAATGTGCAACACAGTGGAGTGTACACATCAGCGGGCAAAGCAGAGGTATATCAGATTTCTATGTAAAACTGAACTAAAATGATTTGACAAGTGATGGTTTCATGTTCATTACCGTTGTTTTCTGTAGAGAATTAGGTATCTGACCAGCCAAAAAAAAATTCTGTTTTGTTAAACACACAAGCATTTGCATATGTATCAGTATGTGTCTCAAAGCACAGTCTTCAAAAGCAAGAAAAATGTTAGCAGTAGCCAGAACAATCCATCTATAAAATTGTGTCTGAATTTTCACCTCTTATTGATGGAGTTGTGTTATTTACTTCAGCCTGCAAGTCTATTAAATAGGCTATCAGCTCTATTTCTAGTGTATACCCTTGGACTGAGGCACTCACAGTGACTCAGGCAGGAGTGGGACAATTAAAAAGTGGAGGTCTTCTGTCAAGGGAGGTTTTTTGGTGACACATGAGTTGCAAAGAAATGCTAACACAGCAAACAAACAAGCACAAATAATTCCTCAGGTCTGGAAGTGAAAAGGGAAGCAATGCCATTCTCCTGGTGGGAAGACACATTTATTATTTCAATATAGAATTTATTGTGGTTAGTGGATGTAGACTGAGAGAAAAAAAATCAATAGAGTCATGCATGTATTCCATTTGATAGATGTGGATTCTACTCTAAGCAAGGACAGAAAAGTGGGAAACGTTTTAATTTTTTTAATAGTTTGAAAAACAGTAACAGATTATTATGAGTTTTACTCATGGAAATTAACTAATTAACTAGAGGATGTCATCAACCAGAATCACAATGGGGAAACAAAAAGCAAGGCAACTTCCTGTCTGTTAATAACCCTTATTCATTTTTTATTCATTCCTTTTATAACACAACCTGCAGTCAGTACAAACTTACTAGCAGGATACATTAAGGAAAAACAAAAAATGGTCTGTTTCATCACCATTGCCCATACTTCACCTTTTCCCTATAAAGAATGAGATAACAAAAAGTCATATGGTTCATGACATTCCCCTTGCAAATTGAGAACAGTAAAAGTCTGCCCTTCTTACTGGCTTATGCGTAGTGTAATTGTTTGGCTAAGGCCCTAATCAACAAATATTGTGTTTCTTCCAGGGGAACATCAAGGCAACTAGACTCTTTACTGTGTTCTTTGGAAGAATCAGAATATGGGTAGAAAAATGTCAAGAGAGAAATCTAAACCTAGACCACGCAATAAAACTCCTCAGGGGAAAATCATGTTTATTAAGTTACTCCTCTTGCTCAGTAAAGGTTAGCAAGCATTTCTACAAATTTTCTCTTGGGTCAAATAAAGCTGGAAAGGGAGTGGATGTGATATCACCTGACAGGCCTTGATTTTCAGATGGCAGCTACAGTAGTATTTTGGACTCTCAGGTTCTGGATCTTGATTTACAATAATAAAACAATATCTCCATGATTATTTTTTTCAAACAAAAAGTTATTTTATTTCTGGAGAAATTTACACAGAAGTTTGTCCAATGTTCCATCATTAGATGTGAATCTAGAGCAGGCTAGCAATGACAACTGCCATGACAGCTGCACCTGTGGGGTACTGCAGAAAATTGCTTCTGCTTAACCCTTAAAAGAACTAAAGCATCTACTTATTTTTTTTCCAGCCTTAGAAAAGTGAATACCAGTGAGAAGTTCATTGTGTTCCTCTAGGAAAATAAATCCACTGTATTTACTGAGAGATGCATTCTATAGATGACCTAGCATCTCATTAAGATGATTTTACCCCATACTGTTCTGGCACACAGGCTCTCACAAACAACATTTTCAATACTCTGCTCTTCAGATCTCATCACAATCCTAAACTAGGTCACCTGGAATGATGGCATGACACAAAAACAAATAGATCTGATCCAACTTCTCCCTTTCTTAAGTACCTAATATTAACAGGTATCTTCCCTGCAAAGGAAAATTTAAGAACAAAACAAAAAAAAAGAAGTATTTTCAATAGCCCTTTACCAGTAGCTGGTTCCTCAAAACAAGCTCAGGTTGACATTGAGTGACAGTGACTGCCAGTCGAGGGCTGTTCGATAGGTTTGCATCACCAAAGCTCTAATTTCTAGCAGACCAGGGCACAGATTTCCACCTCAGGGGGGCTAAGGAGCTGTGGCTGGAATGGCTCTGGCACATGAACAATCTCTACCCGAGACAGGGAAGCTCCAGGTCAGGGCTGAGGTCACTTCTGTTGAGGCAGAGAGCAGAAAGACCTATTCTTAGCACACACGAGCTGACATTTGGTAAAACTGTCACAAAGACAAGGGAATATGTGATGGGAATACTTTGCCAAGAGGCCAGGAGCCACGTCACCCTCCTAACTAATATCACAACTACAGCTTACCTCATGTTAGTTACTGCACGTTAGCCAAGGTGTAGGAAAAAATACATCCATTGTCCAGGAAAGAAAAGGCAGCTGAAAATTAATGATAAAATGGACTTGCTATGACATTGGCCATATTTAATTTATTTTATGAATAAACAGCCTAACATTTCAAGGGACATCAAACTAATAGTAATGTTGAACTTATGATCAATCCATAAGAATGCAGATGCTTAACAGCTGGCATCTTGGAAAAAAAATGTGTTTTGACATTGCTCTGGTATTTTGCTTTCTAAAACACATCTAAAAATTTGCTTTAAATGGACAGCCATTATCACCAATGGTATTTATTTTAGCTATCTCACTCTTCCTACACAGGCAAACCTTCAGGGAGGGGGAGAGGGGCAGGAAGAAAAAGATAAAGGAAGAACAAATAGAAGCAAAGTAAGCAATAAAATATTGAACAAGGACTACTACAGAAAATTGCAAATATGAAATTAAATTAGTGCCAGGCACTGTCTGTATCATCAACACAACTTAAATTCCAAGCTAGGTTCTGAAGCAAGGTCCCTGAATGAAAAAAACAATCAATTTGAATTCCTTGGCCTCCACCCGTTGTAAATAGTTGCAAAACACACGCCGTCTTCTTTTCACTTATACCTTCTGCTGAGTTCAGTAGTGCAAAAAGTCTCATTATTGCAGCAGATAAGACAGAATTACGACTCTGGGTTTGACATAGTGGAGTGCCTCATTACACACTGTCACAGACATCACAGGATGCACCAGAGATTTCTTCGTCAAGGAGAAATAATGAGCTGTCCTGGCTCCGCAGTCTTTTATTGCCTCCCAGATGTTTGCATTTATTTATTTATTTATTTATTGAATTTAAAACACCCCCAAACCTGTATCCACTAAGTAATGAAAAATAAACCTTTATCAGCATAAACCTGATAAAGATCAAAATACTGATATTGCTGACAGGGCACCGTAATGGAAATAATCTGTTTATTCAGCATTCTCTTTCAATAATATGGGATGCATTCAGATTCCTTCCACAATTCCCTCCTCATTAACATCCTGTTCAGTTTGCTGCAGGCCATGACGTAGACTCTGATAATAGTTTTGGCATATGTTTCCTAAGGAAAGGCCCAGCCACCCTTCTCCTGAGCGGATGTCGATTGTGTTAATGCTGAAGGTGCATATGCACCACCTCCTGCTGGGCCCAAGCCCCAGCGCACCACGTGACCTGTCACTGTCACTTAATGCTAACCACTGGAAATCATACATAGATACTGCAGACCTCCTCTACACATGGGTAGTGCCTGCATGTGTGTGAATATGCAGAGACACACACACCAGGAATGCACTCAAAGCACACAGAAGAGCTTACTATATATTATGGTGAAAAGAAATCACTATCATCCCCTGAAATCTTACTGGATGGGCAAAAAGTACCTCATGGAAAAGGCAAGTTCTTTCAGTTCTATCATCCCAGGGCCTCATGTATAACAGCCAGTGATATAAGGCTGCTTTTTCAATTTTTAATTTTTTTTCCCTCCAAGAGAAGGGAGGGAAGTAGCATGTGTGTCATTTTAATGCAAAACTGTAACTGTCTTCAGCAGTGATAAGACAAAATGAATTTCCAAACACATGAGATGCATCAGTTGAAGTGCTGATCCTCAATAAACACAACCAGAGATAAGTAGTCAAACACTCCTCTTTGGCCTCTTGTTCATCAGCAAATTAAACAGCACCAAGAAGCAAACCCAGACAGTAGACTTTAATTGTCTCTGCAGTTCAGTTATTAGGCAAGTTCTTGGCACAAATTTGGCAGACTCCTCAGCACCACAGGGGAAAAACACAGGCCAGAGATAAATCCCATAAGATCAGATGTGGTCACCTTCTTTGGAGGGTAAGAGCTGTATGATTTCATCATGGGCTGTCTGTATCCTAAGTGCCAGAGGATACTCCCAGGAAAGTTTAACTTCTTAGTTCAGACACAGTCTTCCTGTCCACTGTCAAAGCAGAGCTTTGGTTTAATACAGGTACCAAATCTCTCTCAAACATAGAACAACATCACAGTATCGTTATTTCAGACTAGAATTTTATTACTTTCCCTATCCGGTGAAACAAACTGAGCTCCATAATACAGTTCTGTGAAGAATATTTAATGGGACAATATGTACAACAGCAAGAATTTGCTACATCAAATGTAATCCTTACCCAGCATTCTCAAAAGATGAAGTAATAACAGCAAAACTGACCCTGTAAATAACATCTAGAGGAATAGAAAGATGTCAAAAGCAAAATACCAACCCTTCTCTTTTAAAAATAACTAGGATAGACAAGCATATAAACATACATGCAACTCACAACACCATAGAAACTTCTGAGCTGTTTGTTGTATGTTATGAGCACACTGCCTATGTAGGGACAGGTAATGTATTCCTGCAGGGCCTAAAACCCCACTGAGGGAAAGCAAAAGAGTTGCCAACATCCTAAACCAGAGTCTAGAGGATGGAGTTCCCAGATGCTTCCACTGGGATCTCTGGAACCTGTTCACCCATGCTGCACATTCTCCCTAAAACCCATGAGAAGAAGCCAAAGTTTTACTCTGCAACAGTATCTACCATGCACTGCTGAACTAGAAAACACAGTAATCTGCAGACAAAAATTACAGAAATTCAACCAAGAACTACCTAAACTCTATAGTCTAGATGCAAGCAAAAGGAGGGGGAAATGGAGAGCAAAGTATGTCTCAGTATTTCACATTTTTCCAAGTCAAAAAACCCCAGTACAATTTCTCATAGAAATGCAGCTTTCACTTGTCCATGCCTGTGTCCCTTCAAAACTGAAGCTCTGAATTCTCATCTCCAACAAATAGAAGGATATCTTTTGGTACAGGTCAAAAAAAGAGGTGACTTGACTGTCTCCTTCACAAATTCTTCCTAAAGAGTTGCATATCTTCACATTCTCTCATTAAAGCAATTAAGCAATTCAATAGGGTGACAGATTCTAGTAAAGTTGCCAATATTGATATAACATCCTAATCTACACTCCTAACCTGTGTTTACAGCGATTTAGTGTAGCATCAATACTAAACACAGCCACAGTACAAATTCTCTCACTGTTGTTCCTTTCTTCAGTCAGTCATCCCCCTTTCCTTGCCATGCCCTTCACATGGCAGGTGAATGTGCACTGCAAAACTTATCTTGACAAAGACAGGGCAAGAGCTAAAATCTGGCACAAAACCCTCCTAGAAAAACAAGCAGGATAGGCATTTTTTCCTGGTACTATCCATCTCAAGATTGCAGGGTTCTGAGGGTTGTTGATTTTGGTTTGTTTTTCCTAAAGTCCCATTTGGTATAATCCCATGTTCGGCAACACCCTTGTGAACTGCTGACTTTTCTTAAAACGGCCATTTATTATCCCCAAAAGTAAAGCTCTTTTCAAGGAAAATACTTCCCTCATAACTATAATTTAGAAAGGAAATATGAGAACACAGACAGGAAGGAAAGTATGGGAAGCTACAAAAGCAAAAATGTGTAAAAAAGTCTATATATAAATTCTAGACCAAAGTAAAACTCCTTATTTCAAAATACGCCTCTCACAGAAGTACATGTATTTTATTGGACAATATTCACCTACTCCTTGCAATACTGGACTCTAAGGAATTATAACTGGGAAATGTATTTTAGATACAATGCAATATATACTCAGAAACCAACGAGGTAGAGTACTGAAGTGAGTTAACTGCAAAGCATGGTAAAGATCATGATAAAGATCCTTTCCCCTTCATGCATGACGCAGCATCTCTGAGGTGGTACAGAAAACTCAGTGTCGAAAGCCAGCCATGAGAAATGTCATTCATTGATGCCTGTTTTGGTTACATCTCCTATCACCAAGAAGACAGGAAATGTTCTCAGGCTCACAAAAAGGCAAACAGAAGCCAGAGTTAAAAGTACACTCCTTTTTCCCTTCCTCTACTGCACACTATTAATCTGAAAGACCAGAAGCCGTATGGGGATCGAGTTATTACCCAGCTACTTATTGCCTTCAGGTGGCTCCAAATTAAAAAGAAAGATTGTCAGCAGATGTACCCATCTACTCTGCCCCTTTTTCATGTCTACAACATTATTACATTTACACGCTGTAGCCAAAGGTGTGCCAGTACTTCACAATGCAACCTTTTTTTATTCTCCCTGGCTTAGGAACTCCAAGGTCTATAGTCAAGTTAAAAAAATCACACCATGCTTCGACACCACTTCTTTTTTTTTTTTTAAAGGGATGATCCAGAGATTTATTCTCTTGTGCTGCTGCACCTGGAATTCAGCAGTTATGGCATAGACATCTCCCCAAGAGCTCTGTCATCTCCCACATCAGGTGTCTTTGCTGTAAGCATTGCAGTACCATGCCTCTGTTGTCTTGTCATCAAATGCATCGCAGCTTCTATGGGTCTGAACATCCTACTAATCTTAAAGGAATTTTCAAAGGAAGCAGCTACAAAAATGAACAACTCCTCCAGAAGTTTAATTACATCTATCCCAGTATCTTCTTTTTCACACTTAACACTGTAGATGGAATTACTGGTCAGGGAGCAGGTTGTCACTAGCAGTAAATTGGCTATTTGAACAAACTAGGTACATAGAGCAAACATAAATAATAATTATCAACACACTCTCTCATTTTGTTTTTTATTTGTGGATATCTGGACAATAAGAAAAAAAGAGCTTTTGTTTGCAAAAAAATTTTCATATCAGATATGTGCACAGAAAATCACCACAGATCTCTTAAAATGTAATATTTTACATATATTAAATATGTTAAATTCACAATATCTCAAAGACACAACATAACTGATGGTGCAAACGCAGTCTACTCTAAAACTCATTGGCAGCTCATACTGGTGAATTGCCAGATGATCAGAGAGCTGGAACAGCTCTCCTATGAAGAAAGGCTGAGACTTGGGGTTATTCAGTGCAGAGAAGAGATCTTTTTACAGCCTTCCAATACCTTAACAGGACTTATGAAAAGGAGAGAGAGGGACTTTTTATACAGGCAGATAGTGATAGGACAAGGGATAATGATTTCAAACTGAAAGAGGGCAGGTTTAATTAGGTATTAGGAAGAAATTATTTGCTGTGAGGGTGGTGAGGCACTGGTACAAGTTGCCCAGAGAAGCTGTTGATGCCCATGGAAGTGTTCAAAGCCAGGTTGGATGGGGCCCTGAGCAACCTGGTTTAGTGAAAGGTGTCCCTGCCCATGGCAGGTGGGGTGGGACTAGGTGACCTTTAAGGTCCTTACCAACCCTAACCATGCTACGATTCCATTTCATATCCACTTTACAACATGAAAAAAAATTGTGTACACATCTATTGGTGTAGCATCTCAAACTCATGAATTCATTGGCTTACCTATATCATCATAATCTGGTAGGCTAATTTGCAAGATGCATAAAATGCAAGAAAACAACCAGTCAAAATACATCCAGAACTCTAACTTCAGGACATCTGAGTGTAAGCTTTTCTCTGTTCTCTCATTCAAACATAGAGATTCATTATCAGTAACTGATGATCATTCAGAAGCATGGTGAAAATTTCAGAAATTGTTTTGCCATGTATGTATTTGAATTATTTGATATTTTCTTAATGCAAATAATGAGAATTATTTTCTGCTTTCTATTTTTTTTTCTAGCTGTACTTTGATGGAAACACTTCAAAATATTGTTTCTCTCCTACCACAGAAATGAAATTCTTTGCACAGAAAGAAATAAAGGTAGTAAAGATTATATCAGTTGTTCATTTCACAATGCAACCAGAGCTATGCTACAGGGAAGTGAAGCTGAAGGTTAAATTTGGGAATGCAGCAGGAGAACCTGTCAGCTGCAAATAATCAAGCAGCTTCCTCATGAAAACAAACTAGAGACGACTTCATAAACACTAAATTATTATTTTTAACCATGTGAGAAACAACTTAAATACAAAAAAGAAGTCAGTATTATTTCCAAGATGGACTAGTTGCTCTTATTCTTTCAAATCTACTTTGACACACTCTCTTCAGGCTCAATTATTCAGTCCCCAATGTTGAAGCATCCTTAAAAATCAGTCGGTGCAAGTGAAGAAGGTCTGTGTTCTCCAGCAGAAGTGTCCTCACACTAATAATGGCTCTGAATGGATTTGGAAAGCACTATCCAAGTCGACATGCACTTTACAGTAACACAGGCTTAGTTTATGCTAGTATTACATGAAATCACACCAGGGCCCAGGAACACAGATATGCGCTCAGGTTTCCCCACACATGTGAATGCATTCAGATACCTTCATTCTGAAATCCTCTTAGAGGACTTCAACAATTCAGTTATAAGGCTTGTTGAGATTTTCTGGTTTTCAATACACTTCAATCTCCCTAGTGATTATAATCAGCCCCAAAGCACACAGCTATGCTGGTAGCACTGCTAAATCCCACTCACCAACTGCATGTTTTTTATTCTAACATGAAAGCAAAAGAACAGGTACCTAGATTTTGCACATGCGTTGGAAATTTTCAAGAAAATTTCCAAACATGGTTTGATGTTAACAAGACAAAAATATATATCTATATATATGGGTGTTAATATTGTGATTCCAGAATATGTTTTTAATGTTTTATTTATAACTCATAAAATTAAAATCTTACTGCTGTACTTCTTGTCCTTGAATAGTGTTTCCTTTCTAAACTGTCATTGTCATTAAAATTAAATTAAACATTTACAGCATAAGGAAAAAATTTATTTGTGTACACACTTTTGTAGCAGGCACTCATCAAAGAAAAATTGGAAAAGAAAAGGCAGTATGATTCAATTTCATCATATCATTATTTACTAATTAATAAAATGCTCCCTCTGGATTCAAATACAACTTTATGCAGTCATTTTTCACTTTCAATAAGAAGCACTACTGCAATATAAATTCAGTGCTTTTACACAAAGGTATGGACAAGGTGCAATTTGTGCCCCAATATGAAACGCTAACAACATTATCATAATTGTCAGTAACAACGTTATCATGTACAGTTCAGCGAATGCCAGCACTCTTGGATCTTTGGTGCACATCAGCATTCCAAATCACAGAATCATGAAACAGTTGTGGTTGTAAGGGTCCCTAAAGATCATCCAGTTCCAACATCCCTGCCATGGGAAAGGACACCTTCCACTAGACCAGGTCTCTCAAGCACCCATTCAACATGAATGTTGACAGAGAAGAAGCATCTACCAGCTCTCTGGCCAACTTGTTCCACTGCCTCATCATTCTCATTAAAAAAAAAATTTCTTCCTTAATATCTAATCTAAACCCACCCTCCTTCAGTTTGAAGCCATTCATTCCTGTCCAACCACTACAGGCCCTTGTACAAAGTGCCTCTTGAGCTCTCTTGCAGACTCCCCATAGGTACTGGAAGGTTGCTCTAAGGTCTCCCCGGAGCCTTCTCCAGGATGAACAACCCCAGCTCTCTCAGCCTGTCTTCATAGGTGTTCCAGCCCTCTGATCATATTTGTGTTCCTCCTCTGCACTTGCTCGAATGGGTCTGTGTCATTCTTATGCTGGGGACCCCAGAGCTGGATGCAGCACTCCAGGTGGGGTCTCACCGGAGCAGAGGGGCAGAATCCCATCCTTTAAAGTGGTGTCCGCACTTCTGTAGATGCAACCAGAATACGGTTGGCTTTCTGGGCTGCACACATTGCCAGCTCATGCTGAGCTTTCTGTCAATCAACACTCCCAAGTCCTTTTCCTCAGGATTGCTCTCCATCCATTCCTCAACCACTTAGCCTGTATTTGTGTCTGGGATTGCCCCAGTCCAGGTGCAGGACCTTACACTTGGCCTGTTGAACTTTGAGGTTAGCAAAGGCCCATCTCTTAAGCTGGTCGAGGCCCCTCTGGATGGCATCCCTTCCCTCCACCGCATTGACTGCACTGGACATTCTGGTGTTGTTGGCAAACTTGCTGATGGTGCACCAATCCCACTGTCCATGTCACCAAAAAAGATCTTAAACAGTGCTGGCCCCAGTACTGACTCCTGAGGAGCACCACCCGTCATTATCCTCCACTTGGACATCAAGACATTGATTCCAACACTTTGAGTGAAACTGTCCAGCCACTTCCTTATTCACCAAGTGATCCATCCACCAAATCTGTTCCTCTCCAATTTAGAGGATGTTATGTGGTATTGTGAAATACTTTGCACAAATCCAGGTAGATTACATCAGTTGCTCTTCCCTTATCCACCAATATGGTAATCACGTCACAAAAGGCCACCAAATTTGTCTGGCATGATTTGCCCTTAGTCAAACATGTTGGCTGCCACCTATCACCTCTTTATTTTCCACATGACTTAGCACAGTTTCCAGGAGGATCTTTCCCATGATCTTGCCCGGGACTGAGGTGAGACTGACTGTCCTGCAGTTCCTCAGGTCTTCCTTTTTTCCCTTTTGTGTTTCCCCTTTTCTAGTCAGTGACAGCTTCACTGGACTGCCATGACTTTTCAAATATGATTAAACCCCTTCCCTATCTCTTGTTGAAGTTACTCTCATCCTATACATTGGAATTAATGGACTGTAAAACAGATAATTGGGTATTGGAGGTGATGGTAGAATGAACAGATATTGGGTGCAGAAGGTGACTGATGAGCTGCAGCAGTGGTCATCCTGTTGCACATCTGGACCCACAACGTCCTGCACTTCAACTAGATGTGTTAGAGATACCATCATATCCTCTTCCTAAAGCATGTATTTGCTATAGTACTAAGGCTGAGAAAACCAAAGATATTGAAGAGTCATCACAGGACAGGACCTCTCAAGGCAATCTTACTCACCCCACTCCTCCAGTGACCCACAGTTCAGTGATCCTGAGCCGGCCCTTGGGTAGCCCCAGGTCCTTCTCCCAGAAAAACTCTTCTGTTGAGGTTATGTTGCCTATTGTACCTTCCTCCCTGCTGCAACATAGCCTCTGCAGCACAGGATTAGATGAGCTGCTTGAATTCCCTGATCTTCACAAGGAGAGGAGGAGGAGTCTGGAAATGGTTGGCTCTTGGTTCTCTCAGAGGAAAGGGGGAGGGGGACTAAAAACAGTCAATTGTTTCTTTTTATTGACAATATACAATATTCCTATAAATCCATCATCTGCAGGACAAGACAATTACATGAGAGCTAAAATCTACTCTCAGGTCACAAGCAAGGCTGAGATATCTAGGTAATATCAGAGGCACAATTACCTACAGAGAGGAAGCAGACAGAAAGAGGATGATAAGTACCAACAATTTGCTTATATAACAACAGGGGACAGAGAGCCATACATCTTCAGCAAAATAGCATCTCATTTCTTCCAAGAAACTGAACTATAATCTCAGCTGACAGAATACAAACTTTTGTGTATTATTTTAGCATGAGGAATAATCTTACTGCCAGCTTTGCTTCTGTGATGTGTCTACCTTGCTTTCCAGTTGCTCCAGTTAGGTGTTCAGAGACTCTCAGGCAGAAGGTGTTTGAACAGGGACTGGAAAAATTCCTGTGATTAAACCAGTGTGAAGTATAGGTCTGTGTTCATTGCCTCCTGTGGAAGTAACAGAATTAATTATTTAGCTGCTCATGGCCTTTGAACCTTAAGGGTTATGATCTGAACAAGAATACACCCTGTCCCTGAAGTTCACTGAAATGCAGATGCTGAACCTATGAGGCTAATTCCCTTCCATAAAGGCAATCAAAACACCCTGATGGCACCTGGTGAACATTAAAGGCAGCTTTGGTTTCAAAGTCAGAAGCCCTTGGGAAAAACAGAGGTCACATTTGTCAGGTCACTCTTTGCTCTCCAAACATTGCTTTCCTCCTTTTTTCTTTATGTTTTCATTAACACTATCAAGCCCGACAAATATTTCCCTTCTTTTTTTCTTTTCTTCTCCCTCTCTCCCAGTCTCCCTTGATTTCTTCCCCCATCTGTACCAGCCTGTTCTACCCTTACCCTGTGAAAACTTGATTAAGAGAGTGAGCTCATTTGTATGGTAAAGTAGCAAACCAGAGCTGGTAAAGCCAAGTACATCTATTTTGTAATCATCACATGGCCATTCTCCTGTGCATCAGCCTGTTAGTCAACATCCATGCAATGCTATGCATGGCAAGCAATTCCTGTACCTTAAAGCAGAACCACTACCCATGCGGCTCCTGAGGGTGAAACAAGCAGGGAACAGCTTTTATTGGAAAAGAAAAAAAAATATGACACTGAAGCAGCTGGTCTAGGAGTTTGTTTTCAAGGGAGGTTATTGGCAGTAAAGAAAAATAAAGGAGTGGGTGAAGAGGGGAGTTCTCCTTACAGGGAGATTCTTCTCAACAGTTCAGTGGTGGTGAGTTCACATCCTAAGCTAGAAAGACTCAGATCCCCTTTCACAGATGTCACACCTACCAAACCTTATGTAACATAGCTGAAGACGATCTCGTTATCTGTGGAAGCTACACTCGTGGCAATACTTAATTATACGCTTGCTAAGTCATTACATTTCATCGCTAAATAAAACAGTGTTTCAAAGCTGGAAATACCTTGAAAAGTCAGAATTGCTGTACTGTTTCTAACAACTCTGCACAGCAGAACTGAAGCCACCTCCTTTCATGGGTCTAGGCATCTATGTCTATTATTATCTGTTGGAACAGCGATAACGCCTGTGAAATGGAACAGCGTGAATGCATGTTGGCATGGCAATATAGGGGGAATTTGTTCCCAAGCAGGCCCTTACCCTGTAATTTTGTATATCTGTGAATACACCTAATCAGGAAGGCTACAGTATTTTAATGGATGAAAAAGTGCCTTTTTTTTTTTTCCTTAGAAAGGATTGCTATAGTGATTAACATCACTCCTTCTTAAAATCCTGCTATCTCTTACTTATGTGTAAAGATAAAATAACTGAATAAGCCCTTTAATTTAAATTGAGTTTCTTCATACACTTGTTCATAAGCAAGATTTAGACTGCAGCTGGAAGGATGGTACACATGCATCCTGTCCTCCAGGCTCTGAGAGGATAGACTGCTACAGCCAGGTTGAAACACACCTTAAACTTAATTTCTGGAGACATTAAACTTTTGAGATCCCACCCACAAATAATAAAGACATCATTCTGCCAACAGTCAGGCTCAGGACTGAAGGCATCTACCACCTCCACAGTCCTTGGATCTCCTCCTCTGCCCACTGGCATGTGTCAAAATAATTTGATCCAATATACTACATCTGTTTAGCAAAATCAGGGCTAATACAGATATCCTATATAAATCACCTATATCCTATATAAATCACCAGAAGCTGACACTGAATTCTTCTCTCATATGTGCTCATACAACCCAGAAAAACTCTACCAAATTCCCAGGGGCAAATTAAACCAGTGATAGCCTTCCACACTTACCTGGACACAGAGTAAAGTGCAGAGTATTTTCACTACATAGAGTCAATTTATTTACAGGTAGGTGTTGGTATAATACTACAAAACATTGAGACACCAAAATAAAGAGGGCTGGGTAGGATGAGTCTGCATTTACTCTGTGTTCACCTTTAAGGAATGAAAACAAGGGGCAATATTGGTACTTAAAGAACAACAGCACTAAATGGACATAAAAGCAGTAGCTTTGCAAGAACATTTCCCCACAGCACAGCATCTGTCTGTGCTTCAAAAACTCTCCAAAGTTTTGGTCATGACTGATCTAGCCAACTCTGCTTTTGGCTGGACACAGCCTTGGTTTTCCCTCTCTCCCTGTGTTTATAACTGGTTGACACCTTAAAAAGCATGGCATTTTGCAGGGGGTGTTACATGGAGATCTGCAACATTTTATAAAATCATCCTCTCATTCTTCTTTCCATTTGTTCTACCCCAAAGCACCTGCAAGGGAAAAGGATGAGTGCTGGAGCTGCACCACAGACTAGAATTCATTTCAGGAGGTAGGCCTGATGTACACAGAACGTGGGCCAGGCACTGGTGGTTGCCCCATGGCAATGTGACAGTCATCTGATGTCACCGAGCCCTCACACCTGTTCCAACGGTGCCAGGAGCTGAGGGTTTTCCCTGATTGATGTGTGCAACTGTTCATGGGCCTGTGTGGGTGGAGGATGTGGGCTGGCCCTGGCACCACACCAACCTGAACTTCCCTCTGACATGGCACAAGAAGACAGACCAAGACTCATACCTGCCCACCCACACGGACAAGCCAGTAGATATAAAAATACATGACCTTAAAAAACAGCACACAATCTCTCCATTTAAATTTTTTTTCCCCTTTCTCACCAGCATCAGCTCTGAAGACTTGAAGTCAAGTTACACACACAAACAGGGTTGGGCTGTTGCCTTCACCACATTTGCTACCACATTCCTATGGCCACCCTCCTAAAAATTCCCTCAGATATTTCTAACTTCCCACTTCTCTATTTAATTCCAAAAATAAAAAAGGGGAGGTGGGGAAGAAAAAAAGAAAAAAAAAATGCACTTCTCTCTGTATGAAAAATACAAGTTTGGCTGAAGTAGTATCTATAAAATACAGAAGGAACAACTTCTCAAGTTTACACAAACAACCACTTCTACCACATATGCTCACCTATCTCCTGAAAGGAAATTCACTGCTCAGAAACCCGATATTCCACATGCTCTAATTAAGGAAAAAGGAAATAGCTTTCAGTCTCTTGTGCAAGGGCCAATGAACATAAGTCAAACACTCACCTAAAACCATGAAAGCACTTCAAAAAGAAGAAAAACAAACATTCTGCTAATTTCCCAGATTTCCAGCAATGTTTCTGATATAGACGCAATGGATAGGAAAGAGGGAAAGAATTTAGTGGTGTGGAATCACACCTTTATAATCCATCCTCAGCCCTTATTATGCATTTGTGATGGAGGGATTTGCTCTTCTCTGCTTTAGCAGGGCCCCCAGAGTGACATAAAATGGACAGTGTAACATCTCAAAAAAGCTGCTTTCTGAGAAGCATTGTGGTTCCCTGGTCACACTTATTTCTGTAGCACCTCTTAAATGTTTAGGTAAAGCTAGCAACAGTCAAGGGATACACAGCCCAGTAAGTCTTCATTTACATCCTGAAGTTTCAGGAAGAAAGTATTCCTCCTCCAAGAGTTTAGGAAACTCCAATAACTTCCTTGACATTGAAAAAACTCTGTCTATGGTGTAACCTTGTTATTTCACTCTCTTCCAACCAGCTTAGTGATTGTGAGTATTCATCACATTTGTACCAAAGAAGGAAAAAGAAAAGCACTAACCAGAAATAAAATTTACATGCACATTTCCAGTTCCACTGAGCATCACGGTTATCTGCCCACGTCTGGCCCCTTTGAGCTCAATGACAGTGCTGAGAGAAGGCAGGCTTTGAAATTAGGGATTGCTACCAAGGATTGCTCATTAAACAAGCCAGCTATGTTTTTTTTTTCAAATCTAGAGACTTCAGGTTTTCAAAGTGAATGCAATTTATTTTATTTGGGCCAGTGAAATTGAAAAGGAGACAGTGACAAGATAGAGATGACTTGTCGAGAGACAAGACCCGATGCCAAGAGATGACCATGCATCCTTATGTCCATTCTGCCTAAGAGTCAGCTACAGCAACAATAACTGAGATGCAAAGGTACAAATAAGAAATGTAACTCTTCTTATATATTATATTCCACCATTGTTAGTTCAGTGTAAGACACACTGTTCCTTAGATGCTAATGCTATGGGAGATCTAGCCCCTTCCATCTTGTTTTGCAAAATACAAGCCACCTTCAAAAACAGAAAGTAAATGCTAGCTTTCTTTCTCAGTGTGTTTTATTTGTTGATCATTTCCTGGGAAAATGTTAAACACTTCTGCTGGAAAGCATTGATCTGAAAATACTTTACTGCCATGGGCTATGTAACACACCAGAAAAAAGCAAAGAACTCCAGAATTTTTACAGGTTGTGCCTATGCAATACCTTCAGAGAAATTGCAATTTCATATCTTTACAACTTTCTGTATCTTAGCACTGTTCACAGAAAAAATAGACATAATTCTGTCTGAATTAAAATTATGGTGAGAATGAATAAATTTTTATCATCTATATTATTATTATCATTAGCAGTACTAAAACAATTTTTTTATACAGCACCTTTTTATTCACAAAACTCAGGGCACCTGGCTTATTGTTCTCATTTTACAAATGTAAGACCTTGGGAACTTTGAGATGCAGTTTCTTTATTAAGGTCATACAACATGCCACTGACAGACCCTGGGACACAGCACAGGCTCTGCAATCCTTCCAGATGGTAGGCAACAAAGCTAGATACTCTGGCTTTTTCCTTCTGTGTATTTTGATCTGTTTCATTTAGCACCTAACACAGCACTGCTTCAAATCCTGGGTTTCCAGGAACACAACTGCTCTTTTCTCTAGAACTGCCCTGCTTTGTGCAACAAAATACAAAAAAAAAAAAATACAAACACACTCAACCTCAATTTGTGGCTGAAAAGTCATCCTTCCCCTGCTATCACAAGCACCACTAGAGTGCACATTTGGAAAATTTAGATTAAAAAATACTCAAAAGTTTGAGATTCTGCCCTGTCCTTCTTCTGGCAGGGTAAAACATTATGTACTACTACATTTTCTTCTCTTGGTCAGAGTGCATAATGTCACAATCATATCTACAAAAGTAGCATTTTTTAAATCATTTGTATTGGTCGTGTTCTCCTCCTAAGACAGCAGCACCTTTGCCTCTCACCCTCAGCTGATCTAATAAATGCAGGCTTGGAACTGACAAAAGACAGCAAACATGTCAAAAGCAAAAGAAAAAAATTCCAAGCCACAAAGAGCTGTACATTTCAGGAATAATAAAAAGCCCACAGTGATTCCTCAATTGCAGATGGTATCAGCAGAATGTCATAACCATCTTTTTTCCCCCCACCTCCATTTCATCTTGAATACCTGGGACTGCCAGAACTCCCTTTAACAGAGCAGAAATTTCCCTGCCAGCTACAGCTGTTTAAAACTTGGGCCAACCAGCCCAACACAGCTGGATGAATTACAGTAAGTTATAACAAATTCAAGGACCTTCAGCTACCAGCTACACATCTTTTCACTGCACAGGTATCTCTCCAAATGGAAAAGTTGTAGAAGTCTGGCCTCCTGCAATCCAACTGAAGCAAGCAAAAAGAAGCACAATTTAGTCTCACAGAAAAGTTCTATAATTTGCAGTGTGAGCTCCACAACAAGGCCTTTGCATTGCATTGCATTGTCTTTTTCTTGCCCTTACAAATCCTCCCATACCAGACAGCAGCTGCAGATTCCAAGGCCCCAGTATGCCAGCACTATTGAGTGAAAGAAGATTGAGTGGATGCAGTAACCAGTGCCCACCCAGCATGCCCAGCCCTACACAACCTCTTCCTAAGCCAGGTGTTTTCCTTTGCATGGAAAAACGTCATTAAGCTGGAGAGTAGCAAACACTGTGGTGTTTAACCTTGTGGCTAATTGCAGAAGGGTTTTCTGTAGTTGGGATTTCAAAGCAAGGGGCCTGAGAAGCAGGAGATTTTTTAAAGCTCCTCTGCCTATAGTTTGCTGAACTTTCACTTTTGAGGCAAAACGTAAAGTTTCCTCATCTATTCACCTACTAAAAAATAGAAACCAACTCAAGTTCCTGCGTAACTGTAATACCTAGGACTTTGGAAGTACTTCTCTAAAGTTTCATTGAACATTTTCTGACAATTAACACAATAAATCAGTTATGAGCTTTTTCAGACTCAGAAATAAGTATCAGCTATTCAGACACATCTGCAATTACTGGTGGCAGGACAATGAACACTATGTGAATTGTCTTGCTGAGCAAAAAACAAGTGGAATGGCTGAAATAATTATCTTACATCAAACACATAGATTCCAGCTCATCTTCCTGCTCATGTCTCTACACACTCTCAACACAGAAGACGTCTCACCTTTTAAGGAAACAAACACATTTAGGCACCAACTAAATTAGAAACTCCATGGAGTTGGCAGATTATGATCTCATCACTTTTTTTTTTTTTCCCTCCCAAGCATTTCCTTTCCAAACTGAATTTAATTCATTTGAAAAAAATTTAAGCACAGAGTATATTGAACTCTCTGAAGGATGCAAGTTGCTCAGTCATGACTACACTACTCTTTCAGTCTGGTTTTAATTTGACTTAAACCAATTTATTAGTGTGATTTAAAGCAAACACAGAAACCTTGTAAGAGTGGATGCCACAGTACTAAATGGCAACTATGAAAAACCAGCAAACACAAATGCATTTTAAAGAAAAAGAACTCTCTTGTTTTGAGCTAAATGTAATGTATAAAGAGTTAAATTTAGAACAATAAACTATTACTTTTTTTTTTTCCCCAAAGGCAAGAACTTGTAATTAACCCTCAAGGAAAATCATCAACTTCCACATTGCTCAGTTCTCTCTCCTTGAGACATTTATGGCAAAATTAAGCCCCGTGAGGGCCCATGGTACAGAAACACCCAAGTGCAGGTGTGTCTATGGATATTTGTCTATTTTTTTTTTCAACTTTTCCACACTGTGGCTGCTATCTGCTTGTCCTCTCCTTTCTATATTAATCTGTGTTTATTCTCCGGTTTGGCAACAACAAAAACACTCACACACTCCTGTTTATGGTCCTCTGGATCCCACCTAGTAGCTGTGCTTTGACTCAACAAATTTCAGGAAAGTCAGTGCTGAGAAGAAATGTGCAACTTCCCAGACACATCGCTCTGGAAGGAAATGAGCTGTGCTCTGTAGGGAAAAGGAAATTGCTTTGGAAGTCTAGACCGAACACTTCCTTTTCCATCCCTCCTCCTGTTTCCCCCTTGAATATATTTAAGACAAAACAAAAGGAAGCTGAAGAATGAAAAAGAATGATTGGGCAGAGTTTCCACCCCTGAGTGTAATAAAAACACAGGTGGATGTGTATTTAAACACCAGCGAAACATCATCTAGAGGACAGCAGGAGACACACAGGACCACAGAAGCACCTCAGAGACAAGAGTGTTGGCAGCATCTGGCATAGCAAAATGGGAATCAGCAATGTGGTGAAAGGCAATATATTGCAGGCAACCACTCTCATCCTCCTCTAGGCTGGATTTGTCTTTAGAATGCAGTAAGTAATGCAGCTGCTGATCTAGTTGCCTATGATTGTGACAGTGAGAGGGAACAGGCTGCAAGCTATTTAGTAAATTTCCATTGTTCCCCCAAACTGAAGAGACACCATGAAAAACAGGTATGAAATAAGACTGGAAGTGCAGAGAAGCTTGAAACAATCAATTGAACTCAGCTGAATTTTAGAAGAAGCCCATGGGGACTCTATGAACAAAGATAGAGGTCAGACAATTTGACCAACAGGGCCTCCATTTGGTAGGGAATGCCAGCAATAAAAATAATGAAACAAAAATATTAAGAGTAAAAAATATAAGTATATTATAAGAGAAAATCAAGAAATCACCAATTTGATTCAACTGTGGACCAGAAAATACAAGAACAGCTAAGAGAATTTTCCTGATTCAAAGAGCAAAAGAATGACCAAGTGAATGGACAAAGAAGTTTCTGGGTAGTGAGGAAATATGATCAAGGTGAGAAAAAAGTTTGACTGTAAATTAAAAAAATATTAAATGTTATGGCAGGGGAAGTTTTAAAACATATCTGCACAAGAGGCACCAAGGAAAGCAATCCTGTGAAGGAGAAAGCAAGAAAATACAGGTGCCTGTGGACATTTAAAATAAACTGCAGCATGGGCAAGCACCAAGTTTCACAAGCTTCCTTTATTTCCTGGTTAAATGAAAGGATATGTTTTGTTTGAGTTTGTTTGGTTTTGATAAGAAGCAACAAAAGGGGAAAGAGTGGGAAACCAATCCATCATAAAATTCTTCTGGTGCGTACCTTGGGAGTTCTGCACAATCTGAGTACTCTGAGTTCATGCTGAAGAGATTCACTGCAGCTTATGTGACCTTCCCCCCCCCACACACACATGTAGGAAAAGGAAACCAGAGTTTCATCAAGAGAGCAGAAGGGCTGCAAGATCACAACTTTCTCGTACCCAAGGTCAGAGCTCAGGCATTGCCCTTGGTCTGTCTTCTCCCAGAGATGCAAACCAATACACAAGGCAGCATTCTCAGCGCTTTCTGTCCCACTCCCTAAGGACAAAATATGAAAAGACAACACTTTGAACCACCCTTCAGCTCCTACTGGCACATGTCTCCATATGGAGCAGGGGAGAGGAAAGGGAAGCAGTGATGGGACAATGTATCAGCCAAGAGTTCATAGGGAGGAGTGCTGCAAATGCCTGCTGAAATCACACCACTCATATCCTGAGATTATACTGGCCTACAGCATGTGCTGGAGCTTAATGTTTGGTTTATTAGTTGTGCTACTTTCCAGTCAAAAAAAAAAAAAAAAAAAAAGGAGAGAAGGGTTTGAGTTTGTTTTGTTTCCGACCAAGTGCAGGAAAGAAATTTTATTCCTTAAGGAAAGTTCTCAGGAGTGGGAATGAATGTGAGGATTGTATGTCTGAATCATCCTGTTAATTCCCTAAATCCCACACCATGTGAAGTTCAGATAATGTTTTCAGCTAAGAAACTTTTTTTAAAAAATAATTCAAATTTATTTCTCTAAAAGAAAGGAAAAAAAAAAAAAAGAAAGAAGTAGAAAGAAGTGGTTTAGAGCTCCTCCCTTCCTAAATCACAGTTGGACCCAGAAAGACCAGTTTTGTTTTTAAACAAAGTCAGCAAATTGCCCCTAAGCTGGTCGGTTCCAGTAATTGGCATCAGGGTAATAACAGTCACTCAGTCAGTTTCCCCTTTGCCAGACCAAAAACAACCATTCAGCCAAATTCTTCCCAAAAGTGTTTATTTCAGCTGAAGCAAGTACAGTTAGGTTGCAGACATGTCTTTCTCACAGCTGGGAAATGAACACCTCTATACATAGTGTTGTTTCCCCACTCCTGTCCATATATTCAGGGTTGCCACTAGACATATTAGAGATTCAAAATAACTAAAAGCACCTCCTCCCTTTCTTGTTAGGAACAGCAGCAACAGAATTACTTTTATCAGATGCTGCCTGTAAAATATTGCCTTTGTGTTGTTTACAGCATGTTTATAATGCATTAGAGGAAAAATACCCATTTACCCTACAATCATTGGAAACTTATGGTGATTACAGGGACTAATAACTCAATATAAAAGCACCTTTCATATTTATTTGAGGCAGGTACATAGTTTCATCCACCTAAAAAGTATAAAATCATCAAAATCACAGTAAGTTTTCCAGAAGTTAAGTTAAAGCACTTCCAGTTCACCGGCTTGGGCATGCCAAGTAGCCACAACATTATTTAGTGTACTTACAGCACAGAGAGCCTGAAGTGCAGAGGTAGTGTGAAGCTTGATCTGCACAGTCCTTCAAGACACCTCGCCACAAGGACACTGAGGATGTTGCTGAGAGCAGGGACTGTAGAGCAGTATTGGCCTTGACAGCTGGTAAAGAGTGATCCATCTCAATCTCCTAAGGGAATAGAGACATTACATACAAGAGATTTGAACAATAATAATTTAGAATCATTTAAAAACAAGCATTTCACACCACTACTACAGGCTACTCCTGTCCCCTCCCAGTCCTTCCAGTCTTCAAGAACAGGAGAATCACACCTCAGTTTCATCCCAATAGATATAAACCAGCATTTTTCCCAGAGCTTGGAAAGGAAATGGGTGCCAAGGTTGGGCATAGGAGAATAGCATGGAGTCCACAGACACAACTGTTTCATAACTTTTGAAAAATTTATCTGAGTGAATCTACTGGAACAAGAACATTAACTAAAAGGAGCAGCTGAAAACATTTTTTCTGCCTATGGTCACTCAGCATGAGACAGTGGAAGGAAATAACAGTGAGTCAGCTTGACATAGGATGGAGCAAAATCTGAAGGAATACTGGGTATAAACCCCAAGAGATAAAGACCAGAGTAAGCTACTGATGAATCTTGATGAGGTCACATCCAAAAGGAATTGATCTTTAAACTCTGGTCTACAAAATACAAAACATTTCTTGAATTACATAGCTTTAAGTTAGCTTTAAAAATGTAGTAGGAAACGAAACATTTCCATTTGTTACATTTTCTTTTCTAAAAATGGATAACATGCCCATAGAGTTTCAATGCAAATGAGACAATATGGTAGCTGTTTACAGAACTGCATTTCTGTAGACACGTGTTTGTACATAGTATAAGCCAATTTTATCTACACACAAAATATATAAGGTTTGTTTCAGACCTGAGAAATGGCTTGTGCTTCCAAAGATATTTTTCTGCAACAAGTTATGTAATAGAAGAAACTTCTTCTCTGATCCACATGGTGTTAGACACACTATTTCCACTGTAGTGGTATTTGCAAGCACGCAAGACACGCTTATTCCCCTCTCCTTCTTTTCAATTGTTTGACATGCATCAGTTAACTGAAAATAATTACTCATTACCAGCTCATAAGAATACAGTATCTACACATAAAAATAAAAAATAAGAAAAATTTCAAGAGAAAAAAAGAAAGAGTAAGGTGTTCTTCTTACTAACCCATTTGGCTTCCTAAACAGCACTTAAAAAAATATGTATTTAATTTCCCTGAAAACAAAACAGTAGTATTTACGTTTTGTACATAAGCAAAGGATAAAACCTTCACAATGCAACTCTTTAAAGCCCCATAATTTACATTCTGGTGTCATAAACCAGCAATAAAATATTTTAGAGATAGCCATAAAATTGTGATCCAAGTTCTTTCTTTTCAAAATCTCTGCTTCAACTCAGCTGTTAGAGTCTGACAGGATTATTTACATTTAATCAGTGGCAAAGTTCACATGTAGTCTGAACTGTTCCAAAGTTTGTCTGTTTTCTGATGGAGCCTCTCAGCTCAGGCTCACCCCCGTGCCTGAAAGGGGCTGGACATTTTGCTGCAAATGCTTTCACCTAAAGAGGCATCTATCACTGAATCCAAACTGTTCCATCTGAAATAACATGGAATTCGGGGCAAGGAAAAGAAAGGCAGGGCTGTCAGTGAACATCAGCTTTCTGGTGGGCTGATGATGCATGTGGAATATGGGGGCTGGCCTTGTAGCAGGGTTTGCCTCAGCTCCCTGGATTTCACTGTTTCCAGAGCCTGCATCTCTGAGGTGATCAAGCACTGCACCAACTAAACCCAAAATTTCCCCCATATATCTGAAACAGGATAATCTGTGAAATTTTCGAGTCTTACCCATGAACAGATCCAGTGAATCTGAGAGTGGAAATAAGAGGCAGACCCCCTAGGATCTGACTCCAGCTTTACCTTTTGGGTTGCCAGAACCCATTATCCCCAGCCCCAGAGATGTCCAGGGCAGCTAGAACCAACCCCATGGGCATGGATGACATACCTCAAGGGTGCTGTGCCTGCCTTACAGGCTGTGATCCAATTCCAACTACTTCTAGACAGTCTCTGTACAGGAGATGTGTTTGTTTTGGCTCTCTCATTTTAACTTTCAGGTCCAAATAATAAATTAAAAGCAAAATAATACTCCAACCCAAATCAGACTGAAAACAAAAGCTGAAAACATACAAGTAAAATGTCACACACACACCAGGAAGCTTATTCAACTTCTTCTCCAACAGGACGAAGTAAATAAGAGGAAGTATGGAACAATCCACATTCATAGGATGCTTCACCAGAAATCACAAGTTCTTTAAAAATTATTTGAAGTTTCAATCTACACTCAATGCAGTCAGCTGGGACTTTGCATTTTATTAGTGGGGATATAAGATGAAACATTGCAGAAGATGAAGCAGTGAGCTCTGACAATTCAACATACTACTACAGAAAATACCAAGTCCAGGTCACATAGTAAAGTGTTTTGACCCAATCCACAAGCAGCAGAGTGGTTATGTTAATAAATAACTCACAATCAGTGAGAGTTTATCTTTGATTCTGCTGTTGACCCACTGAACTAAAGCAAAGACATTTGCCTATTACTACAATGAGTTATCAGTAGGATATTTCAGTAGCTGAGCAGGTGTCATATAACAGAAAATAAGCATGGGAAAGTGGTAGACATTGTTACATAAAATGATAAGGCAAAACTTGAATTTTGGTCTTCCTAATACTCATTCCTTTACCTGACCACAGGAAACAGGCTACAAAATACAACCCAGTCCAGTGAGAAATACTATACTCAGGAAGTGCATAACAATTCAATTGCTCTCATTGCTTCTTCTTCAAATAATAAATTAATTTTACCAAATATATATATTTTTCATCATTGCCAGATGACTAGGGTTGTGTCATTATTTTAATTTATTTTAAGGTTTCAATAATGTAAACAGCCTCCTAGCATTTCCTTGACAAGACAAGCATCAATGATGACCAGATATAGATTTTAAAAGGTTTTCCTGCATGCTTCACAGTCACGTGTTGTGATTTTGTTTTTCAGTTGTAGGTTTTACTCAGCTTGGAAATCAGCATAGTCAGTATTTCAGGATATTCAAGATTCCTGGAAACCTCTAAGAACCATAACATGTCAGGCCCTGATTTGAGAATGTGCCTACCTGTTTAACCTCGAGCACAAGACCTAACATCTTCATTACACAAAACTTTAATCAAGCATTTAACTTTGAACATGTATTCGAGTGCTTCACTAAATCAGGAAGGATCTGGACCTTTTTAAAGAGCAGCATTGTTAATTGACTGCAAAGATGTTATATCCTGCAACTAGGCTCTTAATGAGCCGTGCCTGCTGGCAAGCAGCTCTGATAGCACACAGCAGCCAGCTGGTCCTCAGCAGCAGGGCACGCGGATTGCTGCATTACTCATGGGGTAAGGAGTACATACTCCCCTGTCTCAAATACCTGCAGGACAGGTTGCTGCTTGCTCCAAATATGCTAGTTTGTGTGCATACCTGGCCACTAGTCACCGTAATTGAAAAAAAAAAATCTCCTTTTTACAGGCATCTATAACACAACACTGAAGTGATTCACTTAAATGGTGGAAGAGTACATAAGGCAATAAAACATCTTTTGCAGCTGGTTAAGCGCTGAAACAAAGCTGAGACATTTGATAACTGGAGGAGGGTTGCTGGTAAGGATATTCTAATGCAGTGAACACTCACAAAATAAAAGGAGATAAAAAATCAAATCTCATGTTTGTTTCCTTCATGTTGTTTCATCTTTTAGAGCTGCACAGAACTGCAGCTGCCACTTCCCTTAGACTTTCTGCAGAACCTGGTAACAAGGACATGCAGTTTGGGCACAAACTGAACAAAGAAAGGTTTTGAAAAGTGTAAATATGTTTGAAAACAGGTAAGTAAATAATTTATCAAAGCCACATCCTTAGTGAAAAAAGAATTCTATGATTAGGAAGCATGTTTCCAAAATACTTGCTTCAGTATCTTCAGCAATCTAACTTTGAAAATCTGAGGCGATCACACTCTGCCATGACACAGGCATGTGCAAATCATTTGAATTCAAAGTCAAACCTGCTACAGCAGCTCTAAATTCATCCTAAGTGTGTATCCATTTTGTGCATGTAAATGTTACCATCCATTATTACAGGTATTATTTCGAGAAGTTGAATTGCCTGCTTAGGGAAAGTGTTCCATGGTGTCAGTAAAAACTTTGGTGGTGTTCGTCAAGGGAACATTTGCTGTTTCTAGGCTGTGATTCTTCTCTTGTCATAGACTATCATATTACAGAGCCTGAAAGTAAAAGCATGTTGAAATAATGCAGCTCCTTTAGGCTAGTCCAGTTTAAAATCAAGCTTATCACATCATTCTCAAATAAAAAGAAAAATTAGAGGAATTTAAGCATGTACTTAAATAATGTACTTTTATTTTAATTGTAACAGAATCAACACCTTTATTTCTTCTCCTTTTTCCCACAACTCTTTATACAAATGTCTCAGGTCAAATAATTACTGTGTGTACTCTCTGTGCTCTCTCCATACACTGTGCACTGCTTTTGCATTGAATCAAGCTATATAGGCCCTCACTTTCAGCTGGAACTCTTATAAAGCATTGTCATTCAAATGAAAGAAAATATTCTAGCAGTTTAATCTAGTTTTTGTTTCTTCTCCTCCAGCTAACATTGCTGCTTACTTTGGATGGGCAGTTGGTCTGTAGTCTCTAGTTACAAACTTTTACATGACTTAAATAAAATGCAGAGGATAGTTTAAAAAAAAAATTTGGGCACATATTATGTGAAAATACTTTTCCAAACTTCTCTGAAAACCATGGGCTAAATACTGGAGCCACTGTTACAAATCATTTCTAATATACCTCTGATGAACAAGGTTATCTTCAGCCATTTCAGCTGCTGTACAATAGTTAGATTTCAGCACAAACTGTACCACTTTGACATGCTTCTGTTACCTTATTTGTGACATCTTGAGTAACGCCATTGCTGGTTATAACAATTAATTTTGTGTTTGAAGAATCCTTGTAGAAATCCACAACTAATGGAACACATCAGAACACTGTCAGATTTGACATGATTTTCTTTTTTCCCCCTTGAAGATAGAGTTGCTTTGGATACACTCTCAGAATCTCTTAAGTAACATGTGACAAGGAAGCATATGTTCTCTTAATGTCACTTTATTCAGAACTACAAATTAAGGGTTTTTTCTTCTTCTTTATGATTTTCAGCAGTAGTTTACACCATGGAAGAGCAGCATAGCTTTCTAGTTCTTCCACCATCTCCAGTGTCCTGTAAATGATATCTGAAGGATGGAAAGAGTGTCAGCTCTTCTATCACCACAATATTTGGATTCCTACTCATACATTCAAACAAATTCTGAGATTTAATTTAAACCAAGCCTAAGCACTTGTGGTTTTCTTAGACCACAACCAACTTCCAGGACTTTCAGTTTGCAATACTCATCGGAACATTAATAATTCTTCTCCCTTGAATCACAGATACTGCATTCCCATTTATTCATCTTCCTATAAACACATTTTCTGCTTCAACAGAAATCAGATACATCCTACACATGTAATCAGCACAATCACAGTACTTCAAACCCAACTTTAATCAAAGCTATAGTGTCCAGACTATTTTTATACACAGCTACCACAAGTGCCTATTTTAGTTGTTGTGGGGAATTCTGAATTTTTCACACATCCCTCTCTACTTATCAATGAATTATATATCTCTGTGTAATTAACCTTCATATATACCTAATACTCAGGACTTAGAAATGACACAGATGAGGCATGATGGAAGTAGGTCATTCCGGCATGACCGTGTTTACATCATGTCTCCATTTAAACCTGATCCCCAGGTTTACCAATGTGTTCCCCTTCCTCTGCCTAGAAGGACCCAAATCTGGAGTAGAACGTCCTATTCCAGCATGTTTAAAAATCATCTGCTCTTTTTTGCATTTGCTTATTTTAGGCTACCAATAAATTACTCCTAACTTGATGCTTTCCCTGTCCTTCTCTACTCCCACCACTTCCTTTCCTGCAGGTTGTTTTTCCCTCACTGAGATTCCAGTGGGTCTTGTGCACAGAACTGTAGACATACGTTGATTTAAACACAGAAGTACAGAAGTACTTGGGAGGGGAGGAAGTGTTACAAAGAGAGGATTGTAAAGCTACCAGTACATAAAGCAAGGCTTTTTTTTTCCTTTAATTCCGTCCTGCACCACAGTGGACCCTGGAAAACAAGTGTCCCCTTTCTCCCTCATCCAGCCTGATTCTGTGCTGCTCTCTCATTTGACATTACTGCAAGTCTCATGACTCGAAGACGCAGTTCCCAAAGAGAAATGCTCAAATGAGAATGTCATGACCAGTTGACCACAAATGCTACCATTATTCATCATTAGGCTGAATTATTCCTACCCACCATGGATCACATCATTATGCAAAGGCATGAGCTAAGAATATGGGAAAAGACTGGCAAAAGGCCTCTTTAAGAAGCATGCCAAATTTCACCAGTTCATTTAAAGAACAAAACATATCTATCAAGGTAATCTTTATATATTCTGAATACTTTAATGCTAAAAGCAGTCCAAGTATTTATTTCTGAACTTCCATGCACACATTTCCCTGACTTATGTTTTCAAAAGAGGGGACTAGATATTATAACAACATCAACATATAAAAAGATTCAGCTGTTTTTTCCATAGCTTCATACACTACTGTGGTCATTTCTCTTGGCAGAAACATTTTATAATCTGCAAGAAAAGACGAGAAACAAACTTGACTTTCAGATTTTTTTTTTTACTTATTTTCTTTTTTAAACTTGAGCATTGTCAGACTCAGGTTTAGCAGGAGTATTTAGGTTTTTGTCAGTCCATTTCTTTTCTCTAAACTCTGTACAGAGAAGTAAGTTTATAATTCAAAAAAAAAACATCCACTAACAAAATAAATTAAGAAAAACCTCCCTCAAGGGAAGACTTCTTTTAAATTAGAGAGGAGACTAATCAAAGAGAAAATGACAGCAACCCATTTTCAGGGCACCACCTCATGAAGACCCAGTTAGCAATTACACACATATGTGACAATAAGCCACACACAGCTTGAATATGCTGGAGCTGGACCCACACAGTATTGCAGCTCAATGGTTTCATTTCTCTGCTGCCTGGGATCATAGAGGATGGACAATTTTGGTGGGCTTTGGCACACATGCACAATCAGGAATGCTGCAGGGCTGTCATCACATTCACATTGTCATTAGTGGCACAACTGAGGGCAAGCAGAGGAGATATGAAGGGGTACAGCAAAGAGACCACAGCTCGAGATGTGCACGTGGTGCACCCCTATGAGCAGCATCAGAGGATGCTGAGATACAGGAGTTACAAGCACCTGGTTTATTAAAGAAATGCAGGATCTGAAATGAAGCCACCAAGGATCCCCATTTGTGAACACAAACACATCATTCTTGACTTCAAACTGACCAAGCAAAAAGCATTAGCATAGCAGCACAAGCTTCACTTCTCCCCTTTCTGCCTCCATATACTGTGTCTTTGGTGTGTTCCCCACAGGAAGAGACATGGAGCAGAGTTGCTGCAGGAAACGCACAGGAGGGAAGTAGTACCCACAGTGCAGTTCCCCAGCCAGTTCAAGGCTTCACCTTGCACTGGCACTCAATTTCCCTTTGACAAGTTGTTAACAACCACCTGACTACAGCCAGCCTCCCTCAGGGGCCAAGTCTAAGTGTGTTATTGCACATTTATGCAAGGCAGGTTCTCAGATTTGAAAGTATTTTTATGTAACAAAAGATAAAAATAAATTTACCACACTTGGAGATTAAGTGCATATATTCTCAGATAAATACCAACTCCCAAAGAAATGGCTTAATGCTTAAAATATTTTGGCAGAATGGCATGTAGCCCATAGGCCCCACAGGCTGCTTGGAAAGCAGGAGTAGAAACAAATATGTATATAACAAATGTTACGTATACCGGCTAGTTTGGGTTGATTATCAACCCCAGGAAAAGGAGCAGAAGGCACGGAGAGGGAGAAGAACCTTTAAAGCTGCACTTATCCAAGGTTTGTATCATACTCAGGTTTCTAACCCTTTAGCCATGCTCTAACTTTTTGGCAGTAAAACACACTCAGCAGTGTCCACAACAAAGAAATCAGATCTCTTTAAAGCAGCTAAAAATGTGATTTGCCTCCTTCATCTGCAGGCAGTGTTAAAGGGGATAGGGGAATCCTCAGCACACACAGGGGCTCTGAGAAGGGGAAGAGGGGAGGAAGAGGGGTTAGAAAGCAGTAGCTGCTCTCCCTAAGCTGAGCACAGAAGCCATGAAAAACTGTGCACATCGTGAAGGCAAGCAGCCTACACAGCATGCCTAGAAAGTGATGTTTTAGGACGGCAAAAAGCTACACTGTGATGAGGTTGTTTAAAAGCCACCCGCAGGTCTAACAAATATAGTAGACTAAAGAAGTGATGGAAGAAGTTGCTTATGCCAAAGGAAAGGAAAAATGTCTTGAAGAAAACAAACCAAATCATCTCTCCTCTCATGCCATTTTTTTCCTTTCTGTAATGTTGAAAAGAAAAAGCCTCACATTTGGTAATCCTGCCATAACATTCCTAGCAGGTAGGGAAAGACAAATATAGGGGAATTCCATTTACCTCAAAGGTTGGATTTCATTTTATTTCACTTCACTTTAGCTTTTTTTTCTTTTTTTTTTTTTTTTTTGCCTCAGGCTTTGAACTTTTCTTTAATGTTTCAGGAAACCTTACAGAAATCATGTCCAGGTTTAATCCCTATGCCAAGTTCTCCACCTCTGTGCTTCACACACTGCTTATTCAGTGCACGCCTCACTCGCCCAGAGCAGCTCTGTGCCGCCCTGCTGAGACCCAGGCCGAGGGAATAAGAAATGACTCAAGCACCTCCCACTAATGTTGCAGCAGTTATTCATTTCCACTGCTATTCTGAAATCAAAACAGACCCCAAAATTAACAAACTACAGCAAGAGAGTACTATCTGAGAGCAGGACAAAATGGTTGATTTTTCACACCTCATTACCCATTTTTGCTTCCTGCACTATTTTTTTCCTCTTCCTTTCTGCGAGACACCATCCCTCTTCCCACTACCTCCCTCTTAGGAGGGCTTGCAAAAGACCCCAGGGCAGCAGAGTGCAGATGCCAGAGCCGACCTCCATCCGTCAGTAGCCAGTCAGTGGCCTGACCTCCATCCATCGCCAGCCAGGCACGATGTGTGAATGAGCTTTGGTGCCAGTTTCCATGGCAATGACACCGCGCACCGAATGCACGCTGCCCATAGGGCTGCTTTTTTCACAGAGGTACGCGAAACAATAGACTAAGCTTAGGACATACAGCTAAGCTTAAGGCTTAGCTTAAGCTAAGCAGGTACAGAGGAGCCACCACCATCACATGAAGGCAGAATGTTTCTCTTAATGTTTTCCCGTGACTGCTTCTTTTTTTTTCCTGCAGCAATCTGTCCTAAGCAGGCACTGAGGAGCACCAGTTTCAGCAGCTCATACATAGATGTGGCTGCATGTAGTCGTACATGCTTGCAGACAGGAGAGACCATGCCACCTATATATGGTCAAAGAGTACTTCCAGTGACCCCTCTTTACCCTCTTATGTCTGAGAGAGTTTCTTAAGGGCTTTCCTCAGAACCACAAAGCCGGAGCTGTAATTCCTGACCTATTTCCAAAGCTCAGCAAAAGCCAGCACAGATGTATGTTCACCACAGAAATATCCTGTGATTTTGTAAAGCAATTTAAAAAAAAAATAAATCTGAAGTTGCAAGGCTAAGCACTCTGAAAGCTCTTGGATAAAAAAGTCATTAGGAAAAAAAATAGTTATTGTTTTGTTTAATGTTTTCCATTTTAAAAGAAAGTGATTTTCATTAGATGAAAGAGCTTAATGGTTTGAACAAAAATCTAAGGGTTTCAAATCTCCAGCATGTGTGTAGCATTTGATAACTACAATCAAATATTTCCTAAGCTCATGGAGGGCAGAAAACCCACATTGCACAGGACATCCCTCAGCTCCATCACCTTCCTGTCTCACTCCTGCCAAGGGGCTTGAGACATCCCTTGGGGACAAGCACAGGTTCCTAAATTCAGGGTGCATCAAGTTGCTATTCTCAAAGTCCCATTTTTTGGCTGGCCTCTCCTGGGTCAATCATTCCCCAGGATTAGGAAATTAATTCATCCATTTTCTCAAGTCATAAAAATATTTTCCTGCCTTGACAATATCGGACTGTAAGGACTTTTTCCAGAGCAGAATATCTTACTCAACCCTGCCAAGTAACAAACATACTTTTCAGGGCTTTTTAGCTCTCTCATATAACTGTCTTCCATAAATGCCAGACATCAAAGTCTAATGTTGCCTGACGAGCCATAATTGACACAATGACAACCAAGTATCTCATATCATCATATAATCTTTTTTTAAGAAGCGTGGCAACCTTTCCAGCTATCCACATTTCCTTTAAACATTTCACTTTAAACTCAGTGAAATGAATTTTAAAATTGGCAGTTTAGTATAATGAAGCATTTGCAAGAGCTATAATGTCTTTTTCTCATTTTGCTCCTAATCGGATCCCATAATTTGCACTTAATTCAGATTATCAACGTACCACTACTATAAAGGGAAGAAAATTGCACAGTTTGATTGTAAAAGATTAAAAATACTGCTGAAAACCTAGCAGGCAAAATATGAATGCACAAAACAATCAGAAAGTTCTCACACCTGGTGTGAGAAAGTGGACATGAATATATTGGAAGTTCCCAAAAATCTTGGTCTCCTTCTTTCACATATATAGAAGAGCATGCCAAACCCCAGAGAAACATTCCTACTTCAGGGGGGAGGAAGTAAACCACATGCCTTCCATAAATAGCACTCTCCTCCCTTAAGTAAACCCAGTGCACTCAGCCTGTGACTATGCTACAGTTTAAATATTTTGCTAACCTTATGCTATATTTTCAGCACAGCAAAAACCAACGCTGCAAAACATCTGCCCCCAAGTCATAAGTGGGAGTGCTTAAGAGGCGGCTTTTCTTCTGTTTAGGAAAAGGGGTGCCCTCGCTAGGAATGCAGCCCAATTCATCCTAGGTCATCTGGAATGGCTCGGCTCAAAGGTCCTGCTATTTACCCACAGCTAAGAAATTGCCCAGCTACGCTGCCTTTATAATGAAGCTGGCTTACCCTGCACAAGGGAAAGAGGGAGAATAGCATCAAAAGAGTCAGTCTTACTGGGACTTTTAAATGAGAAATCAGCTGAGCAAGCCACTATCCAAGGAAAGAGGAGGAGGTTCCCTTGCACACATTATACGATTTAATTAATTAAGGCACATACCAGAGGCTATTTGAGTGCAAAGACACAACTCGACTGACATTACAGGCTGGTCCAGAGGCGCTCACCAGACTCAGTTTGGCTGCACCTGGGAAGATACAGGCATCAGGAAAGGCCACATTCAGTGTGCTACGGAGAAGGCAGACATCTTCTCCCTTTAAATTTTGCATCGCCTCACGACACCCTCAGCCATGGAGTGGAGCAAAGACCAAAGGACGCTGACAAGAAATCAGCACCCACCTCTAACTCTGACCCCCTAAGTGAACGAATTCACACTTTGCATCTTTGGACAGCCCACTCTGGAGGCTGCTATCATATTTGTCTTCTGTTCCATTCTCTCATCAGCAAAACATCACTCTTGCTTTTAAAACCTAAACGACAGGGAGATTAAAAGCAGGGAAATAGGGAGATTACAATGGCAAATACACCAAACCTGACCTTTCAGTATAGGAATTCTGGGTTGAAAAAAGCAGGCTCTGGGCAATGCAGTGTAAAGAGTAAGAAGCAGAGATAATCAGATAGGTCAACAAAAAAAAAAAAAAAGAGGGGGGGAAAAACCAACCCCAACCACACCTCCGAATAACTAAATTAAAAGAGTGAAAACTGACATCTTTTGATTTGTCTGTATCACAAACACAGTTATCAACAATCAAGCTTGCTTAAAAATTGTGATGTTTAAAATAATTCTCTCAGCTCCTTATTTGCATTGGAGGAGGATTCAGCAATATAATACAAGCAGACTCTGCTTTCAGTGTTTTGCTTCACAGAAAATGGCTAGAAAGTTAGTACCAAGAAAACAAAAGCTGAGTCATAGCTGATCATATCATAACTGAAAGATAGCTTGAAATTTAAAAATAAATTAGGAAAACAACTGCAAAATAAACCCAAACAAACAAAAGAACAACAAAACAAACACACAAAAAACCGAAACAAAAACCAAACACACCACAAAAGTAAAGTTTCCTGCAAATACTGCTGGCAAATTATTATTTACAAGTTTGCTACCTCAGATTTCTAAACTCCAGCAGCCAACCTGGGCTCCCACCACATGAGTTATACAGAACTACCTTCACTTTACCCTAGTAATGTTTCTTCTTCTGTCACTTCCCCCTACCTTCTTCACCAATTTTTGCAGAAAGGAGGGTAAGAAAATTTAAAACATAAAATAGCTATTTGGAGACCAGGAATGTGAGGACTTTGCTAAAGCTGACTGTGATCTGAACTCGTTCTTTGCATTTCCTACCACAGGTAGCTGCCAAGGCTGTACAAATCTTTCCCAGGGTAGAAGGCATTCCTGGGTTCCCCATTCAACAGCTCTACTTGCCCTCTGTGAAATGACCTGAGTCTTTCTTTAAAAAAATAAAAATCAATGTTTCAGTGTTTTTGATACATGCTGCTAAGGCAGACCCCACAACAGATCCAGAAGGCCACACCACAAGTCAAATTCTTCATATGTTTTAATTACAGTTTACACAAAGTGAAAGACAGGTTAATAAGCTCAGTTCATAAAAAAAATGAATAAGAAATGGCATTCTTGTATGGAAGAACAGGGGACTTAGCCTTCAGAGGGCTGATCAGAAAATATATATTACATCCAAGAGTCACCTATAGTCCTCAGCTGGGAAAGAGGAGGGAACAAAAGGGGCAGGGAATGGAGAAAGGAACAAGGGACCTTATTTAATAAAATCCTTTTAAAGAGAAGTGTTTCTCATTAACTGGTCCCTCTATACCAGAGCAGCAGATTCAAAAGGTTTTCTCCCATGTGAGGTTTCTCAAGACCATTGAACACACACAAATCTGCCAACAGAGGAAGCAGAAGAAAAGCATTTCAAGCAGCAAAGCTCGAAGAGCAGACAATAGGTGCCACCTCCAGATAGCAAGGAAGCACTTCTCCGAGAGACCCGTGGCCACTCATATTTAATGTGGGTAACTGAGAACATGCTCCATTCTGGCCAATGTGAGACCCACCACCACTGCTGCTCACTCAAAGCACTGGGTGGCCCTGAATGCTTTTAAATGGAAAACATGAACGCAGAAATCTGGGTGGTGTTCTGTATGCAGTGGCCTGAGAAGGAGGGGGAGGCGGGTCTGTCCCCTGCCAAACCCTGAGTCACAGCCCCGTGCCAGGGAATCCCATGCAGAGCCCTGTGCACTGAGGTGCTGGGCTGAGCATCAAGGAAAGGCCACCCCAAATCTCCTGGTTACACCACCAAATTACCCAGCTGTGACACATCCTTTCTTATGTCATGTTTTGGCTACCCCAAGTGTGACACTAATATTTTGGGTAAGCAGAGAGCGTGAGAAAGGCACTGTGAGCCTGGCTTACTCTACGCCCTTTTCCTCACCCCATCCTCACAGCTCCACATCCAGGGTTACTCATCACAGGTCCCCACCTGTCCCTTGGAAGTTGCTGTGCCTGCAGTTCTTCATACTAAATTTACTTCTGAATGTGCAGTGGGGAGTATTAACACATGATCTGGTTCATGATTAAAAAGGGATTACTTTTTTCCCACCAAACAGGGTGAAAGGGAAATTATAAAGTTGCATCCAGAAGGATATCATTTCCAAGTGAGACACCTTCAGTTTTAAAAAACCCTATGAGGTTCTAATTTATTAATGAATAGCTGCTGTCTTTGTAATTTTGTCATACTTATTCCATTACTGTCTGACACTTCCTATTGTCACTGCTTGAATTTTTAAACACTTCCACATGACTAGTGCTAATCTCCATGTTTCATAGAGGGCTGCTAATAAAAGGATAGAGATGCATGAGTGTATAAGAACGATTATAGCTAAATGTGCTCTAAAGCCTGCTCTTAACATCTCTCAATTTCTAGCATTTCTCCCTTCCCCCTAACTCCCAGCATCTGAAAGGAAAAGAAAAATGAAGGAAAGATATCTTCCCCCTTAATTTTGGGCTTGAATGGGATTTATTCCTGACCAAGAGAGAAAAAGATAACTCCTTCTCAAAGCATAAGACTCCCAGAACAGGGTGCAAAGATGGAGAACTCCTCCATGAAATAAACCTTGGCAAGCAAACAGCAAGCTTCATATCTTGATTTTTCTTTCAGAAGATCTTGTAGAACTGGTACAACAAGCTGTTGTGAACAGCTGCTTTGAGGATACAACCTCGCAATAAACAACCTCTGATTTAAACACAGGACTCACCTAGACAGTCTTCTATTTGTTTATTCCCAAGGATTTCAACACCTCTTTTGCCCTGATTCTCTGCACACAGATTTCCAGCATGTATGTACATAGACATTATGCATTTGAAAGCACAGTTAAAGCACCTTTTTAGATTCATATTTTCTTAAAATCCTCCTATCCACACCTTTTAAGAACCCTCAAAGAACAATACTGACTTTCCACTTCCTTCCCAGCCTGCTCTATTGGGTCTGTTTCCCATACCTAGATTAGGTCTTAGATGCTTATTACTGGCCCATGTAATTCTACATACTCTACCTTAAATGCATAAATGTGAGTAGGAGATTTTCTTAAAATTATATTAAATTTACACCTTTACCGTAAAGATCACCAGAGTAAACATGGACAAATGACCCTGATGCTGCTTAAACACATGTATTTTGTGCAATCAGCACTGTTTTTCACTGCCTTATTTCAATAGCACCTTCTCCTTGTTCTGTGTGCACTGTGTTCACATGGGAAGCCCTTGATCCTTTTAACAGTTTGCAGGTACCTCTTGCACTTGGTGTGTTGGGTGAAGAAATATTCTCTACTTTGCTGTGGTCCCCTATGTTCAGGTAAATGGGGCTCAGCTTATTTTGGATTTCTGTCTTCTCAAACAGAGAGGACCTGCATTCCAGTGGCTCTGCTTTAAACCAAATGAAAAGAGGCAGTAGCAAGCATCACTCCTAATCAGTCAGGGGCACACCAAGAGAGCTCACTGATGCAGAGAATAGGTTTCGATTAGATATTAGGAAGAATTTCTTTATTCAGAGAGTGGTAAGGCACTGGCACAGGCTGCCCAGAGAAGCTGTGGATGCCTCATCCATGGAAGTGCTCAAGGACACAACCTGGTCTAGTGAAAGGCACCCCTGCTCACGACAGGAGAGTCTAGATGATTTTTAAGGGGCCTTCCAAACCAAGCCAGTTTGTGATTCTGTATCTCAAAGACTTGCATGGCACACCTGCTTCAAAGAGAGGCTAACACAACTGCTAAAAGACATTACTCAGTTTTTGGATACTAATCTAAGAGTAATCCCGAGCTGATAACAGTTCATAAGAAATAAAGAGTTTTGGTTTTCTGTGACTTCCACAGTTCCCCCCCACCCCAAATCCCAACTCACAGTCAACCCACTTTACTTCCAGAAAAAGTAGTATTTCTAAATGCTACTCCTACAACTAACAGTGCTGCACATAAGTCAGAGCTGTCCAATTTTAATGCAACTGGCATATACACTGACAATTTAACAGCAGCCCTAAAGCTATGTCTAGCTTGCATATGCACACCTATTTACGTGAATTGTTACCAAAAAGAAATTCAAACCATCATGAGAGCTGATTGTTCTCGTGATTTCTCTTCAACATTAATGAAAAGCCTGCAAGCAAAAAAATGTTTTTCTCACCTTGAAATGACAGGGAAACTGAATATGCAGGCCAGGCTTTGAGGGCTATACACAGCTTTTAAAGTTCAACCTGGACCTCCCAAAACAAAGTTTTCTAAACTCAAAGGCCCTCAGATCTCATCTACTGAGCTCTTTCAAATACAGGACAAAGTCTAAAATGTACTACTCTTCTCACTACAAAGAAAGAAATATTGCCAATCCTCCAGGCAATGCTTTGAAAATTTATTCCTTCATGCCTTTATATTTAAATAATGACATTTGTCAAAAACTTACAATGATTGTATTTAAGACCTTTCAATTAGCTTTAGGTAACAAGATCACACTACCAGTGGTATCTTTATTCACCCCTAGGAATCCCTAGGTAAACTGTCAGAAAGGACAAAAAACTCTGGCAGTCATGAGGAAACATGATCTACTTGTCCAGGGATAAAACAAGAGATCTTCTGATCATGAACCCAGTGCAGGCCAAATTTACAATGTGAATCAATTTTCTGAATGCAGAGGTTGAGCCTAAAATGGCTTGCACTGTCGTGGTCCCCTAGTATAATACAAAACAGCAACTGCTTACTTTCTAAACCCCTCTCTCTTTCATTCCTCTACTCCAGGAAATAGTTACAGACTATTTTTTCCAAAAGATATCTAATTGCCTACTGCAGTCTCAGATCAAACAGGTATTTACATGCTTTAATATATGTCTACAAAGTTACTTCTGGGCACAAAATAAGAGCTAGACCAAAGCTAGCTAGCTTAACCAGTTTTTGACAGCCAAATACACAACAACCAGCTTTATTTAAGCCTATTTTGCATTTGAAATTTAGTGTTGATTCACAAATCAAAAAACCAAATAAACTAAATGGTGCAGTCACAGCAGAGCTGTGTTGTAAAACATAATTTCAAATGTATCTGCCCTTTCAATTCATACACAATATTCAAATGCCAGGCTGATTTTTCTCTCTGCCATGATAAGGGCACATGTACAAGGCAGAGGAGCTCATGAATTCGCAGGCCAGCAGGTGCTCTTGGGAATTTCCCTGATAGGCACTTCTGGCGCATGGGAACCCCCTTGCACTACTTCAGATTAACCATAGGTCACAAACATGCACTGAGGCAGTAACCAACACTGAATTTATAATGAACTCACGCCACACTAATTTGTTTTACAGCCACAGCCACAGTTACGGGCACTAGCTGTGAGCTGGCTCCTCTCCTCCTCCTGTTATTTTAACATTCACATCCTTCCACCTGTTCTCATCTGTCCCATGGGGTGAAAACACATTGCACAGTTGTAGATAAATTTTGTCACATTTGCCTTTTTATATTTTGACAGTGCAACAAAATGGAATGATCCCACATAACAAATATCACCACTGCACTTACCACACAGAGGTCTGCCAGCCTCCTGCCTCCTTTTCCCCCCTTCAAGGCTATGATGAGCAGCAGTAAGAGCACACCACCCTTGCTTGATGAGGTTACTCCCTAAAGTTTAAGCCAACAATAAATAAACAATTAGGATTGCTATACAAACTCTGTGAAGTTTATATATATCTCAGCAAATTTGTGGAGCTGTAATCCTTAAGCTGTTCTAAGCTTGTAACATATTCCTGAACTCAAAGATTAATATCTGTTCTAAGTTTCTTCATTCAATTCCACTTTTTGAGTTATCGAAGTTCATAAGATTGCCTACCAGTCCATCTATAAGCTACTGAAACATTCCTCTGACCCCAAATGACAGGCCTGCAGTATATTTTACCAGAATTTTTCAAGTTAATTTTTGACTTTTCCTTTATTCCTTCATTTTTCCATACTCCCTGGTTACTTTATACTTTGTCTTCAGTTTCTACTCTTTTTGTTTTCCTCCCATGGTATTTTGGTTATTTTTTTCAGAAGCCTGTGCTCTGTTCCCATCTCCCACATCTATATTAATGTCTCTCCTACAGACCAGAGCTGAGCAGTCAAGATGAAGCTAAGATCTAGAGCTAACATTGTCCAAATGGATTTCAGGTAAAGAAAACATTTTTTCTATCACTAACAGCAGCATTGTATAGAATGCACACACGATTAGAGAACTTTTTAATAGGGAAAAAAATTGATTCCTTTTGTGTTGAAGTAATTCACAGAGATTTCACAGAGTAGTAGCTATGCTTAATCATGTGAGTCTATTTTATTTTTGAGCTGTCTAATAGTATTTTTCCTCCTTGCTTCATTTATTAGGAAAGATAAGGTGCTACCATCACCCAATACCAGTTTGCACTTGTATGGTATTTAAGTTGCAAGTTTATATTTTGATTTTCTGACATGCTGCCAGTGATATTTCTTCCCTGGGCTGTTGAAGTAAGATGCTGGACCTCCAAAGAGTGCAATATGAATTACCATTAGTTACAAAAGCGCTTAATGATCTTGACAAACCAAGGGGTTTGAGAAAGCACAGATCTAAATCTACAAAACTAGAAGTCTGTCAAAAGGTGGCCTGCTGCATGAACAGCAAATTAAAGTGATCAATACCAGTGTCTGGATTCCCAGTACCCAGACATTCTGTATCCTTTGCATCAACAATAAACAGAAATTAAAAAGTCACAGAATTGTTAGGGTGGAAAGGCACCTCTGGAGATCATTTTGTCCAATCCCCCCAAATCTTGACTTCATCTGCAAATTTGGCTGCCAAAATATTTTAGTTAGGTGCTCAAATATGGAATAGTATGGATGTTGGCAGAGAAGCTTTTTAGAGTTTGTTTGGAAGTTTTACACTCTCTTAGGAATTTGGGTGAAATGCCAGAGAGAATAACGATTACAAAAGAAGACTGTTCTCTTGCAGATGCCGACTGTATTTCTTTGAGTTACAGAGAACCATCTGGTCACCTGGGTTTGACATTGTCATTATGTGCTGTGATATTATTAGACTGCTTAGCTTGATGCATGAGAAGGATACAGATTTAAGGTAAATGAAAACATGCCCCATATACACATGTTTTTGATGTCCAACTATGCATTACTTTGGGGGTTGAAAGTTAAGGATTAATTTCACACTGAGTGAAGCCAAGGCAAAAGATTCTCAGTCCAACAATTTCTGAAACAACAAAGATAGATTTAAAAGGAATCTTCAGATTTTTTATTTTCACAAAAAAAAAAAAAACCAAAAGCAAAAGAAATCCCCAAAACAAAACACAAAACAAAAAAAAACCTCAATAAAACTTTGCTCAAACATGTTAATCTACTTCCACTGGATTTCCTCTCCGTCTCTCTTACACACACAAAGCTCTCACAATCCCGTCTTCTCAAAACACAATTTCAACATCAGCTACCAGTGTTTTGCTCCTGGGTGTAAAAAATTAGCTTTTTACAGCAAGAAGAATCAATCACTGGCACAGCCTCTCCAGGGACATGACAGAGTCCATATTGCTGGAGGTTTTCAAGATGAAAGTGGACAGGGTGCTAGATAATCTGACCTACCTTTGCCACGAAAGAAATAACACCTACATCTAATATCTAAAGTAGCCAGTGAAAGCATCTTTCCCCTAATTTGTGTTTTAGAAATCACAGAAAACAGGAGAGCAGTATATAAGTAGAAAGACTTGAAAACATACTTCAAAAGAACCTTTTTACAGAGGCACAAGGGGTTTTTTTCCACAATATTTACCATGAAGCAACAGGCAAAAGAGAATTATGTATTTGAAGAATAACATGTTTTTAAGCTGCAAGAAGTAAATCACCTAAAATGTGTATACCTCCAAGGAAAATTCTACTATACAAGATAGTCACTGCAGATTACTGATGCTGTGCAATTTCCAACTGTTCCTCTTCCAAAAGCAAGTGAAAAAAATAGTTCAAGATGGTGGCAGGTAGTGATTTGAAGCTAATTTTGTACTTTCATCTCCTTTTCCTCTACTCACCTTCTTTTCACCCAAAGTCAAATTTCCCCATAAGACAATTGGTGCTTGCCCAGGAAACATTGTAAAAAGTTTTTAAATGGGTATGTCATGACCATGAGCTAACTCCTAAGGTGAAAGAACAGAAAGCATCTCACAATTCCAAATAAGGCTAGCATACTTCTAAACCAATGTCAAGGTTATGACATATGTCAGAAACCATATGTAGAGTTCTTTTGATATTGAAAAAATAGTTTGTGTCAAACGAGCTGTAAACAACAGTCATTTTATTTTTCTTATGTTACTACTTGTCTACATCATTGTGTGATTTTGATACATAAGAAGAATAATAAGTTTAAATGAGGAGTTCTGTGTCTGGCAGACAAGACATTTATTATTTTTTAGAAATAATTTATTCCAGGATGTCGACTTCAGTTCAATGATTGCTCCTCTGCCCCTTTCACTCTGCCCCGCTTGAGGAGAGATGAACATGCATGGAAAAGAAGGGAAAAAGATTGTCTTTGAACAGCACAGAGAGGGTGGGGACAAAACTATCAAAGATATATAAATATGAAATAAAGAAGAAACAAAGATAATAGAATTTTTAAATTACCACTGGAAATAATAAGCAGAGGGAAACATTAAAGGATCAGCAGCTAAAAACAACTGCCATGCTAATTAATATCAGAGTTATGGTTACCAGGGCAACAACAGCTCCCCTAACTTTTCATCTTTAAGTGTATTTATTATTTTCACTGAAAACTCCTTTCTTTTTAGTAACTTGGAAACTTAAGCATCTCTATTGGCACAAAGCACCTCTGAGCACTGCAGGATTCTTTGGGAATCCTGTGTGTTCAGCATGGAGTTGTCAGACTCACTCACATTTTTACCTTCTCAAGGGTTTACAATGTTAAACTGTTTTAAAAGCTAGAGCTCCATATCTTTCTTTTTACCATTCATTGCATATTTCTAGCACTTGAAAGTCCCTAAAAACTTGTTCTCTCAAGCATCATCGTCCCATTTCAGGACCAAAAGGGCACATACTTCCATCCATACAGTCACCCTTGAAATCAATGAGCAATGCAAAGCTTTCTCCCAGTAGAGATTAAACAAATCACACAAGTTTGTTCAGCCCAAGCCTGGGAACAGAAACCAGGTCTTTTGCATGACTGCACGATGCATTACTGAAAGGTTACTGCGCTGACCTTTGATCTTGGTCACAAAACATTACTGATAAATCATTTTGATTAATATATTTTGTTTGGATTTTGCTTTAGGGCTTGGCCTGCTGTTTATTTAAATGATTCTCAGGTATTCCTGCCCTTGTATTCACCAGTGCCTATTTGCACTGTCTGGTGAGGAAGAGTTGTTGCATTAAATCTCAGAGGAGGTGCAATCTTCAGAATTATCTTGGGCTGAAAATTGAATTGAATAAACAAGAAGCGCAACTTCTTGTTTATTGGATGATTTGCAAAATAACCTGCAGAAATGGAGAAAAGCACATTACAGCTAGGAACAACAAACATGTTGGAGGGACAGAGAGAAGCAGCAGCATGTACATAGAGTTGTCTTTCCCTAGGATTTCCCAAAAGCAGCTTGGGGAAGGCCCACTGTGGGGAGAGGAAGCTGGTGCACACTGATGAGGAATGCTTGAGTGGAATAAAGTTATGCTAATCATAAGGCTGTAAAATATGTACTACACAGCTGGAGGCAGAAATCAGAGTACTGCTCTTACTGAGCTGAGTGCAAACCAAAGAAATCTAGATACAAGACTGAAAATTTCTTGAGAATTTCACATTGTGAGAATTTCACATACTAGAGCCAGGATTATGATCCAAATACCATCACAGCTTCATATTCAGACAAAAATATGAACAAAAATTTTGTACACAAAATATATTAATTAAAAAAAAAACTTTCAAAAAGGTAATAGAAAAAATATTGGCAGCTATCCTACAGCATCAGAAATACACATGCACCAATATTTCCTAAGGACTGCATACTGTAACTGCCAACTACAACCATAAACATATGACCTCATTCATAAAAGTATGATCTCAAAGCTCATACCCTGTATCTACTTTCTTTAAATTAGCTGACATTAGGGATAGATTACAGATCTGAGGAAGCCAACTAAGCTTTGAAGTATTTGCAATGCTGCACTAGAAGTTGTTTTGATTTTTACCACCAGGCTGCTAGATAAATTCTAATCTCACCATCAATTATGAAAGATTCTTATGACAACCTTGATTTTACAAAATTAGGTTATCTTCCAGCCTGTGGACATTTTCCAGTTGCATTCTGGGTTAATCCACGTGTAGCGCTCACTTCTGTCAGAATGACAAAAACCAATTGATTTTGTTTCATGGTGTATTCTTATCAATGCTCTCCGCTGCTCTTAGCCAGTCTTTGACTGATAGGGTGTTAGAGGAAAGGTCCATTAATTGATTTGTAAATAATTACAGCTAAGTCTTCACTTTTGACTAGATATCAATAAAGGCCTATTCTTTTTTCACTGTTGAATGCTTTTAAATAAGCTTCAGTGTCCAACTTTCAGCCACAAAATTCATTAAAATCATTAGATACTTTTAGAGTAGCACCCACTGGTGATAGCAGAGGCAAGAGTGTGTCAGCATTTCTCTTATACCACTTATAGGGATGGATTAGAGAAAAGAAAAATAAATAAACAAATAACATGCCTGGGGGGAAAAAGAGGCAAATCAATTATTTCTTAAAGTGGGATTTAATTTTCAGACGTGGTGGAATTTTATCAGCTGTACGAGTAAAAATAATCATATGCAGTACTTGGTACATGTGTTCCTACACATGCAAAGCGTAGCTCTTCATTACCTGTGGGCACACATGGACACAGGTAGTCTGTCCCCCCATATTTCCAGCAATTTTTGAACCCGTTGACTAAATTCAGACACATTTAACAATGGACCCAGAGTCTCAAAGGCAGTAAGTTCCCACAGATTTTGTGAAAATAAGCAGCAGGGTATGCACAAGGGAGACCTACTTAGCGTCCCAATGGAGCAGAAGTCTGCAGAACGAGATCTATGGCATTGAACGCTTGAACCTTACCCCTATCTGAGGAAAAAATACATAGCCAAAGAGGCTAGAAAGTAGACACACACACACACACACCCCCCCCACCCCTGTTTTCTAGGCCCCCAAGTGAGGGGACAAAATAGCAGTCAGAACTCATGTGTCAATCAGCATCTGCTCTCGGAAACTCAGGTTTCACTGATTTTAACAGTTCTGGGTTTAAGGTTCCCATCTTCTCCTTAACACCTCATGCATAACAGAAAGCTCTGCACACAAATGTGAGTTTTCAGAGGAAAGCAGAAACAAGTCTGAACAGTAGCAATATTTTAGCAACCCTTTCATAGGCTGTTAATATATTCAAGCTGCAGCAAGACCATATTGAAGTTGTCACACACACGAAGTACAAATACCATTAATACCAAGCGACTGTATCATATTTTGAGGCTGCATTTCAAGTGGTCAGCCCAAGACAAGGCAAGTTATATTTAATTCCCTGTACATAATGCAAAAAAATGAGATACACAGCCATATTGGGAAACTGTCTGTTCAGCATTATAAAACAATTGACCAGAAAACCTTCTTTATTGCTGCTTTCCAGTGATAGCCACCTCCTTCACATTAACAAACACATAAGATTTCCACCTAGACAACAGAAGTGAAAGGTGTTCCTACAACAACTGTGCGAGTTTACTGTATAATTTTTGTTCCTAATATCTGTTCCAGTTGTCAGTCCATGTTTTCTACCTGACCAAAATCTATGAGACTTTCCGCTCCCCCCATCTTCACTGGAAGCAACCTTCCAGAAAGAGCTTAAGCTGCAATGCACTTTAACAAAAACATGTACGTGTGTGTCAGCACACCATCAGGTCCATGTACAAAGCACAGAAATAGCAGAGATTTGTGGGTTACAGCCTCCTTCCTGTGACATTTCCCATTTTACTCCCAGCCAGTGCATGCTGAGCATCCCACACATTGAGCCATTTCAGGTACATTGCTCACAGGGTAAATATATGAGTCACTCTCATAGCACGTTTGCCCTAAGACTTATAAAGAGAAATTCATTAAGAAAAGAGGCCAAAATCCCCCTTGTTCTAATAGCAGAAAACTGGAAAGCTCAAAGATTCCCAGTCTCACGCATCCAGGGGAGCTGGGGACAGTAACATCACACTTCCCAAAGTGTGATTCCCAGTGGTCTCCCAAGGCCTAGTCTCTTCACTGAGCCCATACTTGTTCAGCTACAGTGGCACCTATGGACACTGTTCTGCTGCCAAGGGGAAAATCCATAAAAGACAGAGCAAGCCAAGCCAGAGGGAGGCTGCCAGTTACAGCCTGGCCGTGTTGCATGGACCTTGTGCCCTTGTCCCACGTACAGGAGTCACTGGGCTGCTTCAGCAAGATTTGGGAAATGGGCAGATGTATCAAGTAGCTTCATTCCACCTGAAACATAAATAATCTCACATTTGACATGAGCCCTACACATGGGGAAGGTTTTCTGAGGAATACTTTGTCAGGGACAGCAGTAAAACCTGCTACCCATGAAGCAAACAAACCTCTTATCTAATGGGTATTTTTCCTCAACTCAGTCACAGTAGGATTCTTGGGTATTGTTAAGGACTTAATGGGAGACCCAAATGTAACTTAGATAAACACACCATGAGGAAAGAAAAGCCAGCAATGTGTTTCAGTTAAAACCTCTCTTACCTAAGAGTCTCTCTTTAAGCCACTCAGAAAAGCCTTTAAAATCTGATAATCACTTAATAATATTTCACACTTGCTGCTCAACCTGAAAACCTCAGCTACAGCTTTTGTAAACTGTGGTATTCTTGTTCCAGATGGCTTGCAAAATAATTTATAAACAACAAAGTTCAGCAGGTTCAGCAGCTGTTTAATTCCAGCTCTTTGGCCACCCACTTCAGCATAACTGAGAGCCTTCAATCAGTTTCTCCCTCTCATGGGGCCTTCAAACAGCACCAGAGCATGTGTTCAACATGCTCTCAGAAACCAGCCAGCCAAATAGGGAGGGTCAGTCATCTAGGCAACTCTGTGGATACCCACAGCATGCTCACACTGCCTTTTTCCTTTGTTTTTATTTAATACATAAACCTGAGAACAAATAGGAAGATGTTCCAGAGTTTAAAAACACCTTTGTTAAAATACACAGTTCCTACAAAACAATTCCAGTTTGCCTCAGCTCAAATGCTGAATATAATCTTCCCAGCAGGAAGAGACTGTAAATGCAAACATAACATCTCACAGGGTCAGAATGCCTTTTTTTTTACTGGTTTAGCTAAATGTATGCTAAGTGTTATAAGAAATAGAGTATGTCAAAAAGGGCCTTCTCTTTACCTGACAGATTTCCACTGCTATTTCTGTTTCTTCCTCTCCTCTCCTCTTTCCTTGCTGGTGTTTACTTTGGCTCTGTTTTTCTTGCGTCCCTTCAAAACCTCCTTGTCCTGGATTGGCCTTTGGGGCACAGGGGAAAAAGGAAGAGATATTGCTTCACAGTCTCTTTAAAGGTCACGCAGTCTGAACTGGACAGGGACAAATTCCAAGTCACTTTAAGCTCTTCTGATCATGGTCATAACTACACAAAGTATTCTGGAAACAGCACGACAACATGAAGGTTGCATTAAGCCCAATAAAATATACCTTGCCTGCCAACATAGCTGATTAGCCCAGGCTCAATGCCCCATGAATCACAGACATATGGTTTCCAGGAGGCTCAGGATAAACAGAGCAGTATGGAGGCAAGCCCTCAGTACTGAATACGTCTGATGTCTGCAGAGGGTGTCAGGGCATCAGCACATTCAATCGATCCAGGACTGCAGCCCCTCGTGTATCTCATCATTTCAGCTGGTGAGAAAGAGGCAACTTGTCTCCTGAGGAGCCTAGTCCTAGCTTGGTAAGCTTTTTACAATTTAGGGGCTGATTTGAGCTTGTTTGCTGGCCACTGCTGATAAGATGCAGCATGCTGTGGTCTGTGGATATGTTTTCTTGCTTTGGCTTACACCAGCACGCTGAGCCTGAAGGGATGACTGGCAAGAATAAGGTGCTTGTGGTGGAGGAGACCACCTCTAGGCAAGCATGCAACTGAGAAAAGTGCTCCTTAAAAAAACATTCAGCAGCCCACAACTCCTGGAGCAACAAACAAAGCCAGTCTGACGCCGAGGTTTGTGTACCATCTCAGTAACCAATAGCCAGTTAATGCTGGATTCTTCTCCAAGGCATTCTCCTCCTCCCACAAATCCTGTGGTTTCCATGGCATACACAAATTTGTCAAAAAGAAAATAGCACTGTTTTGCTTTATGCTAATGTTTAAACATTATTTGTATTGAGCTATCGTATAAACATTGGTTAAGAACTAATTGGGGGTTTTTTATGGGTTTATGTCCTGCTCACAATTGCCAGGAACTATCAGTGTGTTGAGGAGGGAAAAAGATTCCTTTAGTTTGGCACACAGCAGAGGTTTTCAAATAAAGCAGACAACTGAAACAATCACAAGATCGCCAATATTTCAAGGAGATTTTCAGTATAAGAAGGGTCTGCTGGCTGTCTCAGTAGTGTCCAGCAACCTTAAAAAAACCCCACAGGCAATAAGTTCCACCAGCAGGAGTAATTTCAGCAGCACACTGCAATAAAACAGTGTTGCAGAAGCTGGAAGGCAACACAAGCTGGTACCAAGCCCACAGAGGAATCCCAAACTGCAGAAGCAACCCTTCCAGCTTGTGGAAACAGCCCAAAGGTCCCCACAACACCTGCTGCTTCTGTGTTGTTGTTGTTGTGCTCTTAAGGAAAGGTTGCTCCACTGGGGCTTTCCCACACCACATCAATAACCAGCTGCAGGTTTGGACAATGGGAGCAATTTTAAGCTGGACAAATTGAAGAAGCCAAAAGCCTCTCTGGCATAAAGTCAAAGTTTGATGAGCTGTATTTAACAGCCTTAGAATCTGGGGGGTAATTAATAAGTAATTTAATAATAAAAAGTAAAGAGAAAGAAGGGCAGAAGGAAAGATTCTGCAAAAAGCATAACTCTCAGGAGCTCACTGAGCCCTGGAAAGGTTTCCTAATAGGACAGTGAGAGCAACAGATACAGTCAGGCATTGTCAGACAGACAGTTGTCAGGAATTCTGGGATTTTAATCCTACTGCTGCTTGATGAGCATAGCATTAAATTCCCTTTTTCAGGTACAAACTATATTTTAACCCTTTGCCCAGGTAAGTTATAATTCCTTTCTATTCGAAATGTAATTAAACCACAAAATGCAGAAGTGTCTAGGGATATACAAAATAAAAAGCTGTGTAGGTTTACAAAAACATAAAAGTCCATCTAGTAAGGGATTAATTACAAGGAATCTGGTTGTCAATTAGCATCTTGTGTAGTAAGATCAAAACCAACAATTCTGGTATCTGGTTATCTAGACAGTAGTAAGAGTTAAATCTGCATTCATGGAACAGTAAAGTCAGAATTAAGCACAATTGCTACTCTGTTGTAGGCCTGGACTTATGTTTGAACACAATCCCAAATCAGCAGATTTTCAGACTGACATCTAAAATTACACAGAACAAAATTTTATTATCATAATGGGTTTTTCACCCCCTTTTGCTCAAACTGAGACAGGCTGAATTGAACTTTTTTACACAGCACTTAATATGAAGGGATAAGATTAGGGGGATTTTAAGTGAGAAAGAAAGAAAGAAAGAAAGAAAAAGAAAAGAGAANAAGAAAAAAAAGAAAGAAAGAAAGAAAGAAAGAAAGAAAGAAAGAAAGAAAGAAAGAAAGAAAGAAAGAAAAAGAAAGAGAGAGAGACAGGGGGTGGAAAATTACAAGATAACCACCTCCCCAGTTCTGTTTTGTTGTCTGCTCCTCACTCCTTTGGGAGATGTCAGACTCCACAGCAGTCCTTGTCCTCAGTTTGCAGTTATCAAACACAGCATGAAGTCTCGGCACCAGTGGTAGCGGAAGAAGTAGGTCAGACTAAGCTCTGGCTGACCATACAAGCACTCCATGGATGCACTTTCTCACATGCCATGTGCTAAAACACTCCTTAGGTAAAGATAAGGCAGCAGAGCAGGGGCACTGTGCCTCACATGCAGCGTTAGGCATGAGGCTGAAGGCAGACAGCTTGCAACCACAGAAATAGCTCGGGTAGCCAGTAAATCAATATTTGTGTGTTATTGTTCTCACATACATCCCGTTTGCTGATCCAACACTTGTTCCCGCAGAAACAGGATCAGAGCGGCCGCCAGCAGCCAGCAGGCAACCAGAGCCAGCTCCCCCTGGAGCCGGCCACAGGTGTGCTGCCTCCAACCAGCAAGCAAAGATCTATGACTTCTTTTAATTAAGGAATAATCCCTTTACATTACAAAAGGACTTGTAGAAGGGGGCACGGTTTCCTCCAGCATTTCTCCTCCTCGGCAACATATCATGGCTCTCTCTCTCCAGTGCGCAGCAGCTGCTTTGCATGACTCCTTGTCCTATTTCTGAGCAAACCAGAACAAGAAGTGCCATCTTCCTGTGTGACTGACAAAGAGGTTCCCTTCCCTTACAGTACAAGGAAACTGAAACTAAGAGGAAACCAAGGACATTTTCTGATAGTGTGCATTCAGTCGTGCAGAAGCAGTCATCATTTTGGGACAGCAGCAACTCAGCAGCTGTGAGGATGTCAGACATGGGCTGCACCCAAGGGTCCTAATAGAAGAGGTTGCTGTTGCAGTGGTCTACTCTCTCTTGTCTTTGAAAAATCACAGAGACCAGTAGAGATGTCCCAGACCTGGAGCAAGCAAGTGTTGCACCCACCTCCAGAAAAAGCTTAAGTACAATATAGTGAGTTGTCAAAGAATGGGTATAAGGGATGGCTGGCCTGCCTTGACCAAAGGAGTACAGCTTTTAATCATCAAATAGCCCCACCAGTCCCCCATTGTATTCTTGCATAAGGGGAAGTTATGGATGCTATATACATTACCAAAAAGAAAATAATATAGAAACAATGTAATTCCCCTCTACATTCCCAATGATATATTTGCAACTTTTATACAAAAAAAAAATCTTCATGTGCTTAAAATCTGCACAAGATAAAACAAACAGTCACCCCAAGTAATCCATCTGCAATCCAGCCCATTAGAAAAGCTCATGTCAGGATTATCACACTAGATCTGACAGAAAAATCTTCTAGAATATATATACATGGATGACCAACTTCTACAAGCTTTTGTCAGCCCTGCAGACAATTCCTCTGATAGGCCCAACACACCAGCCTTCTTTTCTTTCCTTATCTCACCCAGCAAATTAATGTTATTAAATACACAATCTTTCTTCAGTGGGCTACCCGAACAAAATACACACAGTTAATTAATGCTGCAGTCATTTCTTTGATCTTCCAATGAAAACAAAATTTAAAAGTCATACTACTTCAGCCTAGAAGCTTAGAGTTAAAAAGCTTAGGAACTCATCCGGGACTTTGAATCCAAGCATCATTGGGCTGATGTCATTAAAAGAGCTGAATTAGACTTGTAATTATTCCCTTATGAGTTCTGCTGTCTATTTGAGAAAGAAGGGTATTCACTTCTGTCCTCAAAATTGATTTGCTTTAGTGAAAAAAACAGAAGGGTTGGGGAGAACAAGAACTTGGTTTTACTGTGCATCTGTTAGAATACAAGAAAATAAGTGTCAATAGTGAACAAGATCTCTGCCAGTCAATAGGAGCCATACCTTCTGTTTACATGGCATGGCAGTTTCCCTGAGATCCTCAGCATAAATCCTATCTCCACAGTTCCAGCTGGCTGTCCACTGCTTAGTGCAGTAGCACTTCATTAACATGCAAATGCTTGACAGTTATTGGGCTTAAGTACATCTGCATATTTATAAACAACCATTCCAAACCACATCCCCATTTAAGGAAACTGCTTAATGACACTGAACCTAAAGTCTCTCTCATGTCCATTAAACAATAAACTGCGGCCAGATTCACTCATTTTATATTTGTATGGTACTTTTTAAAATACTTCTCACATAACTAGGTAAAAAAAATATGTCAGTCGGTTTGTTCTTTTGTGGCAATCAAACTTTTCTCTTTATTAAACCCCATTTTTCTATTGAAAAGCCAAAAATAACTCAAAAAAAGTTATGCTTTAGAAATCAATATAAGGTAAATTTATGGCAATAAAACACAAACATCCAGTAAACCATATTTAATGTTTTATCCATAATCTATAAAATATTTAATCAAAATATACAATCTCTGGACTTTCAAAGCAAAGTTTTGAGAAGCATCAGACAATCAATGCACAGAACTGAAAGTTGCCCCCAAAATCTACAGTCTTAATTTCTTTGTTCACAGCAATAATTCTGCACATCTAAGGATGACTTCTATGTGTCCTCCAATGTCACATCATTAAAGGCACATATCAAACCCAACATTAACACCCCTACTTCTAGCAGCACATTCTATCCAAAGTATCTGGAATTTTAACATGAAGTCCCATAAATTTGGCCTTGAACTCAGATTTCTCAAAAATTTTCATAAAAATTACATTTTGTGATAAAAATATAAAAAAAAAACCAAACAAACAAAAAAAAAAACCCACAGAATTTATTTTTAAGTGGACAAAAGCATGCCAAAACCAGCATGTCACAAACCATCCATGAAGTATCAGAGACACCTATATGGACAGGTAAAACTTGAGTATTTCGTTACAGACAAGAGGTGAACACGAGCACAGGTCTGAAAGCCGAACGCCTTCTCTGTAGAGACCTAATCTGAACAATCCCTGCTGTAGGGATTACATAAAAAGCTCCATCGCATCTCCAGCTTCTGGACCACTGTCTACAGAAACAATTTTAAAGATAACGGTGAAGAGGAGAAACTGAAATATCTGAAATGCTAGCAGAATAATCTGAAGTGTTACATAAATATCACTGTAAAATACAGAAGCATAAGCATTGCAAGCTTCATTCTGGTCATATTTGTTTGTATCTATATCACTGCATCAGAGTCAAGTATGTTCTCAGCTCTCTCTGGAGTTCTCTTAGAAACGCCCAACAAATGAGAAGTGAAGTCCTGGAACAGAGAAGATATGTCATAATAACTAACATTGCACAAAAAATTAACTTACTAGGACAAAAATACAAAAATCTGTGAAACTGAACCTAAGAATTCATGGTGAGTTTCTGAAGGTTGTGTTTTTGGGGGTGTTTTTTAGGTTAAGAAAATGTGCAATAAACACAGATATGCCCAAATGAACAAAATATGAAAAAAAAATATAAACAGCACTCATTAAAAACTAAGCATTTTTTATTTACCTGAGCTAAATTTGCCTGCGTATTTCCCATTCTATGTACAGGAAATGCTGCAGACCAAGAGTAACTACTACAGCAACAGAGATGCACATATTTTTGTCTAGACATGGGATGTTGAAGCTCAATTACAGGATAATTCCGTCTACAATTCACATTATATACTATGATCATTCTCAAAATAAGAGAAAAAAGTGAAGATAAAACATTTTCATGAGAAGATACTTGTATTGCTTTTGTGTATGTAACATGAACTTTGTGCTTTCTCCACACTTTGATTCATTTTTCATAGCTAACAATTAAGAATAGGAATGCACCCAACTAGGACTTCCTTTGTTCCCATTGCCTAAAATTTGGCCCCATTACAGCACATAAAGATTGAAGGTAGCATTTTAAAAACTCCCAATGTTTTTAAGGCTCTTCTTCAGAGCCATGCTCAGAAACATTGTCTCATTGGAAGTCAGTGAAGCAGTCTTCAATGTCCAAACTTTTTATAAAAATATTGGCCTTAGAAGTCTTCAATCCATTTGTAATTTCTGAAAGTTTTACCACCAGCCTAGAACATTTCCCTCTGGTATACCTTTCTATAAAGACATTCAAAAGGGCAGGTTTTTTATTGAACAAATACTTCACAAAGAAAATACTAGAATGCATGGTGGGATGGTTTGTTTTATGACCAACTGGTTTGGGGTTTTTTGAAGATAAAAAGTTTGATATTGTGGTTTGAGTTGGCCTCTGAACCACTTGGGCATTCATTTTCATTCTTATACCAATGTTGACACAGTTGATGAAATAAAGACCTTATTGGAGGTAGCATACTAATGGCATCTCATCATCAGGACAATTTAATTTTGTGGCAGCTTACTGTTGAGACAGAGAGCTGCTTCTTACACAGCCCTTTGATGATGCTTACCTTACCTTTCTACCTCAACCTCCAAATGAGAGAAATGCTGCCTACATGAGATTTAATATCAATGTGACAAATCACAAATTCACATAAATGATGAACATGGTATACCAAAATAATATCAGCAAAATGGTGTGGGAGATGCAACATCACATCACTGAGATCCTCACTGAGTTTCTTCTCCTGTACCTCAGTGTGTGCTTACAACTGAGCTCTCTCTGGTAAACTAAAAGAAAATAATGGATCAAAGAGACTGCAAAAAGACATCAGGGTCTTGCACTTAGGACATACCATGACTTCTGAGTCACGTAATATATGCCCAGTATGGGGCAAAAAATAAGGACACTGAGTAGACTTTTTGGAGTACACTATGGTTAAAACAACTTTTTATCAGGAGTGCCAGGTGGAGAGGTGCTTAGGAGCAGTACCTTCTAACTGAGGCTGAGCTATATCTGCTCCTTTCAAGCTTCATCACTTTGCTTAAGGTCAATACCAAGGATTTGGAAGATAGATCAAGTCCAACAAAGCAAAATATCTGTTCCAAAGAAATATTCCTTAGTTTCTTCCTTTGATATGAAGTGTTAACCAGAGTTTAGGGCCTTTGAAAAGACGCTGAAAAATCATGTTACCCCTTTAGACACAGCCAGCTTTGAAGCCCACTGAGTAAGCAATCTCATTTTAAAAATGAACACTCACACTGCCTTTGATTAAGTTCTAGTTTATTTCTATTACTGAACATCATTAAAAAAAAAAAAAAAGTGTGCTTAAAGCAGGTCAGACCCAAGGCATATCTGACCAGCATAGCACAGCTGATTATTGCCCACTATGTGCAGAATACTTTGAATATGCTAACAACAGAACAATCTGAAGAAAACCAAAGTTTAGTACACTTTCTTAGTCTTCTACAAAACTAAAATTTTTAGCTAAATAGCACCCTCAATTACCACGTGGGTCAGATATTTTTACTTTCAAAGACCTATTTTCCAGCAAATTAAATTGTTTGGCCTGAGGTTTTGCTTTTCTATAAATATAAACTTGAGTTTTCACAAACAAATCAATTGAAGAATACACACTGTAAAATCCTGGAGGCCTTTACTTTGGGAAGCCTTAGGAGACACTTGCTTCGGATCAGGAACTGGCAACACGCCCATCAGTTATGAACATGCCTGCTTTTTCCTCCTATTTTTTTCTAAACTCAGAATCTTCTCAGCTCTGTCTACCTGCTAGAAAATTTAAATCTGTGCACAGACACTTTGTAAAAAATAACTTAAATTTCAATACATAAATTCTCTAAGTTTTGCTGGAAGGACTTTCCTTGCAATTGCAATTAAAAAGCTGGCGTTAGGCTGTAGAGGATCACTCTGCTCCTCAGCTGGTGAAGTACCACAGAGAATTGCAGGAAAGAATTAATTATTTTGCCCTCATATCAGGGCCGGAACAGCATACAGTTAGTGCAATTTGCTCTTATACTGCATAAAGGGAAAACAAAACATCAAATAGCTTGTCAGTTTAAAGAGTGCTTTCTCTTTGAGGGGAGGGAGAGGTGAGAAGGGATGTGTATCTAAACGAGGCAGAGAAACTACAGAGGAAAAAGATGTAAGCAAATAATTAAAATCTGTATCATAATGCCTACATACAATGTACCCACTGAGATTACAGGACCAATATTGATTCTAGCATCAAACTATTCAATGTTACATTTTACAACTTGATAACTTTCTTTTAAAATATGTGCTTCATGTGTAATCTCTATTATAGCACAATGGGCCCAAGATGATTTTTTCAAACAAAGATAAACTTTTACCAAAGAGAAAGTGAAAACTTCTTTTAAACTCTGATCCCAGCTCTTTGATGTGATCTAAGCAGTTGAATGTCTGAAGCCACACAGTTTCATTTCAGCTTGCACAAAACCAGAAGTTCTTCTGCATGTTATGGTGTACACCTACATAATGAGCATTTGTAAGAGCTACATGGTGAGGTGTTAAAGACAGATTCACATTCGGGTTTGACCTGAGTAAATTTTGCAATTTTAAGGTGACACTCCTGAAAGTATTTACTTCTGTATTCAAAGGCAGTATTAAAAAAAGGGAAATGGTCCTCTGATGTGGGGAAGGTATTTATTCCCCAAGAATTTTTACCTGTGTTTTGTTCTTCCAATAAAATCGGGACTTTTGACTTGGTAAGAAAGAGGTTTCTTCAAAAAAAGGAAAAGCTGCATCTTTATTAAATCAAAACAGATTTGGACACTTGTCATTCTCCAAAATGCAGAGGATTATGAGGCCTAAGACAAGAAGCATAAGCTTAGCAATGTTATTTTTTTCTTAAGGCTCTGGCTGTCTCATATGTCAGACAGGCATGTGTATTATGCACATCCAGCAGGGGACAAAGATCAGAAATTTAAAGGAGCTGTTTGTGATTTTGGATGGGATGTGGCACACAGATGAAAGAGCAAACATTTTTCCCCTTAGTTTAATGCTAGCACTAGATTCCTAAATTAAGCCCAGCAGGAAATAAACATCCACCACAGATTTCAAAAGATATCTCACATCTTTGTATTAAAACGTGTTATTTTAAGAGTCCCAAATGTTGCATGTCTGATTTTTATTAAGTCCAGAGCCAACATAGGAAGTGTTATTTGACTTTACTTTTAAAGAAAGCAGAAAATATCAGTGGACAATGGGATGTAAATTGCAGGAAGCCAAAACAAAATTGAAGAGTATGAGATAATGGGCCTGATGCTATTATCCATAGGAATACTAAGGCCACAGGCTTCAAAAAATTACTTTGATGACCTTGGGGGAGCTCGCTCAGACTACAGAATATTAGCAGATTTTCCAGGGGGAATGGAAGGACAACAGTCTCAATTTTTCTCTTCCTAGCAGACTGGGGAGATGTTTCTGATATGCATTTCTGATTTCCTTCTATGCTAAATAGCTACAATGTTGTAGTCCAAAGGAGAACAAACTTAAACATCAGTCCACATGTTCCTCACGCATTTCATGTGTGTAGTTCTTGGTGAAAAGAGGAATTCTATGGCCATATACCAATGCAGTTAAAAGTTCCAACTCTGAAAATTCCTTATAAAAAGTCTAAAACTGCCAGGATAGGATTTTGCCCAGCTCAATCACAATACACTAAGCTTTTATTTTGGAGTTTGCAGATACTATTTTTTTCCCTTTTCTTTCCCACTGACTTTGATGATGTTTTGGGATTAAAACAAGGAGTAGACAGTTCCCATGAGATGAAAGACATAACTGCAAAGAAACACTTACTTAGAAGATTAAAAAAAAAAAAAACCAACCCCTAGGAGTTTGTTATGTATTTATTTAAAGAAACACTCCCTTGAAGGGGCTTAGAGTTCAATATTTTAAATAAGTTTCTGCTTTATCAACTCTAGTTGGAAATAAAATGCCTTTTTTAATTTCCAAACTGATCAAAATTATAACAGTACATTCCCAAGTAGACTAAATGCATTTTTACAGGAAGAAAGAATAGCTCCAAGTTCTTCTGCAAACAGTGCCAGTAATAAAACCTAAGCTTCTTTCATTTATGGCCAATTACAACTCCCAGCAACCCTTACTCCAGTGACACCATTTCAACAAGGTTCCACACATCCCTCCTCCATCAGCTAACTCCCAGCTGGGCACAGAGGCAGTCCTGCTGTGGCAAAGCCTGAGCCATGGCTCAAGAGGTTCAGCCAACCTCTCAGGCCAGACAGAGCACAGACCTGGTAGGCTCACATATCTCTCAGAAAGGACTAATTTATCTTCCTCTTCTAGCCAGTCCCATATTTCATAACATTTTTATTGCTTTCCCCTTCCAACTCTGCCCAAACCTCCTAAGGCCAAGACCGTAATAACCTCCAAAGGTTATTGGGTGAAGGGATGAAGCAGAAGAGGTATAGAGGGAGGGGAAAAAAAAAAAAAAAAAAAGGGAGAGAAGAGAAATAAAAAGAAAAAAAAAATCTTGTTTTCTTTGGGAAGTAGGCTAAAGAGTTTGACAGCAGGCAGAATTGTGTGCACATGAATGAGCTTTCTCACACTCCTGGGTCAGCTGACCCAGAGGAGAAAGAAGACCTTTGGTTTCTGCCCCTGACATCACTTCTGCATGCAGTGTAAGCCAAGCTGATTTATGTTTCCATTTCTGCAGGCTTAGAATAAGCCCATAGTAACTTACGTACAACTTCCACATTGTGGACAAGAGTAATTTATTAGGGATAACAGGATTTGAGATCCCTGGGTAAAAAATGCAAAGAACTAACTCATTAGTTTCTAACTCAGGGCCTGATTGGCATCAGCAGATTTGCAGACTACTTCAGGTACCTGCGTTCACCAGCTTGTGTCTCCAAGTTACAGGTCTCATTTTAAGTTTCCAATACCTGCAAACTTAAGAAATTTGTGTTTGCTGTTCTTTGCCAACTTCAGAATCTAGGAAAGAATGTTTCTTCCTTTCATTACATTTCTTATCTTGTTAATCTTATTAAAGTTCATATTTCTCTACAATCCTAAAATGCAGATTTATCCCTTTATATTTGATCCTGTGTTTCATTCCAATCATTAGGCTAGTATGCAGGTTTTGCCCTCAAAATTTGCCCAAATACTATGAAGCAGTAGCATTATCTAAATTGTTCCAGGAGTATGAAATACAGAATTGTTTTTAAACATGATTTGCTTTTGTTCTCAAAAGCGGGTGTGACATAACTGCTATTTATCATACTGAGTGATATCATTGCATTAACTTGGGCTGTGGCTGTCTCTTGGACATGTCTGTGCTCAGTGGTCTTGCATTTAAAACATAAAAAATACAGTTAAAATACTTTTAAAATTACAAATGTGAATTATAACAGTTCTCATGGAAATTCTGGTTTATTTTTAATGCTGCATTGCCAATAGATTTGTCACTGGAAGCAGTGAAATGCTAGAAGTTTGGTATCATTACCTCAGCATATTCAGGAATTTAAACTGATCAAATTGTGGAATTGATTTTTTAAAGATTCAGCTTAGGGAAGTAAGGAGGAGATACCTGGGAAAAAAACATCCGTTCCATCTGCAGAGTGGAATTGATTATATGTTCTGGATGGCTTATGCTCTAGGACTATAAAAAATTGCAGGTGACTTTGGTTACTAGAGGAGCTATTAGTCAGCCTGAATTATTGACATATTTTTTTGTGTAGTGTAGCTTCAAATACCTCCCTCAGTTTTCTTTTTCACTCTCAGAATGTAAACATTCAGAGCTGTCATGGAAAGGCAGGTCAAAAGGTTCAACACAGGAACAAGCTATTCCAGAACATAAGATTCCATCAAAACTAAACTTTTATTTTGCAGCCAGTACACAGGAGAAAGTTTACATCTCCTCTTCCATTAGCTGCTCTTAAGATAATTTCATATCAAGATGTATATGATACATCAAAATTTTAAAAAAATAGCCAAAGACTGTACCACAGTCTAGAGAAGGTGTTTACACCCTTCGTTTGATGCTTAAACACCAAAGACCAAAAGGATTCACTGGGCAGCAGGAAACTATGAAAGCAGAATTAAAGAAGAGATTAGGATTTTCCAATACTATCACATCTATGTAATGGGAGATACACAGACTTAAAATCAGACAATTTAGGAAGCCTAACACACTTCCTCTTTGTTCCAAAACACACATCATAACTAATACTAAAGTTCACTGAAAGAACAAAATAAAAGAAAAAACATTAACTATTTCTCTTTATTTATTTTTCCCATCATATACTAACATCCAATCCCTCAGGACGTGACTACACTCTTTCCACAAGATGCCATTCCCTTTCAATACTCTGAATCAACCATGATAGCTGAACAAGTGATCGTTAATTATTTGGCCTTACTCTTACTATTCAGTGTGAAGTCCCATGTCTTGTTTACCATGTACTGTTCAAAGCCTGATTTGAACAATGAATAATTCATTTGCTTGTGGGTTTTCCTACAGTGCTCATCACAACATCTGAATGCATTACAAACATTAAGTGACTCATTTTCACATCATCTTTGTGTGATGATATGAATGATATCATTGTATGCACATTACAGAAGCAGGGGCATGACAGAGGGATAGTAAAGCATCTGTTAATTCCAAATACACAAATGGAGGCTTGCAGGGGCAAGTTTCTTCAAAATACTTACATTTGTCACACCATTCTAGCCAGCTTCAGTAGCACATGTGGATCATAACCAGAGGTGGTCTCAGAGCAGGCCTGTAGAAAATGAGGAGGACAATCAGAATTCCCTTATCACATGAAAACATTTTGGTTTTAAACTATACTGTACATTAGATTTGATGAGTCAAAAATGTAGACAGCGGAAGGAAAGAAATTCTTAGAAGAAGCTGTTATGCTGCAGAGGTGTAAAAGAAGGTAAACAGCGAAAATTCAGATACAACAGATGCACCAATGCATAATAAGAATTTGCACTGTGCTGCATTTTCAGAGACCATCATATTTCAGAGGATGTCTCTTTTTCATTAGATATAAGGGAAATGGAGTGATGAAGGATGAAGAAAAGGCTGAGGTGCTTAATGCCTTCTTTTCCTGTCTTTTACAGTCAGACCAGTTGATCTCAGGATGCCCAGCTCCCTGAGCTTGAAGGCAGGGAGCAGAATGAAGCCCCCATAGTCCAAGGGGAAATGTTCAGTGATCTGCTATGCCATTTGGACACGTGAGTCCATGGACCCAGATGGAATCCACTCCAGGTTACTGAAGGAGCTGATGGAGGTGCTCACTTGAGCCACTTTCCATCATTTACCAGCAGTCCTTGCTAACTGGGGAATTCCCATTGACTGGATGTTAGCAAATGGGGTGCCCATCTACAAGAAGGGCCAGGGAGGATCTGGAGAACTACAGGTTTGTCAGCCTAACCTTGATGCTGGGGAAGGTCATGGAAGATCAGCTCGAGTGTCATCATGCAACATGTACAGGATATCCAAGGGATTAGGCTCAGCCAGCATGGGTTTATGAGGGGCAGGTCCACCTTGGCCAGATTTATCTCCTTCTGTGACAGGGTGACCTGCTTGGTGGAAGAGGGAAGTCCTGTGGATGTTGTCTACCTGAATGTTAGTAATGCCTTTGACACTATTTCCCACTGCACTCTTTTTGAGAAACTGGATGCTAATGGATTGGCTGGGTGCACTGTTCACTGAGCAAAACACTGGCTGGATAGCCCGGCCCAGACAGTGGTGGTGACAGGCCAGTCCTGTTTAGTATCTTTATTGAGGACCTGGACAAGGGGACTGAGAGCACCCTCAGTCAGTTTGCAAACACCAAACTGATGGGGTGGGAATCTAGATCTGGGGGAAGGTAGGAAGTCTCTACAGAAGGATTTGGACAGGCTGGATTGATGGTCTCAGGACAGATGTATGAGGTTCAACAAGGCAAAGCTCTGAGTCCTGCACTTGGGTCACAACAAGCCCAGGCAGTGCTACAGGCTGGGGCAGTGGCTGGAAAGTTGTCCAGCAGAAGAGAACCTGGACATGCTGATTGACAGCAGCTGAACATGAGCCAGGGTGAATCAAGGTGGCCAAGAAGACCATTGGCATCCTGGCCTGTGTCAGCAATAGTGTGGCCAGTAGGACCAGGGCAGTGACTGTCCCCCTGTACTTGGCACTGGTGAGACCACACCTCGAGCGCCGTGTTCAGTTTTGGGCTCCTCACCACAAGAAAGACATTGAGGGGCTGGAGCATGTCCAGAGAAGGGCAACGGGGCTGGGGAAGGGTCAGGAGCACAAGTCTGATGAGAAGCAGCTGAGGCAGCTGGGGGTGTTTAGCCTGGAGAAAAGGAGGCTCAGGGCGTCCTCTATTGCTCACTACAACTGCCTGAAAGGAGGGTTTAGGTAGGTGGAGTTGGTTCCTTCTCCCAAGGGAGAAGGACTCACTGCACAGCCAAGAATGCCATCAGAGATTAAAAAAGGCTTGAGACTGTGTGTGTTTAAACAATAGGGACAATCTTTAATCTTTCCCTGTTGGATGTAATTCACTCAAATACATCTGACCTCATTTAAATATAATTAAAAATCTCTACATGCTAGTTATAGGTATAGTTTCTATTATGAAAATTTCTTCCACAGTTTGATCCTTTTCCTGGTGTCCTAACCTGATAAAATTGTACATCCAGACCATCTGCCATTTTACTTAGCATTCCAATAAACGGCTATCCCTTCACAGGGTTTACCTTTCTACAAGTGAAAACAGTTCCAAATGGTGTTAAACTTTCCTAAGTGGCAGACATGAAGACAAAGCTGCTGTAGTGGAAAAAATCCTTTCACAATTACTGTACTACAAAAATAAAGGGGTTTCTGCTTCAATTCCAATAGCTATGGTATTTCCATGAGAAATACAGCTGGATATGCAGGGCAGTACATGTTTTGTGTTCGGCAGCTGTAACACAACCCAACAGGCTGCTAGTTATAGACCAACACCAATTTTTCAGAAGTGACCCAGAACCTGTTCTCAGTTCTGCAAAAGGTCTCTTACAGACTGTGAACATGTTATTGGAAGATGGCTTCTTCCTTGCCTTCAAAAATCTGATTTAATTACAGTAATCCAATTCAAATTATAGAGGAAGGGCAAGCGGGTTTGTCCTATACACACTTGCAGTGTCTTTTTTTCCTTGATGCTAGTTTTTTTTTATGGTTTTCCAGACAGACTGGGAAAACTCCCTCTGAATTCAGTAATCCAAATGAATTAGCTGCAAACCCAACTGGCTCCTCTAGTCTTTGGAGAAGTCCCCATTCATCATTCAGGAAAACAGGATTCAACACTAAAAGTATGGTGCTACCACAGCAGAAACAGGCTACTTTGGGTATGTGGCTCACTGTGAAAGATTTTGAAATCACCTGGAATGCCTGTCATATAGCTGACAGTATCACTGTCACACACCAGACATCAGTGTCAGATGTACAAGTTAAGTCTGAATCAAGATCTAGTGGGAGGGTTTGTTCCCCTATGGGAAGGCAGAATGTCTAGGAGAAAAGGTTATAAGCAATTCAGCAGGGAGGCACATAAGACAGTCTCCCAGAATTTATGTGTTATCATTTGCTTGACTCCAATGCTTCAGTTTCTGTCACTCACTGGTTTTAAAGAGGTTGAGTTAAAAATGCTAACCACTGCTGAAGTCATAGGCCAGCCATCAGACCACACTGACACCAAATCTGCTGGAAAGGAGACAGCATGCAAGAACTACACCCTCATGGCTGTTTCTGTTCAGGACTTGAGCTAATGCCCAACTCTTACTAATTCATGTCACTCATGGTCGCTGCATCTTTATATAAAATTTTCTCCCCCCCTTTTTTTTTT